>CM035423.1:157175710-157183210 GCA_020310875.1 Ceratopteris richardii | reverse complement strand
ATACAGGTGATGTACTACAGGATGTCTCAATGGGAGGTGCAAAAGCAAGGAGATTCTTCAGCAACCATGATGGCAAACAACTAAATGCCATGTGGAATTGTTGGAAAAAATTTTGTGAGGTCACGACTAATGTAAAAAGGAAACTAGAAATAGCAAAAAAGAGAATGGAGGTGTGGGTCAAACTAGATAATCTTTTAAAGATCATGAGGCAGCAGGTAACATCAAAAAGTTATGTGACAGATTTCAGAAAGGCGACCACAGAGCTTATAGAAACCATCATAGAGGCATGGGGTGCCAAAGACATAACATACTACTTGGTGAGCTCCAAAGATATTTTATTCAATTTATTTATTTTTAATTGAAATAAAGATCTAATGAGATTCTTCTGCTCTTCTAGCATATTCTTCTTGTGCATGGTGCATTCTTTGCAGAAAAAGAATCACTTGCCATGTGGAACACCCAAGGCATGGAAAAATCTCATTATCAAGCAATGCCAAGCTTCTTTAGGTGTACAAGGAAAGGAGGAGGAGTAACAAAGAGCAATGCCTTCAGAGAGCTTTTTGATTGGTTCTTTAGAAGACAATTACAAAGGACCTCATGCCAAATATAATCAGAAGGATATGGCTATCACCAGACAAAATCATCATGTGTCAATATCACAAAATGAAAAAGACCACATTTCAAACAGAGCTTTAATATTTACAATGTCTTTTATTTCTTTGAGAAATAAAGATGTCATGTATGTACATTTCATGATGTATTAAGCTTTGAAAAGAAATATGTCTATTACCATCAGATGACTTTGACCAGAGAATCAATAACAATTAATATTAGGCCATGGATCAATTACACCAAAAAAATTTGCAATGTCTTATATCACATTGGGCAATTTCTGTATATGTACATTTGTTGAGATATAGAATTTGAAAAAATCAAGTCATTCCTTGAGCCTCTTTAAAGAGCTTGGCTCTGGCAAATCACCTCTATATCTGAGGAACTCTTTTCTCCTGTATCCAGCAATGCTTTTTAAATCTGACACCCCTGCAGCCATTGCATAGCTTGAATAACAAAGAAAGTACCCTGCCCTTGAAGCATTGAGTCCTGGGGCATATCCAAAAATTCTGAATGCAGTTGCTCTTTCAAGCAGTAAAACTCTGAAAGCATTAAAGGGTATTGGAGTAAAACCCATGTATTTTGATAGAGTCCTCAAGTAGAACAATGCAAAGTCTAGCTCCTCACTATAGTGCTTGTGAATAACACAAAAAGTGTCTGGGTTCAAGTTTGGAAGATAGTGGATAATAGAATGAATATCCACCTTTGCTTTTCCTTTCTCTTCTATGGCTTTTCTTGTTCCCTTGCCCCTGCCAAGGTAATTGTCTTCATCCAATAAAGTTAACTGTGGTAAAAATGAAAAACAAGGTTAGATGAAGTGCAAGCACACTTTAGGAGTCATGAGAAGTAGCTTGAAACAATAAGAAAAAAAGCAAGAGACACGACTGATGTAAGCGATTAGGGACTTTGGAGAAATTCAGACAGTCGTTATCGCTTGCATCGGTCATCATCAATATCTCTTTGCAAACTACCTAGAAACATGTAATATTTGATGAATGAGGGGAATTCTTACAAGCCAGATATCTATTATCAATGCTGCATGCAACTCCTAGACATGACTGATACAAGCGATAAGGCCCAACGGAAAATATCTGATGGGCCTTATCGCTTGCATCGGTCGTGATCGATTTCTGACACTTCTAATGGAGAACTTGGAGAAATCTGACACAAGATAGAGATTTTGCATTGGTCCCATCTCATATCCTTAACCTTAAATTCTTGAGAATATAGTTAATTGTATACCTTGGCGTCATCTTCCTCAAGTCCAAACACAACCGATGCAAGCGATAAGGCCCAACGAAAAATATCCGATGGGCCTTATCGCTTGCATCGGTCGTGATCGACTTCTAACACTTCTAATGGAGAACTTGGACAAATCTGACACAAGATAGAGGTTTTGCATCGGTCCCATCTCATATCCTGAAGCTTAAATTCTTGAGAATATAGTTAACTGTATACCTTGACGTCATCTTCCTCAAGTCCAAACACGACCGATGCAAGCGATAAGGCCCAACGGAAAATATCCGATGGGCCCTATCGCTTGCATCGGTCGTGATCGACTTCTGACATTTCTAATGGAGAACTTGGACAAATCTGACACAAGATAGAGGTTTTGCATCAGTCCCATCTCATATCCTTAACCTAAAATTCTTGAGAATGTAGTTAACTGTATACCTTGACGTCATCTTCCTCAAGTCCAAACACGACCAATGCAAGCGATAAGGCCCAACGGAAAATATCCGATGGGCCTTATCGCTTGCATCGGTCGTGATCGACTTTTGAGTGTAAATGGAGACCTTGGAGAAAACCGATTGTGGCATCTCATCTCCTTAGCCTTAAAATCATGAGAATATATTTTACTACGTACCTTGACCTCATCTTCCTCTTCAACTCCGAACATGACCGATGCAAGCGATAAGGCCCAACGGAAATTATCCAATGGGCTTTATCGCTTGCATCGGTCGTGGTCAATTTCTCACTAAAAATGGAGATCTCGGACAAAACCTTTAATTCATAACAATATATTAAACAACATACCTTGACCTCATCTTCTTCCTCAATGAGCTCTTTTGAGTCAATACAAATTGCTCCTTTGTCCTCAGCAACATTCAAGAATGAATAGCCCCGCCCAAACGAGTATATTCCAAGTTGCTTCTGATGCTCATCAAACTCTTCATCAGCAAGTCTTGGCTTCTCTGAGATAGCTTTCTCAAAGCATTTTGAAAGAGCTTGTGATGAATCTTTGAATTCTTCATTAGAAAAATCCAAATCAAGATGCAAAAATTCTTCTTTTCTTTCTCCTTTCTTATTGATGAATCTTCTTGCAACTTCTTCTGACTCAGCTATAGCTGCAAGGGAGTAGTCCTCCCTTAGATTGAAAAGTTCCTGAATGTAAAATAGAGGTATAAAGTCTTTTTCAGAGATAAAGTAAAAAGGTAGATTCGGGAGAAGTACGTAGGTCAAACGGGGAAAATCGCTTGTATCGGTCGTGTCGGGGACGAAAGAAAAATACGCATGAAAATGAGACAAATTCTCTGAAGGTTCAAAATTTGAGTTTGTGAAGGAAGTAGCTATTTATAGGCGAGGGGGAAGAAGTAATGGTCAGATGACATGGACCAATCATAGAGTGCCACATGGCAAAGCATACGTTGGCCGATGCAACGGATAGATGACGTGGACCAATCAAATCATGCCACATGGCAAAAGACGTTGGAATTCGCAATGGCTATATGACATGGACCAATCGTGGCATGCCATGTGGCACCAACGGTCAACTCAGTTCTGGGACCTATTTAAGCTTCCCTATTCATTTCTTTCATTTTTTTTTGTCAACACTTGCCAAGCGTCGAGGTTCCATCGCCACCAAGATTTTAAGCTGCTTCTTCACAATTTCTATAGAGAGCGCTCTCTGCGTTAGGTAATATGGACATGACCGATCCAAGCGATCACGGTACATTCGAGATTTTTGGATAACCCTAATCGCTTGGATTGGTCATGTTTCTTAAATGGCATCGAGTCCTTGATCATAGCTTGCAAATTTTGGTTTCCTTAGTGATGCTTGAGTATTACACATTGTTACCTTTATTTCAACTTGTATTTATTGAAATATGATGATGAATTCAAGGACGACCGATGCAAGCGATTAGGGACATCCGGGCATTTACGGATGACTCTTATC
Source organism: Ceratopteris richardii (assembly GCA_020310875.1). Taxonomy (NCBI): domain Eukaryota; kingdom Viridiplantae; phylum Streptophyta; class Polypodiopsida; order Polypodiales; family Pteridaceae; genus Ceratopteris; species Ceratopteris richardii. Next base: position 157,179,420 of record CM035423.1, on the reverse strand, counting down.
GCTTGGATCGGTCGTGTCTCTGACAGTCGAAAGAGTCATTGATCATAGCTTTCAAATTATGTTTTTCTTAGTGGTAATTGAGTATTCTGCATTGTAAAATATATTTGAATTTCAAGGACAACCGATGCAAGCGATCAGGGACATCCGGGCATTTCGGGATGACTCCTATCGCTTGCATCGGTCGTGTCTTTGATAGTGGAAAGAGTCATTGATCATAGCTTTCAAATTATGTTTTTCTTAGTGATAATTGAGTATTTTGCATTGTAAAATATATTTGATTGATATTTGATGATGAATTCAAGGACGATCGATGCAAGCGATCAGGGACATCCGAGCATTTCCGGATTACTCCTATCGCTTGCATCGATCGTGTCTCTGATAGTGGAAAGAGTCATTGATCATAGCTTTCAAATTATGTTTTTCTTAGTGATAATTGAGTATTTTGCATTGTAAAATATATTTGATTGATATTTGATGATGAATTCAAGGACGACCGATGCAAGCGATCAGGGACATCCGGGCATTTCCGGATGACTCCTATTGCTTGCATTGGTCGTGTCTCTGATAGTGGAAAGAGTCATTGATCATAGCTTTTTGAGAGTAAGTTTTGACAGTAGAAAGAGTCATTGATCATGATTTTTTGACAGTGGAAAGAGTCGTTGATCATAGCTTTTTGAGAGTAAGTTTCCACTTTTCATAATTCCTTGCCTAAAGATTCTGATTTTGTGCGGAGTATGGCTAGGACCAAAAAGACAACAAGGAAGTTGTACCCTGAGGGTCAGGATCAAAATGCCCAGGAACAAAATGCCCAGGGGGAAAATGTCCAGGAGCAAAATCCCCAGAAGGTTCAAGACAATATGCCAGACAAGCCTTCAAAAAAAAGGGTCAAGTACCATGTAAAGTCCTTGAGGGAAATTAGAAGAGCTCAAAAGTCTGTGGGATTGTTGATCCCTAGACTTCCATTTATGAGAGTTGTCAAGCAGATCTCAGCCAACCTCTATTCTTTGATGAAGACCTCATCCTTTGTCAATGTGAGGTGGCAAATTCAAGCACTGCTATGCCTGCAAGAAGCTGCAGAGGACTTTGCTATTGATTTTATGAATGATGCCTATTTATGTGCTGCTCATTCTCATAGGGTAACACTAATGGCGAAGGATTATGTTATTGTTTCAAGAATAAGATATAAATTTGATAAAGCTCTGGTTCCTATTGATCACCATGATCAAAAATTCTTCGATATTTTAAATATACCTCTAGCTCGAGCACCAAAAACAACAGTTGTCATTGAAGAGATCAACCCTCAGGTCACTCATGATCATGAAACTAGAACTGAAGCAAATAGTGAGGAGGAGAGGAAAAATCAGGGATTATTTACAGAGGAAAGTGTCATCTTAACTCATATTCAAAAGTTACAGAAAGCAAATAAAGAGCTCCTCAAGAAAGGATATGGGCAGATAATAGTTAATGTTGCAATGCCATGGAAAAAAGATTGGTTTCTTGACATTAGACCTGAAGACAACAAAATGTTGAGGGAGCTTCATGTTGAAATATCAGATAGTGTTGTCAACATTTCACTCAGGTATATCTAGAGGCCTTAAAATGCTTTTGTTTTGCTTAATTTTCTAGTTCCTTAACTAAATTTTTATTTCTTGATTTGTAGGGTTCTTCTTCAACAATGTGAGGAAGCGGTTCAAAGAAAAGTATTTATTTTAGATCCTCTGGTGACACAGTTTTTTTTGCATAAACATGGAGATGCCAAGTCCTTTCTACAGGATTTTACAGAAGAGGTAGAATGTGTTATCTACCCATATATTGAAAAGTAAGTATTCATCTTCATTTTGGAAAGATATTTGTTTCATTTAAGAAAGTATATTTACATGCAACTCATTGAAAGGGGCCATTGGAGTTTGATTATTGTGGACTTCAATGCATATCAAGCTCTTTTCCTCAATTCTCTTCAATCACAACATGGGAATTGCAAAGTGTAAGTTACTATACATTTTGTTGTTCTCTATTTTAAAGCCATGCCATCCATTCTGATTTTCACTTTACAATGCAGTGCTGCAAAGCTTCTCAAGATGCATATTGATCAGAATTTTCCTGGAATTGCTAAAATGAATGAACAAAAGCAATTTGGATACATACAAATTCATGTGCCATTGTAGAGAGACTCAACATCATGTGGCTGGAGAGTGATTGAAAATGCTGTAAGATTCTTGGAAAGAAGGTTTTATAGTCCTGAATTGAATTTATCAGACTACCCAGATGCATGGATCATCTTGATCAGAGAGAGAGCAATTAATGGCATCATGAAACATGCAATCTGCCCATATGATCCAGACTCACCTCCACCCCCTCCACCTGATAAAAAAAAGTCTGAAGATAAAAAGAAAGGGCTTCCTCTTCACTCACCATTAAAGCATGGGAACAACAAAAAGAGTCAAGCTGAAAGCTCCAAAAAGGGACAGAAGCAACAGAGAAAACACGGCTCCAAAAAGGATAGAAAGGGTTCAATCATTTTTGAGTCTTAGATTGAAATCTATTGTAAAACCAACATAGGTTGGAAGATTTTTTTATGTACAAATTGTATGTAATTATGCCAATCTTCATCTGGAAGATGGTAATTGTAACCATATTTATTTGCCTTTACAATATTTATATGCTTGAGAAATATACAATATTATTGAACCTCTTGAGAGTTAAACAAAAGTTCATTGCATGGTCCAATTAAATTTGTTTGTGTCACAAATATGAATGCATTGTGGGTTTCTTACTTCATTCCTGTTGGAAAGTTTAAATTGGAGAAGATACAGAAGGATATAAAGAATTAAGAGGACACGACTGATACAAGCGATACGGGGAATCAAAGAATTTTGGATTGCCCCTATCGCTTGCATCGGTCGTATTATCCATTTCATCGTTGTTGCTAGTTGTTTTTATACTCATGAGTCAAATCTTTACGCAAGGTCACTTGTTGAAGTCTCTCGCGGTAGTTTGCTAACACGACCGATCTAAGTGATAAGGGCCATCTGACAAGTTCAGATTGCACTAGTCGCTTGCATCGGTCATCTTCTCTTATCTCGTCTCCTCTGTTTTATGTCTTAAGTCATGCTCTTCTAATTTTGAAATACCAAACGTGGAATTGGAATTTGCACCAGGTTCTCCACCCTCTCTTATATTACTTGTTATGTGTACCATGATAATTTCTCTTGCATTACTTGAGGACAGAAAAGTTGGATAGAATCAAATTATTTAATTGAGAATAATGTGCACCTTTGATAGACTATAATAATTAAATTGAAATTAGATATTGAATTCTAGATCTCTTGTTCATCTAGAATTAACTTATGCAAGTTCCTGTATAATTATTTCTTAGTTGGAACCTCATCAGAATGTTATGATTAAACAAAAAAATACCAATATGAGTTTAGATGAAGGGGGATAATTGAAGTCATCAATTCAATCCTGCAAATAAAAATCAATGGAAATATGAAATAAAGGACCTTAAAAGATATCTAAGAATGTCTTGGTTTATATTCTTATCATTGTACAATAAGAACCTCATCAAAATCTTGAAAGTAAATTAAAAAATGCAAATATGAATATAGACATTTAAAATTAATAATTTAATACACATTCTTTGTCACCATCTGCAAAGAAAATTCAATGGAAGTATCAATAGAAGCTTCTATTAGAGGAAGATACATTAT
>CM035423.1:157125710-157168210 GCA_020310875.1 Ceratopteris richardii | reverse complement strand
TAAGTCAGTATAGATCAAACCTTTGGAGATTAAGAGGTCTCCAACAATATATATATATATATATATATATATATATATATATATATATATATATATATATATATATATATATATATATATATATATATATATATATATATATATATATATATATACACACACACAAGCACACATACAAAGATAGATAGATAGATAGAACCTGCTTTGTACCTACCCTCTTTTACTTTAGAGTTTTGTTGTAGGCCCCTTTAGCTTGATAATGACACTAAATAACTGCCCATGTACTTTGGAGATGATGCTTCAAACAATTAGATCAAAACAGATAACTTTGCAAATAGCTAGTGATCATAAAGATAACGAGGAGGTTGAGCCATGTAAACCTCCTCTAAAATCCAGCCATTAAGGAAAGCATTTTTTTGCATCCAATTGATACATATTCCAATCCCTTGATGCGGCCACACTTACCAATACTCTGATGGTTGGCATTTTAGACACAAGTGGGAAAGTCTCTTCATAATCAACTCCTTGGGTTTGTGCAAAACCCTTAGCCACAAGTCTAGCTTTATACCTATTTATGGATCCATCAGAGTTTCTCTTGATTTTGTAAATCCATCTAGAACCCATCACCTTCATTGATGCCTTCTTTGGTACTAGCTCCCAAGTATCATTCTCCTTGAGTGCTTCTATTTTTTCATCCATAGTTTCCTTCCATTTTGCCTTTGTCTTTGCTTCTTCATATGTAGAAGGCTCTTCAAGTGATAAATCCTTAGCAAGATAAATGGAATGCTTAGTAACTAATGAAGTGTCACACCCATATCTGATTGGTTTCTTGCTCTCCCTTTGTGATCTCCTTAGAGCTTGGTTGGATGATTCAGGTAAGTCTTCCAACCTCTTCATCTTTTCCTTGCCCTTTGATTTCCATGCCTTGCATTCTTCTAGATTGATGATGTCCTCATCATTTGATTTGATGTCTTCAATTTTGCTTGGCTCCTCCTTGGTGAGGCTTGGATATTCCTCTTCCAAATCATATGACAACTTGACCTTCCTTCATTCACTTTCAAACCAAGAGTCATTCTCATCAAACACAACATCTCTACTGTGTGATCTCCTTAGAGCTTGGTTGGATGATTCACGTAAGTCTTCCAAACTCTTCATCTTTGCCATGCCCTTTGATTTCCATGCCTTGAATTCTTCTAGATTGATGACGTCCTCATCATCTGATTTAATTTCTTCAATTTGGCTTGGATCCTCCTTGGTGAGGCTTGGAAATTCCTCTTTCAAGTCATATGGCAATTTGACCTTCCTTCATTCACTTTAAAACCAAGAGTCATTCTCATCAAACACATCTCTATTGACCACAAATTCCTTGTTGGATGGATAATAAAACTTGTATCCTTTCTGATTTAAATCATACCCTATGAAGATGCTCTTCTCTTCCTTAGTGTCTACCTTACCTTTGATTTGAGATGGAACATGCACATAAGCAACACATCCAAAGATTCTGCAATGATCAAGTGATGGCCTTCTATCATGCCATGCTTCATATGGGGTCATCCCATCAAGTGATTTGGATGGCAACCTGTTAATAAGATAAGTGGCAGTAGATACAATTTCTGCCCACAAATAATTAGGTAACCTTTTTTCATTAAGCATTGATCTAGCTATCTCCACAATCAACCTATTTCTCCTCTCTACTACCTCATTTTGCTCAGGGGTGTACCTTATTGTAATCTCCCTTTTGATACCTCTGTCCTGTAAGAATGCATCAAATTCATTTGAGAAGTACGCACCTCCTCCATCTGACCTTAATCTCTTTAAACTTCTTCCTGTTTAATTTTCCATAAGTGCAAGATACTTCTTGAAGCAACTGAACACTTCATCCTTATGTTTCATAAAGTATAAGATAGTCCACCTACTGAAATCATCAATCAAAGACACATAATTCCTTGAGCCTGAAATTGAAGGGTCCTTGCTTGGTCCTCACACATCTGTGTGGACAAGTTCCAAGTTTGAACATCCTAAGTCCATACAGAAGAGGTGCTCATCATTCATACCTTGATCATTAGAGCATAGAGCCAATGAAAGGATTCAACTTTGTAAAATAACCTATTCAAGCTAGACTTCCCAAATAGCTTAAGTTTGGATGTAGGAGAGAGTACAATGATAAATAACAAGAGAAGGAATTGATCTTAGTCTAGACAAGACAACCAAACTCTAAAAATCATGATTCGTGATTCTCACACATCTAGATTCAACATAGCATCTATGTACAATGTTTATGATGCAAATCATTATATAGGACTAACGAGTGCAATAAAAAAAGACTTAGTGACTCCATGATACAGATATGAGTTCAAAAAACTTGGAGGACCCCAATGGACATGGGAACTCTTTGAACCCCTTATCTTACATTTTCCTTGATCTTTGCTCTTCATTTGAAACAAAAAACTTATCAATACTTTTTCTAACCTCTTTAGAATGATATCAATGTTTTTGCATAGTGATATTGATATCATCACCTAGTTTGGCACTGCCTTAATATCTTTTCAAATTCTTAGAGATCCAATATTGAACACTCCAAAAAAGCCTTCAAAACACGTTTCTAGCCACTTGCAAGTTTTCTATAGGATCAACGTTTCAAGGAGCTCAATTCTGGCCAAATATTCTTCTTCTTAGGCATCTCGATGGGTTTTGTGATTTCTATGAGTCAACATTAGGAGTGGGTTCTAGATAAGCTCAAAAAGTAGATGTAGTATTGAAAGGGGATATTGAAATTATTCTTAACTTCTTAGATACTTAACTACTCCTTATGTATCCTTGATTTACAATTAAATATCCTTAGCTATAAATACCTACCTACTCCATTATTATCATTAGTTAAACAGTTGGATATCCTTTGCTACATAGCTACTTAGTTGTTTCCTATTTAGTATTCCTTATTTAGAAAAGTAGCAATACTTAGTACTCATTAGTCATCCTTAGCAAGAGAATTTGAGATTTTGTATTTACTTAGCTATCTAATAAGTTATTCCATTATCTATTGAATTCATATCCATGGAATGTTGCTTTTTTCTTTTGATTGTGTAGTCAATTTGCTTGGACAATTTGGTTAATTGAGGGTTTCTTTTATTCTATTTGTCGATATATGTGTTTAGATATGCCAATAATTACTAAAAACATTGACATGATACATCTAGTTGATGTTGTTTCTAAGCTTTTCATTTTTGTTTTTGATCCAAATCCTATTGCATATCTAGCATTATACTACTTTTTGTATGATCATCTTCAGTTGAACCATCTTGATCTAATCCTAAATAGGACACTCTTACACAATGGATGTAATAAGAAAGGAGGTTTGGGAAAGCTTCTTTGAAAATACACAAAAAGCGTATGGATTTAGCCCAAATGTGTCATATTTTTGGGTCACTTTTGTATGAAAATTTCATAATATCAAAGATTTTAATTTAATTATCCTTGAAAATATGATAGATATCATGTTTCTACATGTAATGGATGTTTTTATTTAACATTTTTAATGTTGATAATTTCTATGTGCCTAAAAATTGATATAGTTATGTAATCAACACTTAAATTTTCATCATCTTAATTTACTTTAATGATTAATGAGTAGGGTATAATTTCATGTAACAAATCTTACCACTCAAAATTTTCTATCTAGCTCATCATATTTTAACCACCATAGATGTTAGCTACTCAAAAACATGAATCAAATTACTGACAATTTTGGAAAAGAGACCTAGATTATAGCTTGAAAAGCAATCTAGCAATGGTATGAGAAGAAATGTGAGGAATTTGCTAAAGTGGCTATTGAGATAGAAAAATTAAATGTGATCCATTGAAACTCCATGTTTTAGTAGTAGCTTAGTTCAAGGAATTGAAGTTTAAGCCTCTAGGAACTCAAAGAAGAGCTTTGGTTCTTGAGCTAGATGGAGATCTTCATGAATATAGGAAGATGTGTGATATGGAGGACAAACTTCCCTTTCTTATGTGATCTTTTCAATATTTTTATGTAGGTGTATGGATTTAAGTAGACCTCATAGATGCAATGAAAAGTAGCGTTATCTCTTTCTAGAGTTTAGAAAAATCTTTAATTGTATCAAGGGAAAGAAACAATAAAAAATCACATGATTCTATACATTTTGAAAACTTGGATAATACCTTCTCAAGAATAATGCACTCAGTGGCTAAGCAATCTCTAATGAAGTGATACCTCACCTCAATGTGCTTGGTCTTTGCATGATAGACCGGATTCTTAGCCAAAGCAATGGCACTTTGACTATCACTAAGCAAACGAGGTACATGCTGAGGTAAACCCATATCACAAGCAAGACAAGAAAGCCACAACACTTCCTTACATGCCTCACTTGCTGCAACATACTCTGCTTCTGTGGTGGAAACAGTTGTACATTCTTGAAGATGAGATCTCCAAGAGATAGCACCTCCAGCAAAATAAAAAATGTACCCTGATGTAGACTTACGATTGTCTACAAAACCAGCATAGTCAGAATCTATGTAACCAATAATGGATGCTTTCCCTCTACCTAAGGATAGACACTTGTCCTTAGTGCCACTCAGATATCTTAAAGTCATCTTGACCGCTTCCCAATGTTTCTTGCAAGGATTAGACATATATCTGCTGACAACTCCCATCGCAAATGCAATGTCTAGTCTCATATCTACCATATCATACATGGGACTACCAACAGCAGACTGATAGGGAATTTTGGTCATGAATTCCTTTTCCTCATCTGATTTGGGGCAATCATCCTTGCTCAATTTCACATATGTGGGTAAAGGTGTACTCAATGCCTTTCCACCCTACATATTGAACCTGTGAAGTACACGTTTGGTACCTTGTTCCATATAAATCTCATATGTAAGATCTCCATGCAAGAAAACAGTTTTCATATCCATTTGGACTAGCTCTACATTCTCCATTGCAATGAATCCAAGCAACATGCACAGGGTAGTCATCTTGACCACAGGAGAGAAGATTTCCTCGAAATCAACACCATGTTGTTTCTTAAAACCCTTTGCAACAAGTCGTGTGTTATACTTTGCATAAGCACTATCTGATGTGAATTTCAGCTTATATACCCATTTGCATGGTAAAGCTTTCCTTCCCTTTAGAAAAGGTACTAAATCCCAAGTACCATTGTTGTGAATAGAATCCAACTCACTCTTCATGGCACACTCCCACTTGACATGATCCTCTGTCTAAAATATCATAAAACTGCAAGTACTGACATGTTTACTTGCATAGTGAATCACTGACTCCACTGCATATAATCAGTTACCCAATAGAAGCCAACTAGGCTTATCGAGCACCTATGAACAACTATCATACATCTCCTATGGTGAGGTTGGGTAAGTCTTCTACCTACATAACCAAAGAGACCCTCACATTGGTGTCTCCCAGTTACGAAAACCTCACCACCACCCTCTTTATCAAATGTAAAAGGCTTTATGCAAAGAACGTAACCGCTATATCAATGACCACATGTACGTACATAAGTAATATCCACAAATGCATACATGGTGTGTATGTGCTCAATATATGCAGTAAAATGACACTAAAAGGCTGAATGCACTGCCCAAAAACTAGCCAATAACACCTGCAAGTTTCTGTCAACTATGATGTTTTAGGCTCAAAAACCTGCATAAATTTGCAGCGGCTGCTCCCACCAAAACTGAAACCTTTTCGAGAAACCTGTAGTTTTATGAGTGTGGCTGAAAACACAGCCCCAAAGGTTGATATTTATTTTCATAGAAGTGCAAAGAACACTCTTCTTGATGTTCTTGGACCTATGTGAAGAGAACTATGTGCAAAAGTACTCCAAAATGGCTCCAAAAGACACCCCGAAAATGCTTCAAAAATAGGCTTTGAAAGCAAAGAATGAAGCTTTGAGGGACCAGAACATGTTCAAGATAATGTCAACCTTAGTCTTTCCCCTTCTTTAGACACCACAAGAGTGTATCTTAGTAGCAAGAGATTGCCACAATTAAGCAAGCTACGGGGGGAATAGTACTGGGATGGGTGACCTCCCGGGAAGTACCAGGAACCTCTATATTCCTTGATTGTTGAGGTCCTCCCTCACATGTAGCCAATGGTGCCAACGGTGACTTTGGTGACTAGGATGACAAGGTATGCCAAGGTCTATGCCTTGGTCGCCGCCTTAGTCGTAAGCCTTGGAGAAAGTCGGGGGGTGCTTTGCTCGCACAAAAAGGACAAAGCTTTTGCATCCAACTACTCTGATACTAGTGAAGTATTTTGATGGCAATGCACCACAATGCGCTCTCCTCCTTGCGAGCTCCACGACGATATCCTTAGATTAGAAAACCAAACTCCTAAGGCCACACACGATACTCCGCACAGAGACTGTAGAATACACAGAAAACACAATACACAGGGAGCACGAAGATAGACTACTTAGCTCTTACAAATGCAGTCGAACTTGCAGTCTATGACTGACCAGGCCACTCTATGTTTGATTAAAGAACATATACAAAGAAGTGTCCGGTGTCCATTTGGCCTTTCACATGGACACTAACAGTAACACAACTTAGGACTGATAGGTATGGATAACTTGACTAGATAGGATACGAGAGATCCCACAACCCAAGATCGTAGGTATGAAAAAAGATATTGTATTTACAAGGACTCCCTTGAGGGAAAGGAAATAGGGACAAGAAATAACTAGAAAAGATCACATATTGCAAAAGATTACAAGAGGACAAAAAAAATGTTCAAAATACTAGAATAGACAAGACTAGAATGATAAAGACAAGAACTTGAGTTGGAAATTCGAAAGTACTTACGTGGAGATCATCAATCCCTCATATAGGTATTTAAGGGAGATTATGAATTGATGATGTCAACAATATGAAACACGACCTTTGGGTGTCTCAATCAGGCAAGTAGATACTCGATCTTAGGGTTTTCACACGTTTGATGAAATGGTAGCAATAGTTTTTCCAAATTTTGAACCAAAATTTATAAGAAATATAAGGTTTATGATGGTTTCCTTTGTGTCCATGAATCATCTCCCCCTCAAGCGATGAGTTCCACGAGGAGGAACCATGTGATCTTAAGATATTTTTGGACTTGAATCTTTATAGATTTTAGTCTTTATATAGTTCTTGATTTGTGGTATTATAACACAATGATGATGGATATCCATGATGAAATTGGAAAGAGTTTTTAGTATATCTAGGTGCAAAATCAATTGCATGATTCTCATTATGGGATGTATTCATCTTTTGACTCTAATGATTATTCTATTGATATGGGATGTGGATTGTTCCAAACTTTTTGCTCTTCTTAGAAAATTTGAATTGCTAGTTTGGATCATTATTATCACTTCCGAGTTGTATTTTAGGATTAACTCTTAACTTGTTGGAGTGAGTATGTAACTATTCGATAAAAACTTCTTGATAAAAACTTCTTGATAAAAACTTCTTGTTGGAGTGAGTATGCACTAAGAAGATACTTCTTCATGATTGCTACTTATTTATTTTCATATGTGGAGAATATTGCTAACACATATAAATATCATATGACTTCATGGTGCATTTAAGTGGAAGAAAAAGAAATCATTAGTAAACTATGCATGTGCATGTGCACATGCACCCACCCATATATATCCCTGTTGATGGACTTGTTATGTCCAAATACCATGCTTGAGGCAGTCATTGTGTGCCTACCCATCAAAAAATACAATCAAATATTTAGGGTAGATGTTTCTTTCCCTCATGTAAAAATACAACTATGTGGTTCTCTAATGGGTGAACCAAATACAAACATAAGATGTGCTTATAATTCATGTTTCTTCAATAATCATTGGGTGATAAAAAACTAATCTTAAGCTATAATCCAAGGCATTTCCTAAGCCTCACCCGTAAATTCCATGTTATACAAGCTAAAATGTGTAGCCACACTTCCATTCCACATTTGGAAGTGTTAGCTGTCAACTCTATCTCCAACATTGCCAAAAATTGATAATTGAATTCTATTTATTTGCATGAATATTCAAATATCCTTCGATTCTAGCGACCATATCATTAAAAATCTTACAAATGAAACTTTTTAACAACCTAAAAATCGTTGAAATCCTCCATATCATGTGTTCGATTGACAAACTACTAGGCAATCACTGACTAGAAACAATGACTATATGTGCCACTTTGAATGCTTCTCAAATAACTGGGATGTAGTTTCTTGCAACTTGAGCTATATATTTTCTATATAAGCTCAATATGGCACATGTGAATTTAAAAAAAACATTTTAAATCACATATGATACCTTTAAAAAGGGGAGGAAAAAGCCCTCTTTCATATTTGCTTTGTATTTTTTTACTCAGACGAAGAATATTCAAGTCCTCTATTCAAGTCATTGTTTGCTTCATGATGCTCCATTAAAATCCTTCTTGTCTTCTTTTCCATAGAAGACATATAGACGTGAAGCAACTTCTCTTTCCCTTTCACTTGCGTTCTTCTTAAATTTGTCTTTGATTTCCTCTCCCTTGTCTCTTATAATTGCTCATATAACTTAAAGCAATTTGAAATCCCTTCAGTATAATCTTGCTCTTTGGTTTCGATCTCTTCTCTTTGCACTTTTTGGAAGTAATATTTGAACACCATCTCTCCATTTATGCTACAAACATCCTGTTCTTCCTAAAAAGGTGTTCATAGGCTTTCATGTGAACATGTATGATTTCTTATGCGTGTTCAGAAAGGAAAAAAAACTCATGAAACTCGCTCCCACACTCATCATTGTTCTCTCCTTGATACTCTAGTATTTAAAAGAGTCTCACAAAGGTTTCCGTGACGATTTAGTTACATGGTTTGTCCAAGAAAACAAAGGAGAATGATCTATAAATTATGTACAAGGGTTGTATATGAAATGTAGAGAGATTTCCTATGGTTGGAGAGAGATAAATTTCATAATGTTAGCTCACTTGAAGTATTGTATTTGAGTAGTTGCGAGCTTCAAACAAATGTGTAGAAGATAGAATCAAATCCATTCATTCAAGGAAGAGAGAGCAGAGAACAGATAACTAATTCTAACTCATGAGAGCATACACTTTTAGGGCATGTTTATTTGGCTATAGCTCGAAACTATATGGGTATCCATCATTCTCATCACTCATTGTATGGTGTGTCTTTTTATACCATCCCACACCTATTTATATGTAGAGAAGGGGGAAAAATCTATGAAAATGGAGTTATTAAGAGGAAGTGCTCCAAATGGTCTAGAGGCTGAAAATGGATGCAAAATAATCCCATGCAGACTATTGCATAGAGAACAAAGGCCTATAAAAGATGCATGACAATGTATTTCCTTCTAGCTCAAGAGATAGAACGAGAGCTATAAGCTCGATTTGTCATGAATGGCTAGTAGTTTGGACAGATTCATGTGCTTGGGTGTAGCGCCATGTGGAATGAGCCTGTTTGGGGCATGCAAGCTAGTAGGAACTGACCATCGAAGGGGTTGTTCACACTCTCTTGGATTTGATCTAAAATATCCTTTTGCAAGGAAAAATGCGCATTGAAAGCTCCATGTGAACATATCCATTTTCAAAGCTTTGAAGATGCTCCATTTCATAAAAAAATGATGAATCCACAAGGGTCCTCTAGTCTTGAGAATTAATGAAGTTGCTAATATCACTATGAAAGCTCCACTAAGCTCGGATACCAATGATAAGAACCTAGTCTCTATGTTAATGAGAATGAATTGTAAGTCTCCACACAACCCAGCATTTTCTAGATTTGGGGATTAACCATGACCTCTAAAGTTAACTGGAGTCCATATATGCATGTGCAACCTCCACTGCTTCTTTTACACCATCCATTAGATTGTACAATATTATTTATAGCATTTGTCTTACAAGCGACCTCCAAAAGTGGAAAGCATACTCATTTTTATGTAAAAGTCTGACTGTAAAGATCTTTATTTCCTAACCTTCTCAAAGATATAGAGACTACTAAAAATTGAGTATGTGTGACTCTTATACATCAAGAAACAGTGACCACATCGCAAGAGATGAGGATTTTAAGTCTTGCTCAATTAATATATTCAATATGAACTAGAAAACATTCTTTATGCTCAAGAAAAATAGACTAGAAGTCATTTTTATAAGGCGTGCTTGGTCAAATGGAAAGATGGTCCATAAGATAGTGTAAGTATTATTCATACATCGTTTCCCACCTTTGCTTTACCTTCCCAAGCAACTTCTTAACGGGAAACATATGGAAACAACACATATATATGACAATTAGAGATTCTTTTCTACATGTCGTCCAATGCCTTTTTGAGGAAAGAATGGAACTAAAGGGAAACAAATTTTATAAAGTAAAGATCTAAACCTTAGACGTTAAAGGAAAGGATAAGAAGCCTTGTGGATGCACTATGTCAAAAAGATAGGCAAGAAAGGGTGGATATGGGAGATTTATACTTCGGTCACATACCAGCTAGAGAATCTTGCCCATATTCACATTCATAATACCTTATATATGATCTTAGTCAATCGCATTTTCCTAGATCATACCTACCGTGGGCATGTTTCACTTGTAAAGGAGGGTGTATCATATGATTTGGAGTTCCTTTTTAAGGAGCAATGGGGATGTGATTAAGCTAATTTCTATACAAATTTTATGGAGAATCATTTAATTATGGTTTTTTATCCACATGATTAAAATGCTATTACATAATAAGCACGTGCAGCTTTACAAAAGGCTATTATGTCCTCCTACAAAATTAATGATTTCTCGTTAGATAAACTAAACAAGATATTATTGGAAATTTATAGCTAATATTTGATAGCTTTTTGAAAAGAAAAATAATCCGGTGCAAGGTAGAACTTTCTTTTAACATTCTCTTGCTTTCACCTTGTATGTACATACATATGTATGTTTGTATGTATGTATGTATGTATGTATGTATTGTTGAGATATCAAGCTCAACATGTGATGATCCAGGATGACACATATCACTTTTTCATTTGTCTTACATGTATAGTGGTCATGCTAGTATATGTCAGGGATATTCATTAAGCTATACTAGATTTATCTATCGAGAGTGATGGCACATTTTTTTCTTACCAGCTCACTTATCTGTAGACATTAGGATTTTCCTTATGTACTATTCTCTATATATTGCACTTGTTGTATTGTTGTTTTAGGTCATTCTTGTACATTCCTTTTATGTAAAAGAAGAAGAAGAAGAAGATCGTTCTTCCTTGCCTCAATCTATGTGTGTGCTCCTCTTTGATTGTGAGAGTATGTGTGTGAGCTCTATTCCTTATCTCCTTTTGTGTGACATGGTATCAGAGCCGGTGTGGTTGTAGAGAGCTCATGGAGAAGGCTGACGATGAAGATTATGTGTAGGGGCATGGAGAAGGGTTACTCATTTTTGTCAGACTTTTGTTTCAGAGCCATCTCGACATCCATCTCAAGCCCGCGAGGTGGGAGCCATAGAAAAACCAGGTCAGTTTGCAAATTGTAACTTGCATCTTGTTTGGCAACACTCATATATTCTAGATCTAGAATTTCAAGCGATTCTCTGTACTGTTCATACATGAAAACTGTGTTTTTTTGAGATCAAAATGTCACATCATAGTGCGATAGTGTTCAAGTAGAAGTACTGCTTGTAGTGTTTTTGCAGTGTTGTGAATTGCTGCAAAAATGGCAAACACAGATGGAATGAGTCATCTTATGAGCGATAAACTAGAAAAGGACTACTTCCATGCTTGGAGGTTCAGAATGATAACTTTAATGATGGGAAAAGGCTATTGGAAGTATATCAAAGGAGAGAATGAAAATGCTTCGTAGTTACTAAAGAGGAATCGGACTATGGACCAATTAAGAGCATATGAGGAATGGAATCAAGGAGCACAAAAGATAATGTATTGGCTATCTATTAGCATACTAGATAGCATGATTGGGCACATACAAGATGCCAAGACTCTGAAATCGGCTTGGAAGAGTTTGATCACATTGTATGAGACCAATACAAAACGAAAATTGCAACTCAAGAACAAGCTGCGTACAGTGGAGAAAAAGGGCATGTCGATAAGTGACTACACCCTAAAAATCAAAAGCATATGTGAGTCACTTGCATCTATTGGCATGAATAGATGACAATGATAAGGTGGAAGTGTGCCATCTTGGTTTAGGAGTTGCATATAAGTAGTTCAAATCTTCTATACAAACCAAGGAAAATATTCAGAATTTTGTTGATCTGATGTCCTTGTTGATTATTGAAGAAAAGGATCTTGGTGAGGACTCAAGTTCCCAAGGAAAACCTAGTTCTGAGTAGGTATTCTACTCTGGTAGAGGAAAAGGTAGAGGTAGAGGTTTCAAAAGTGGAAGAGGAAATAGTAACCAAGACCAAGGTCAACATCAGAATCATGCAGGAGATAGACGATGTTCTTAATGATATTATTGTGGTAGAGTTGGACACTTTGAACGTGATTACAGGTTGAAGAATCAAAATAACAAAAGTCATCAAAACAACTATGCATCCACAAGTGCAGATGATTCTGAGAAGCTATTCATGGTTCAACATCATATGATGAATAAGATGTCTACTGATGTTTCGAAATCAAATGGTAATGTCTAGTATGTTGATTCACATGCTTCAAATCACATGACCAGTCATGTAGAATGGTTCAGTAGTTTGCAAAGACTGCCAATTCTTGGATATGTTGAAACGGGTGATGACACATCACACCCTATCAAGCATACAAGAAACATAGCATTGTCTATGGAGGACAGGAAGAACATCTTGCTGATGTGTTGCGTGTTCCAAATATAACAAAGAATATAGTTTCTATTGGACAAATGGTTGACCAAGGATTACAAGGCAGGTTCAATGCTAATGGTTTATATGTAGACGAGTACAAACAAGATGGATGATTGATTGCCAAAGGAAACAAAGTGGGTAGGATGTTCACCTTAAATGTGAAAATTCCTTAAATGAATGTAGCCATGTTTGCAAAAGGTGCAAGATTTATTGATGATATAGAGATCTGGAACAAATGAATTGGACTTGCAAACTTGTAGAGGATGAAATTGATGCAATTAAAGGAGATTGTCAATGGACTACCAAATTTGAAAGTTGCAAAAATGCAAAAGGTATGTGGAGCATGCCAATTTGGTAAACAATCAAGATCATCATCTCCACATGACAAGCATGTTAGTGAGAATGTGCTAGACATAGTACACACAGATGTTTGGGATCCTTCAAAGACCACATCTATAGGTAGTTGCAGGTTTTATGTTATTTTCATTGATGAACATACATGGAAAGTATGGGTATATTTCATGCAAGAGAAGAGTGAGGTGTTCACTCATTTCTAGAATTTTAGAGCTATGGTAGAAAAGCAAACAGCGAAGTATATTTAGACATTAAGATATGATGGAGGAGGTGAATATATGTCAAATGAGTTCAGCAACTTTCTAAAATATCATGGAATTTGATGTCAATTTTCATGGAGGTACACACCACAACAGAATGGAATTTCGAATGCAATTATAGACATATTGCAAAAATAGCAAGAGCCTTGATGGTTGAGAAGAATATGCCTCATTATTATTGGGCAGAAGCTATGCACACTGCTATATACATCATGAACAGAACTTTGGCTACTGTTGTATATCAAGTTACACCTGAAGAGAAGTTCACACGTAAAAATCCGAACTTATCATATATGAAAGTTTATCGATGTATTGCATGTGTACATGTTCCAGATGAGTTGCGGATGAAGATTGATCCAAAAGAAAAAGAATGTATCTTCATTTGATACTCCCTTGAGCAAAAGGGATATAAATGTTCTAATCCACTCACATGACAGGTGAAGGTAAGCAGAGACGTGGTGTTTGATGAGATAGCCTCTATGCAAATGCCAAAGATGAACTTAGTCTTGAACCAAATGACAAAGAAAATGCTGAAAAATCAAGTGCAGAATCTTAAGTTTTGAGTGGACTAGATGCATCACCAAGCAATAGTTCCAAGTCAAATCCATGGAATGGAAGATTGTGTGGAAATTTCAATCCATTAAATTCATCAAATGCATCCAAGAAAGGTAAAGAAAAGCTTCTGTTGGTAGTAAAACATCTATACGTTTTGAAGACATTGATGGAGATTTAAGCAATTCAGAAAAGAGACTTGATGAGGAACTTGGATTTCCCTCTATGAAAGCTCTAGGAGTAAGAAAGGCACATGCAAATGATACAAGGAGAAGTGACCCAGGACCAAGGAGATCTAGGAGGATGTGGAATTCATTGCGATGATTGACATATGATAGTTACCTGGCTTGTCATTGTGCCTGCATGACAAAGGTGATACAAGATGTTGAACCCTCTTGTTTTGAAGACGCAGTTGGAAATGTAGATTGGAAAAAAGATATCGATGAGGAGATGGATGCACTTTATGGGAATGATGCACGGAAGCTAGTTCCATTCCCACAAGGAAAGAAACCCATAGGTTGCAAGTGGGTTTACAAGGTAAAGCATAATGTTGATGGTAGTATAAGCACGTACAAAGCACGACTAGTAGCAAAAGGATATGCACAAATATATGGCATTGATTATGATGAAACGTTTGGCCCTATAGATAAAATGTCTACTATTAGAACACTTGCTGTAGTAGCTATAGCAAAAGGATGGACTTTGCATCAGATGGATGTGATGAATGCTTTCGTACATGGTGAGTTACAAGAAGAAGTATACATGAACCAACCACAAGGATATGAAGATTCAAAGCACCTAGAATATGTTTGCAGGTTGCAAAAGTCTTTGTGTGGACTTAAGCAAGCCCCTCGTGCTTGGCATGCAAGGATTGCTGACTACTTAACCACCATTGGATTTTCTATGTGTGATGCAGATCATTCATTATATGCAAGGAAGGGTGATGATGGCATCACGATTGTGGCTATTTATGTCGATGACTTGATTATAGCTGGTGATAATGAAGAAAGCATTAAGAGGTAAAGCAACTCCTTATGCAAGAATTTGATATGAACAATCTTATTGTGTTGCACTATTTCTTAGGCATTGAGTTTATACATACAAAAACAAGTATATGGATGTCACAAAGGCAATATGCCTTGAGTATGCTGCAAAAGAAAATTGTGAGAAGTTTGATATATCTCACAATTACAAGGCTTGATCTAAGCTACACTCTTTGGAATTGAAAGTCAATTTATGCAGGTTCCTAGGAAGCTGCATTTGGATGCTTTGAGGTGCACTCTATGTTATGTGGGTGGTACTTTGGATTATGCATAGTTTTATGAAGTTGGTGTAGATTTGCAGGTTTATGGATACATCGATGCAAATTTTGCTAGTGGTATTCTAGATAGAAGACCTACTAGTGGCTTTCTATTTTCACTTAGAAGTGGAGCTATTATATGGAGTAGCAAGAAGCAACCCACTATTGCTTTCTCGAGTACACAGGCTGAGTATAGAGATGCCGCAATGGCAGCATGTGAAGCATCTTGATTAGAGATGCTACTTGCAGTATTAGATGTGGAAGTGCAAAAGCGTATCATCATCTATTGTAATAATGTTAACATCATACAATTAGCACAAAACCTTGTTTTTCATGCTAGAACAAAGCATATCGAGGTAGATTATCATTCCATCAGGGAAAAAGTATTAGCATGTGATATTGACCTTGCTTATGTGAGGGCATATGAGCAGGTTGCTTATATTTTCACTAAAGCACTTGGATCTGAGAAGTTCAACAAGTTTTGGAAGATGCTTGGATTACAGGACATGACACTGAGCTTGAGGGGGAGTGTTGAGATATCAAGCTCAGCATCTGATGATCTAGGATGACACATATCACTTTTTCATTTCTCTGACATGTATAGTGGTCATGCCATTATATGTCAGGGATGCTTTACTAGATTTATCTATCAAGAGTGATGGCACATTTTTTTCTTGCCAACTCACTCATTCGCGACATTAGGATTTTCCTTATGTACTATTCTTTATATTGCACTTGTTGTATTGTTGTTTTAGGTCATTCTTGTACATTCCTTTTATGTAATAGAAGAAGAAGAAGAAGAAGAAGATCATTCTTCCTTGCCTCAATATGTGTGTGTTCTCCTCTTTGATTATGAGAGTGTGTGTGTGAGATCTCTTCATTATCTCCTTCCTCGTGACATGTATGTATGTAGGTATGTATGTATGTATGTATGTATATATGTATGTATGTATGTATGTATGTATGTATGTATGTATGTATGTATGTATGTATGCATGTATGTATGTATGTATGTATGTATGTGTGGGATTTGAACTCAAGACCTACCAGCTAGGAGTATGATGGGCTAACCACTTGCCCCAAAAGCCATGGTTGAGGATTACTTCCTAATCCTCCCTCTTAGGGTGTGGTTCAACCATCTCCTGTCGGTTATATCTTGAGTCTAACACCCTCTTCACCTTCTAGAGATCATTTTCCTCAATGATCAATCCTTGCTCTCCCCTTGGATTGATGTCCTCACCCTCGCACAGTCTCTTGAACCATCTTTTCCTCAACCTTGGTCTCTTGAGCTTTGCCTTTCCGCTTCTTGGCCACTTTGCCTACAGACTTGCCTTGCTCTCAACCTTGGTGTCTTGAGCCTTGCCTTTCCGCTTCTTGGCCACTTGCCTACGGACTTGCCTTGCTCTCAACCTTGGTATCTTGAACCTTGCCTTTCCGCTTCTTGGCAACTAGCATACAGACTTGCCTTGCTCTCAACCTCGGTCTCTTGAACCTGGTTCTCACCCATGCTATGTATCTTGGATCCCCAATCTAATGTCTCCATTGGAATACTTGTTCGGAGAGCTTTCCAACAGTATATTACACATCGAAATCCGACCTACGGATTGGGAGATACACTCAAATCTTTGTTAAACTTACCTTTGAAATCGACGTGCGTGCCTTTCTTCCACCTTGCCCAAGTCTACTTCCTTTTAGCTCTGATACCAATTGTGGGATTTGAACTCAAGAACTACCAGCTAGGAGTATGATGGGCTAACCACTTGCCCCAAAAGCCATGGTTGAGGATTACTTCCTAATCCTCCCTCTTAGGGTGTGGTTCAACCTCCTGTCGGTTATATCTTGAGTCTAACATATGTATGTATGTATGTATGTATGTATGTATGTATGTATGTATGTATATATGTATGTATGTATGTATGTAGAAATAATGTTTCTAGAATCCCTTGGAAACATTATTTCTACTATTGAACATTTCACAAACAACACTCCGTTCATCCATGACTTATATGAACTTGTTAGGTAGTCATCAGTGACTATAACCCATGGTGTGTTTAACAAAACCTAATTACTTTCTATAATAGAATGAAGACATCAAAGTCTAGGTGTTGAAATCACGTGAATGAATGATCCGGCCATCATGATAGCATTCATGTTGAAGATCAATAAGGATGAGGCCATTATGGTCTACAGAAGTATCATAAATAGAAAGAAGGCTATTTTCCATGATGACACTAAGGGTGAACAATAGGCAAACAATGAGTAATATGCACAATAGCATTCACCTTTAATTAATTGGAAGTTTTACATACTCAAGTTCTAGAGATGTTCACTCCATAGTGGAGGTTAAAATGAATAACCAAACTTCTATCACACATATGACACTAGGGAGCCAAGATAGATAGAAGACTCACTAAATGTTCAATTTTTCAACATCCATATAGCAGCACTTAAATTGAATATTATACAACACAAATCTGAATGGCTATAAATGCTAATATTCACTTTAAACAAGGGAACTAAGCTAGAAGTAGAGGTTTCTACAAGACTTGGTTCAACATGAACCAATTCAATTGGTTATTGGATATATTAGTTAGAGAAGAAATAAAGTGACTACTCATTATACGAGCTTTATTTTCTATAATTAGGAAGGATCATAAAAAAACCACATGATAAAGTATAGGTCCAAAAACAGTTAATCTAAATTCATTCGATGTGATTGAAAATCATTATTAATTTGTCCAAGAAATTCCAATGTTGTAGGTCTTAGACCAAGAAGTTTCCTACAAATGAGTATGTATCATGTTAGACAATAAATGGAGTGGGCTTTACATTACCACAAGTAGTGTTGCAAAAGAAATAGGGTTACATTAAACCACCAAAAGGACCATATAGAAATCATTTTAAGGACCCAATTAAATAGGCTTGTTTGTTTGCAAAACTATAATCATTCATATGTAATTCACCAACTAAGAGAGTCACTTACAAAGATACCATAGGCCAATTGTTTAGATTCTGACGAGGGATTCCTATCGATAGTGTATATACATTAGAAACCTCATATTAGTATGTATATGTGCCTGTATGTATGTATGTATGTATGTATGTATGTATGTATGTATGTATGTATGTATGTATGTATGCATGCATGCATGTATGTATGTATATGTGCTCATGTAAAAATGTATGTATGCATGTGCCTAAACACACACATACATACCTATGTATGTGTATATGCATGTACCGAGTATGTGTGTATGTATACATATGCATGCATGCATGCATGTATGTATGTATGTATGTATGTATGTATGTATGTATGTATGTATGTATGTATGTATGTATGTATGTATGTATGTATGTATGTATGTATGTATGTGTGTGTATGTATGTATATATGTATGTATGCATGTATGTATGTATATGCATGCATGCATGCATGCATGTATGTATGTATGTATGTATGTATGTATGTATGTATGTATGTATGTATGTATGTATGTATGTATGTATGTATGTATGTATGTATGTATGTATGTATGTATGCATGGGTGGTTGTGTTTGTATGCATGCATGTATGTGTGTATATATGTATGTATGTATGTATGTACGTATGTATGTATGTACATACATATGTATGTACTATGTATGTATGTATGTGTGTGTATATATGAGTGAACGATTGAATGTATGCAATTATGTATGCTTTTTAGCTAGTTTATATTTATGTTCTTTTCATATATGCATTCATGCATACACGTAGGAATCTATGTTTTCCGTTAAGTTGATTGATGTGTGTTGATGCATATATTTCACACTTGTATACATGGATGCGTGCGTGCATCTTATGTGTAGAAGTTTGACAAATATTCTCGAGTTGACTATAGAATGCAATGTATCGTATTGTTTCTCCGATTAACTGATGTTTTTTTTCTTAGTGATTGTCGCTATTTTTCAACTTATATTTAACAGTACATGTTGAACTCGCCCGATGTAATACTGATAAATAACGTTTTCTATGTTTTTACTTAGTAAGGACTCTATTTTTGTTACCCGCGCACCCACGCACATACGTACAAACATCTCCACCCATTCATCTATCTATCTGTCTTTCTATGTCTATTCTTTTGTTTGTTTTTGTTATTATAGAACATGATAATTTATCTAGCATTAGGTGTGCTAGATACAGAATATATATATATATACATATACATATATATATATATATATATATATATATATATATAGAGAGAGAGAGAGAGAGAGAGAGAGAGAGAGAGAGAATCAATCGCAAAACTTTATTGATGAGCAAAGGTGTTGAAGAATGATGAGAGCCGTTTCATTCCATAAATGAGTAGAATCTGTTCAATATTGGCGAAATAAGACAGATTACTATTTTATGGAGTGAGAGTCCAAATAAGATAATTTCGAAGTGAGTCCCGTGTATGGAGCGAGTCTCATTAAAGTTATACACAGCTGCTAAAAATACTTGAGAACATTTCTTAAGGCTGAAAATTGAAATGTCTTTTAACATATCTCGTGATTATTCGAAACAAACACGAAGTGAAACTATTACGAACTGCACAATTTATCGGACTAGCAGAGAAAGCTCTTTTGCATGAGGGATCTTCCTCTCGTTTTGTCTGCGGACTGACAGTCAAACAGACGCATATGTGACGGTATACCTTTCCCTTGCTTACTTTATACGTCTGTTAAGTGGTTGCAAATCGACTTCGCAGCTTCTCAAGATCCTTCTCCATCTTGCTCATCAAATCAGACAGACCTTTTTTGAGATCTAGAAGGAGCTAGTTATATTAGCTTAGTCCATTTCTAGAATTTAGCAGAGAATTGTATGATTATAACCTACAATGTGATGCAGAGTTTTGTGCTCTCGACATAAACTCCTCATAATATTCCTGCACATAAAAAAAAGGTTTATTGTCACTTAAGCGAATTATATCGGTGTTATTTTATAAGAAGTTGTGAACCTTCAGACGTGGATGCAAAGTTTGGCAGGATAACTACTTTGATTTCTTCCATGTCCTCCTTGAAATCAGCTGAAAAGGCATCGCATTCTTTTTCGACGTCATCGATTTGTTGTGTACAGGCATGCAATTCCAGCTGCAGAAGTAAAAGAGAGTATGTAAGAGTCCACTTTTGATAAGTAAAAGTTCAAGTGCAGAAGAAAAAAACAGTCGAACTGCCAGCCCTCAAAATGTTTCATAATTTCTGTAAAATAAGCAAAAGCTTTAAGGTTTTCTGCAAGAAATAGATTTTTTGTGATTTTTGAGGATCAACGGGTTCAAGGGTGCAAACTCGAGGTGGCACGGTAAAGGAAAATAAGACAGCAAATCCAAAGACGCGTACAACTACAGTAGCACAAATGGATACATGGATGAAGAACTACAACCTTTACACGCTTCGAGAGTCGGGATGATGCGGTTGTAATTTCCTTGAGAAGACTCGAATGCATAAGATCCGCGTCCTTGCGCAACGTTTCAAGACGAGACGAGAGTGAAAGCCTAATATCGGCAACAGAAAGGTTTGCAGGTGTCGGAATCGGGGACTCAGTGGCTATAAGTGGTGATGGAGATGGAAAGAGAGAAGCGGAAGCCCGCGGGGACGTTAAAATGTCTGCAGCAGACGAGCTTCGCCTTCTTCGCCTGCCAACAGAGGTTTTGGCCATCGAAATAATGTAAGAGTCAAAAGCAGAATGGGAATAATGAATCATGAACGCATGAGACCTTGAGGCGGTTTTTATTTTGATAAGGCCGATCCGGGCGTTGGGCGCCGGCGGGGGGGGGGGGGGATAAATATTGAATATGGTATAGCGATTATGGACAGCGTATTACCGTTCCTGATAAAGCCATCGACAGAAGCCTCGGAATGGCCTTAGAAAAGCACTCAGAATTATTTACAATAAATCTTTTATCTAAGTGACATTGACATTGAAAGAAGTGGATAAAAAGAGGACACACACATCAGCTTTAGGCGCGATTACGTTGACGGATGGCTGCTCAAAAGCTATATTTGGGAGTGGAGGAGAGAAGTCTAAAACTCATGCATTTTAGAAGTGTCCTTCACTCTAGAGGGCTTATGTGGAGGAATGGGAACAAGATTTAAGACAACTTGAGAATCAACATAAATGTCGACTTTCATTCCAATATGAACTAGAAGTGGAGAACTCTCCCTGCGCATTAGGCTAGGTGGTTGGGCCTAGCTTTGCTTTTTGAGGCAAGGACGAGGATTCAACCCGTCCCTATGGCAAGAGAGCTTGTAAGTGTGATACTAGCTAAAATCTCTCTTGAAACAAGAAATGAAAACTTATGAATGATGTGTGTGCCACTCTCCTCCCATCCAGCATATCCTCTTGCATCCAAAATAGTAATGCTCTCGAATGGTCTAGAGCCGCTATGTGGCCATCATGCAATACCCATCCCCATTACCATTGAATACCTTAGGATATCCCGAGCTTGGGACCTTGGGTATGGCTAGCCTTTGTCCCACACACATACGGAGTGGTCTTTGTAGATCAATGTCTAACACTCTCTCCCCCTTCTAAAGATCATTGTCCTCAATCATCAATGAGGGAAAGTACTTGCGAACTAGAGCTTCTGATTCCAAGTAGAATCTATAAGTAGTAATCCTCTCTAGGTTACTAGACACTCTTGGATGACACAGTTTCTTAACTGCTTCTTACTCGGATCTAGTATCCTATCTGGAGAATGATATGTGCTATCACTTTCTTGCAAAGAAACAATACCCTCTATTAGATTATCCTCCCTGGAAATATACTTTCTAAGTTTACTGACATGAAACACTGGATGGACTCTGCAATTTGGACGAAGCTCTAATCGGTATGCAACACTAAACTTCTTAACTATCTTTCAAGGCCCACAAAACCTTGGTGAAAGCTTAGTACACTTCCTTGTGGATAATGAAGTAGACCTAGCTCGCAATCGAAGATAAACTCTATCTCCTTCCTCAAAGAATCTAGGAGATCTCTTCCTGTCAACATATTACTTTGCCCTATCAGTTGCTTCTTACATCTTGGCGTTAGCTATTTCTAGATTTGCTTGGAGGTTTGCTAAGAATTCTGAAGCACTAGGATATATCTTCGGCATTCCTATGGTACTGGGAGCAGTGGGATTCATGCCATAGTTCATCTCAAAAGAAGACATTCTTGTCACTTTATGAGGTCTATTGTTATAAGAAAACTCTACTAGTGGCAAGTAATTATCCCAATGTTTCTGCCTCTCAGACACATGTGCTCTCAACATGTCCTCTAGAATCTGATTGACCCTGTCAATCTGATCATCTGTCTGTGGATGATTGGCACTACTCATTTTCAATGACACTTTTCGTTTGTCAAATACAAACTTCCAGAAGTGTCCTATGAATTTGACATCCCTATAAAAAATTATGGATATAGATAACCCATGCAATCTAAAGATATGTTGGATAAACAACTCTGCTACTTGTGGAGCTTCTATCGTCTCTTGCCTGGGTATGAAATGAGCCATCTTGTTCAATCCATCTACCACAACTAGGATAGTATCTCGCTTCCTTTGGGTCCATAGCAACCCCACTATGAAGTCCATGGATACACTGTCCCAGTTGTGCTCTAGAATCTATAAAGGATGTAAAAGGCCTGGTGTCTTTACCCTTCCTACCTTGTTGACTTGATACATAAAGCATTGTTGAACATATGAGTGCAAGGAAAATCATGGTTATCATGCATGGATTTTCTTTCGAGAATCTGGAACACAAACCTTTCCTTTCTGTTCAGTAATTCCATTCTCCTTTGAGAAATTGAAATACAGACTTGACTTGTTTGCTTTACTAGGAGAAGAAATAGCTAAAATTGCCTTGTCTCCTATGATAGAGTCATCATTCATGACTCTAATGATTTGTAACTGTTGGAGAAACAATCACTAACTGAACATATATTTGAAGGTCAAATCTTAGGAAGAAAACCCCATGCCTATGTGAAGGGACAAATTCACAAGTGTATCATACTTGTAAAGTTAGTTCACTTTAGTTCTAGAAGTTTTTTAAAAATCACGGGAATGAGAAAATCTATATAAGTTAGTTAGTATTAACTGACGCGAAGAGAAGAAGAAGGAGGAAGAGAGAGAGAAAGTGAGAAGAACTCATTTTTGTATGACTGAGTATAGTCGGGCTTCTTTGAGTGAGAAAGCATCTGTAAAACTTCTGAGTTTTTTTATAGTTATGAGAAGAACTGAGTAAAGTTCTGTGTATGAGTCTCTCTTCATCATCTCCATGTTTGCCTACTGTGTGATGAATTCAAAAGTTCAAGTTTTCTGAGCAATTCGATGCCTGGCATCGAATCTTGGCTCAAAAGTCATTTTTTCATTCTCTGTGTGTTAACTGTTGTTGAATCTTTTAAAAATATGAAGTTTGTGAAGCAACTCGATGCCTGGCATCGAGTTTGAGCATAAAGTCGATGCCTGGCATCGACTTCTAGCATACAAGTGGTCTTCTTCATGTGTGTGTAAAAGAGAGTATTTCTGGTGCAGAAAAAGGGCCTAAAAAAGCTCAAAGTCGATGCCCGGCATCGACTTGGACTGAAATTCGATGCCAGGCATCGAATTTTTTATTTTTGGACATCAGGAATACTAAAACAGGCAAAAATTTCCAGTTTTGGAAGGTCATACAGGGTCATCTTGTGAAGGCCATAACTTGAGTTCTAGAGATCCGTTTGATGCATATGATAGCTTGTTGGAAAGCTCTACTCTTCTAGTTTCAGCCTATAAAGTTTCATCAAGAAATAATACTTAAGCTAGGAGAAATTAGCAAAATACTGAAGGTATGTCATTTCAGTGACTAGGAATTTCTGTAGAAGCAAAGTTCTCACTTTAAGCTATCATTTCTCAAAGTTTGGAGTGGCAATGAGTTAATGGTGACCATAGAGGTGTTCTAGTGTCACATTGATTCATTTCTTGTGGTGTTTCATACATCAACAAGTGGTATCAGAGCAGAAAGATTCTCGAGAGCAGAAGACGACAAAGGTACGAGAAGTTTTGTAAAGTTTTCCATTAAAGTTTGAAAGGTGAAGCATTTGAAGACACAAGGCATCAAAAGATTACTTTCGAAGTATCCTCATACACAAAGAACTTCAAAAGGTATTATCCTTTATCCTTTAAGCTCACAGGTAGCAGCAGAAGGGAAGGAGTATGGCAGATCATATCTCTATTGACAAACTGGACAGAGATAATTACCCCGCATGGGTAATGAGAATGGAAGCCTTACTTATGAGTAAGGATCTCATGATATATGTTACAGGTGAAGAAGAGAAGCCAGTATTTGAAGATGAAAGCCGACCAAAGAAAGAAGAACTTGATGCTTTAAAGCATTGGCAGAAGAAGGATGCAAGTGCAAAAGCCTACATCTACAATACAATCTCTGATCATTTGCTACCACACATCAGAGGATTGGAATCATCTGAAGATATATGGAATGCATTGGAATATCATTTCCAAAGCACTACTAAAGCACGGAAAGCAAGTCTATGGTCAGAGTTTACAACATTCAAGAAGAAGCCAAGTCAAACCATTAGTGATTATGTCACTAAGATGAAGGATCTTGCAGATAGTCTTCGATCCATAGATGAAGATGTTGAAGATCACAGATTGATTGCTCAACTACTTGCAGGCTTGAGAGGGGATGAAAGGTGGAAACCTTTTGTCTTATCAACAGAACTTTCATTAAATCATTATGTTCCAGATTTGAACCAGTTGCTTGGTTTGATGCTCACATATGAGCAAGACTTGAAGGGAGATGGAGATAAAGGTCAAAGTTCTGCAATGTACATGAAGAATAAGAAGAAAGGAGATAAAGGTAAAGCAAAGGATGAAGAGGAGTCTAATTCTCAAGCTTATTATGCAAGAGGTAAAGGCACAGGCAGAGGAAGAGCAAGAGGTTTTGGAAGAGGAAGAGGTAATCAAAATAACAACAAAAAGGCTTGCTGGATCTGTGGATTGAGTAATCATTTGGCTCATGACTGTTGGCACAACCAACAAGGATCAAACCAGAATCAAAACAACAATAGCAGAGGTCGAGGTGGAAGATATCAAAGTAATTTTCAAAGAGGTAGACAAAGTCAAAGAGGAGGCTATGGTAGAGGTGGAGGAAGAAGTTGGGGACAGAATCAATCCTACAACACCACCTACTACAACTATGCAAATGACACACAGAATGAAAGTCATACATCATTGATGATGAATTCAATCAGCACATCAGACAAAGAAGATCTAAAGGTATTTTACATTGACTCTGGATGTTCTAATCATTTGTCAGGAAACATAGAATTGATGTCAGATTTGGAAAAAGGCATTTCTAGTCACACAGTTCAAACTGGTGATAATACAAGACATAGTGTACATTCAATTGGAAAAGTGAAATGCAAGAGTGGAGCAGATTTGCTAACCAATGTTTTGTATGTTCCTACAATACCTAAAAACTTGATTAGTGTGGGACAGATAGTTGAAAAAGGTTTTCAAGTCAGGTTTACAAATGAAGGAGTATTTGTGGAAGATCCAGAGAATGGATATAATCAGATTGTCTCTGGTAAGAAAGAAGGTAGACTCTTTACTTTAAGAGTGCAAGGGAACATTGGTCAAGCTTTGCTCACACATGGTGAAGCAGTGATTACAGAGCTTGATCTCTGGCATAAGAGATTAGGTCATTTCAATGAAAGAGGAATTAAAGCTATGGTTGCTAATCAGTCTGTACTAGGATTACCAAATGTGCAAAGTCAACATATGGTTTATAAATGTGAAGCATGTCAAATGGGTAAAGCACACAGGTTACCATTTCAAAAGAAAGGATTCAAACATGATGGAGTACTTGAGCTCATTCATACAGATGTATGGGGACCAACAAAAGAAGGATCTATCAGTGGCTCAAGGTATTATGTTCTTTTCATTGATGATGCTACAAGATGGATAACATTATATGTTTTGAAGGAAAGATCAGAAGTGTTTGGAGCTTTCAAGCATTTTCATGCATATGCAGAGAGAGTCACAGGTCAAAAGCTTAAAAGACTGAGGTCTGATGGAGGAGGAGAATACTTCTCCCAAGAGTTCAATGATTATCTTTGGAATGCAGGTATTAAGAGAGAAATAACTTGCAGGTATACACCACAACAAAATGGTGTAGCAGAAAGAAGGAACAGGACTTTGGTTGAGTTTGCTAGAGCTATGCTAAAGGAGAAGAATTGTCCAAATTATCTTTGGGATGAGGCTGTAAATACAGCTACTTATCTTGTGAATAGATTACCATGTGCAGCTCTGAATGGAATGACTCCATATGAAGCTTGGTGGGGTAAGAAACCAACACTAGATCATTGTAGAGTGTTTGGATCAATTGCATATGCTTATGTGCCATCACAACTTAGGCATAAACTTGAACCAAAGGCAGAAAAATATGTGTTCATTGGTTATGATGAAAAGCAGATGGGTTACAGATTGTGGAATCCTCTAACCAAACAATTTATTGTTTCTAGAGATGTTACATTTGATGAACAGAAAAGTTGGTATGCAGATCAAAGTCATACAGCTGAAGAATTTGAAGAAGAGGTAAGAAGATGTGAGAAAGGAAAATCAATTGTGCAGGTGAATAGAGATGAAGACTATATGCAAGCAAGTACATCCAGAAGTGGATTAACAAGAATGAATGAAGAAGCTCCTATATTTGATGAAGAGGTGTATCCAGAAACTTATGAAGAATGTGAACCAAGAAGGTCAAGCAGGACAAGGAGACAACCAGAAAGGTATTCTTATGATACTTCTTACATAACTCAGAAGAACTATGCATATATGGTCAAAGATGATGAAGAACCTCAGAACTATGATGAAGCTAAAGGTAAAAAGCAATGGGAAGAAGCAATGAAGGAAGATTTCAATGCACTGGAGGAGAACAAGACATGGGAACTTGTTCCTAAACCAAATGGTAAGAAAGTTATTGGAAATAAATGGGTTTATAAAGTGAAGAAGCTTGCAGATGGAAGTATAGCCAGATACAAAGCTAGATTGGTGGTGAAAGGCTATGCCCAGACCTATGGCATAGATTATGATGAGACATTCAGTCCTGTAGCTAAGATGTCAACTATAAGGACAATCATTGCTATTGCAGCTTCAAAAGGATGGACTCTAAGTCAATTGGATATAAAGAATGCGTTCTTGAATGGATACATATCAGATGAGGTATACATGGAACAACCTCAAGGGTTTATAGATTCCAGGTATCCAAATTTTGTTTGCAGGTTGAGAAGAGCATTGTATGGATTGAAGCAAGCTCCAAGAGCTTGGAACTATAGACTGGTGAAGTATCTCAATGATCTCAGATATCAAAGTTCAAAAGCAGATTCAAGTCTACTTATCAAAAGAACAGAGGAAGGTACAATCTACATTTGTATTTATGTAGATGACATTATAATCACAGGTACTTCAGATGAAGGAATCAAGGAGGTAAAGAGATTACTTGAGAAAGAGTTTAAGATCAGTGACCTAGGAAAGTTATCATACTTTCTTGGAATGGAAGTTACTTATACAGATCATGGCATATATGTGTCACAAGAAAGGTATCTTCTGAACTTGTTGAAGAAGTTTGATATGGAAAATTGCAGAGAAGCTTCAACTCCACTTGAAGTTAATCACAAGCTCAGTAAATATGATGGTGCAGACTACAAAGATATGAGGAAGTATCAATCTCTTGTGGGTAGTTTGATTTATGCTACACTAACAAGACCTGATCTTAGTTATGCAGTGGGAGTTTTGTCACAATTCATGCATTGTCCAAAGGACCCACATTGGATTGCAGGTCAAAGAGTTCTCAGATATATCAAAGGAACTATAAAAGAAGGATTATATTATCCTTTTACATCAGATTTGAAGTTGAGAGCCTATAGTGATTCAGATTGGGCAGGTAACCAGGATGACAGAAGATCAACTCATGGTTACATGATATACATTGGTGATAAGCTTGTAAGTTGGTGTTCCAAGAAACAACATACAGTAGCATTATCATCAACTGAAGCAGAGTACAAAGGACTTGTGGAAGCAGCTAAGGAAGTCATATGGATGCAGAGATTGTTCAAGAGCTTAGGCATTGATCAAGGTACACCTACAATACATGGAGATAATATGAGTTCACTTTATCTTGCAGCAAATCCAGTATTTCATGCAAGGACAAAGCACATAGAGATACAGTATCATTTTCTCAGAGAAAAGGTAATGGAGAAGGAGATTGAAGTGGAGTACATTTCCACTAAAGATCAGTTAGCAGACATAATGACAAAGAGCTTGGATGGTGTGAAGACCAGCAGATTTAAAAGCATGGCAGGAGTAAAAGAAAAGAAGAAGATATGAAGAAACAGGGAATGTCAATTAGTGATTGAGGGGGAGCTGTTGGAGAAACAATCACTAACTGAACATATATTTGAAGGTCAAATCTTAGGAAGAAAACCCCATGCCTATGTGAAGGGACAAATTCACAAGTGTATCATACTTGTAAAGTTAGTTCACTTTAGTTCTAGAAGTTTTTTAAAAATCACGGGAATGAGAAAATCTATATAAGTTAGTTAGTATTAACTGACGCGAAGAGAAGAAGAAGGAGGAAGAGAGAGAGAAAGTGAGAAGAACTCATTTTTGTATGACTGAGTATAGTCGGGCTTCTCTGAGTGAGAAAGCATCTGTAAAACTTCTGAGTTTTTTTATAGTTATGAGAAGAACTGAGTAAAGTTCTGTGTATGAGTCTCTCTTCATCATCTCCATGTTTGCCTACTGTGTGATGAATTCAAAAGTTCAAGTTTTCTGAGCAATTCGATGCCTGGCATCGAATCTTGGCTCAAAAGTCATTTTTTCATTCTCTGTGTGTTAACTGTTGTTGAATCTTTTAAAAATATGAAGTTTGTGAAGCAACTCGATGCCTGGCATCGAGTTTGAGCATAAAGTCGATGCCTGGCATCGACTTCTAGCATACAAGTGGTCTTCTTCATGTGTGTGTAAAAGAGAGTATTTCTGGTGCAGAAAAAGGGCCTAAAAAAGCTCAAAGTCGATGCCCGGCATCGACTTGGACTGAAATTCGATGTCAGGCATCGAATTTTTTATTTTTGGACATCAGGAATACTAAAACAGGCAAAAATTTCCAGTTTTGGAAGGTCATACAGGGTCATCTTGTGAAGGCCATAACTTGAGTTCTAGAGATCCGTTTGATGCATATGATAGCTTGTTGGAAAGCTCTACTCTTCTAGTTTCAGCCTATAAAGTTTCATCAAGAAATAATACTTGAGCTAGGAGAAATTAGCAAAATACTGAAGGTATGTCATTTCAGTGACTAGGAATTTCTGTAGAAGCAAAGTTCTCACTTTAAGCTATCATTTCTCAAAGTTTGGAGTGGCAATGAGTTAATGGTGACCATAGAGGTGTTCTAGTGTCACATTGATTTATTTCTTGTGGTGTTTCATACATCAACAGTAACAAATGTGGATCTTCCATGTGTGCTTCCTTTATATCTTGAAGTAGTGAGCTTTCTAGAACTGTAAAGCTAATTTGATACACGATTCGTAATAATGCATCAACTACTATATTCTCTTTGCCTCTTCTATATAGGATTTCCATGTGAAACTCTTGCATGAGCTTAGTCCAATGAGCTTTTCTATCTCGAAGATCTCGATGACTACAAAAATACTTGAGTGTATGGTGATTTGTGTATACCTTAAAGTCTATACCATAAAGATAGTGTCTCCATACTTTAAGAGCATGCACTACCGTATACAACTCTTGTTCATAAACTTGACCAATTGCGTTGTGCGCTACTCAACTTTTTACTTTCAAAAGCTATTGGCCTGCCATCTTAGCTCAAGATTTTCCCTATGGCTATGCCGCTAGTATCTATCTCTAACTCAAATGGTTTTTGCGGACCTATCACTTTGAGTGTAGGAGCCTCTAAAACAACTTGTTTTGGAGTGTCAAAACTTTCTTGTTTCTCTTGCTTTCATGAAAATGATATGTTGCCTTGAAGCAAGTTTGCCATAGGTGTTATTATCGATAAATAAGAGAAAATGAATTTTTTGATAGAAATCAAAAAGTCCTATAAATGATCATAATTACCCCTCATCTTAAGGAGTAGGCCAAGCTAGTATAACTGAGACCTTCTTGCGATCCATCTGGACCCTATTGGCTGATAACACATACCCTAAATACTCTATCTCTAGAAGGAACAATTGAGTCTTATCTGGATTTATAAATAACTGATTTTCTTTTATCTTATATAATACCAATATCAAATGAATTTCATGCTCATGTATAGATAACTATATAATAATAAATCATC
This sequence comes from Ceratopteris richardii, assembly GCA_020310875.1. NCBI lineage: Eukaryota > Viridiplantae > Streptophyta > Polypodiopsida > Polypodiales > Pteridaceae > Ceratopteris > Ceratopteris richardii. The sequence goes on along the minus strand of CM035423.1, from coordinate 157,137,566 downwards.
AACAAAATCCATAATAAAATTTCCAATGAATGGTCCTAAAATATCATTTATTAATATCATGAAAGTAACATGTGTATTAGTCAAACCAAATGGTATAACTAAATACTCATAATGCCCGGGTCTTGAAAGTTGTTTTATATACATCTTGTTCCTTTACTCTAATGTGATAGTAGTCACTTTTCAAATATGTCTTACTATATACAATGGCTCCACCTGGAGCATCTAAAAGATCATCTATCATGGGCATGGAATATCTGTGCTTGATGATAATCTTATTGATTGCTCTATAATCAATGCACATCTTATAAGATCCACCTTTCCTCTTGACTAGAAGAATTGGTGCTCCAAAGGGCGAATAGTTGGGTTTGATCAGCCTTTTTGGAAGTACTCATCCATGACCTTGCGGAATTCATTCTCCTCTTGTAAGGTTATTTGAAATAGTGGTTGAGTTATTGGAATCGCTCCTAGTATCAATTTGATTCTATGCTCAATATTCCTACAAGGAGGTAAATTTGAAGGAAATTCTTTCAAGAATAACTCTTGGAATTTCGCTCTTACTTTGTCCGAAAGTACTTAAGCATTCCAATTAGAGTTTCCACGGCTACAAGAATTCATCACTACACACACAATGAATACATAAAATAAAGAAAATAAATATATTTTTAATCGATCTTGAGCAACTTGATGGCAGTCACTAATCGTGTCTCTGATCTATCCTCATAGGACTTGATCTGAATGGATAGACCTACTACTCGTTGCTTCCACGTCTCAATTCCCTTCCCATCAGCTAACTCCATTGTGTAGGTATACTCTGACTGCACACTCTCTAAGTGTAGCCTCCTAACTAGTATGGAAGTAATCACATTATATGTAGATCTAGTGTCAAAGAGGACCTTGACAGGATGTTTTGTCATAAATCCTCTCAAGACAATGAGCTCCGTATTTGTAAATTGGTATCCTTCTTGTGCCATTGGTGAAAGCACAACATCTGCTAGAGTAGGAACCTTCTTTGTGACCGTTATGGCCACTATGGGAGATGATATCTGGGCTGTGGAATCATCAAAATCCTTATCTCCATCACTCTCTGCCTATGTAGGATTGATGACTATGGTAGCTTCTATCTTTCTCTTCCTTGGACAGTCTTTGAAGAAGTGTTGTCCTAGACATCCATAGCACAATCCTTTCTTCATTGACTTCTTTTTCTGCTAAGGGATAAGAACTTATTGTATATCCTCTCAGCCAGAGCAAACACTTTTCTTTTTTCATCTAAAACTATCTTGATCATGAGCACCTGCATAGCCTCTTTTTGAGGTTGTGCACTAATTAAGTCAAGAGTGGATATGGAAAAAGGTGGACTCATCTTATTCTATGAGGATATCTCACCTTGGGAGCCTATGCCCCTGTGGCCATCCTCATAAACTAGACCCATCTCCATGGCTTGTGCCAAAGAGGGATACCTCTCCTTCCTAACTAAAGGGCGAATAGTTTCTCTAAGTCCCAAGACAAACTTGTGGACTTGGAGAAACTCTAGGATAGAATCAGGTACTTTGAGAAGTATCTCTCTATGCTAATCTGCATAATCTTGAATGGTTTGGTTTTTTTGACTAATGAAAAACCAAGTGTCTAGTGTTATGGACCAGGTGATACATAATTATTATAGAAAAGGAATTTAAATTGCTTCCATATTATGGGCACTTTCTTGTCTTACTCAATTATATGCCATCACCTATGGACAATGTACATAAGATTATATGTGGTCTGCTGAATCTTATGCCTATCATCTATGATATGGCATAAACGGAAGCACTTCTCCCACTTGTTGAGCCACTGCTCAATAATATCAACAGTCCTAGCACTAGTAGAGCCGTGATATCTTGGGAGCTTAAGGTCCTCAAGCTACTATCGGGCCTCTCTAACTAGCGTGCACTCTCTAGGAATTGTTGATATATTTAGGTAGTGATGTGTGTGAACACTCAAGGACCATCGGGGCACTTTTTTTCCTCTTTAGGAGGTTTTTTTCCCCTGGCTTGTATATATGCATATTGCCCTAATGGGCTACTTATCTTTGTACATTCTAGTGGTAATGCATTTAGAAATGTGTGTTGCACTCCAAGCTTCTTCTTCTTCCTTATATTGTTCGTGTGCTTTCGTAGACATCTAATTCCAACAATTGGTATCAAAGGAGGTCGCCCCTTCATCTATCTATGGCATCATCTACACCTCTCCAGTTGCAGTCTCAGAATCGCACAAATTTTAGTGAGCATACTCAAGGTGTTTCAGAGATCGTGATGTAAGCTCATTTCGACCTCTGAACGTACTATCATAGCACTTATGTAGGCTATTTTGTCTTTTTATCCCAAAGATATATACCAGTTTTGGTTCACCAATATAAGCATCTCAAAGTCTGCTACAAGTTGAGCAAAACTCGTTAGGGTAGTTCTATTCAAGTTTTTCAGATACAGTCATTTTTTAGCATCAGGGTATTTTAGTCAATGGCCATGGCTAAAAGCAGTGATGTATTTTGTGTGTTGGTTGTTGAGGATAAGTTGGATGGTACAAATTACCCATTGTGGTCTTATATGATGCGTCATGTATTGGTCGCGGACTATGGAATATTATGCAAGGTATTGAAAGATGTCCTATTACACCTACGAATACAGGTACTACAAATACAAGTACTGAAGCTGATGCAAATGATGTCAAAGATGGTGATATTCTGTAGATTTATGTTCGTGTTGTTTTTTCTATTGCACCTACTATAGAGCAAATTTGTTGGGATGGAAGAGATGCTAAGGCACATGCATTGATAGCTTTGTCTATCAAACATGCCATTATTCCTCACATTCGCTCTTCTAGAATAGCTAAGGATGCTTGGGATACACTTACCACATTGTACCAGGCTAGGAATGAGGTTCATGTTGCTTACCTTTGAAAATAGTTGGGCAGTGAGCACATGAATGAAGGTGATTCTATGGACAGTTTTCTAACAAAGATCAAGGATTTGAAGGAACGGTTGATTTCTATAAATGAAGTCCTTCCTGACAGTTCACTTGTGCAGACTGTTCTAAATGGTCTTCCCAACTCATATCAGACTTTTGCTTCTACTCTTCGTTTGATGATGAAAGGCAATCCAAATGCCTTAACATTTGAAGAGTTATTTCTATTTTGTTGCAGGATCAATCCATGTTATTCTGTTGCAGGATCAAGTTATTTAAAGATACATAGATAGATATATAGATAGTTTATAAATTTCTGCTTACTAGTAGAAGAGCTCCATTTTCCTTTGCCCTTCTGGTCTATTATGTGTGTTGCAGATCAAGATTTCTTGGCTAGTCAGAAGGGCAAAGGAAAATGGAGCTCTTCTACTAGTAAGCAGAAATTTGTAAATGCTGCACATTCGAAGAAGGAAGACAAAGATGAGAAGAAATCAAAAAAGTAGAAATTGTATTGCAAATACTGTAAAGCAAATGATCATGTCATTAAGAGTTGTCCAAAACTGGCTGCTAAAGAGGTAAAGAAAAAAGAGGCCGGAATGGTTGTTGCAGAGGCCTCTACACCGAAAACAGAGTCTGCTAATCTTATGCAGGATAAAGAATGGGCGTTTACTACTTTTTGCAATTTTGACCCATCTTCTCATGAGTAATGCATGTATGTAGTAGACTCAAACGTTTGGTACTTTGATAGTGGGGCGACCAAACATATTATCTTGCAGCGCCCTTTCTTCTCTTCACTCGAGCCTTCCCCTATAGGGAATACTGTTACATTCGCCAACAACTCCTCTTATCATTTTATGGGAGTTGGTAAGATCATTTTGACTACTGTTGATGGTAGTTCTTTCACTTTGTCAGATGCTTTGTTTATGCCAGGGATCAAGAAAAATCTATCATCAGTTTCTGCATTAGTCAAGATTGGCTTGAATGTGAAAATTGTTGATGATAGATGTTCAATTCATGATCTGTCAAATGGCGATGTCATTATTGCTTTTGGCATTTTATGTTGTGGGCTGTATAAGATCATAGGCTATGAAATATTTGTAAATGATTCAGCATGTACAGTACATGATTCTCAGGCTATATCAGATGCAAAGCTTTGGCATGCACACTTTGGTCATCTGAATTTTGCTAGTTTGCTACACCTGTAGAAATCTGAAATGGTGTCCTCTTTGCCTAAACTTGAGGAACCCAGGAAACATGTTTGTGAAGGTTGTATTTTGGGAAAAATGTAGCATTCCTCCTTCCCAAAAGATGGTTCAGTTCAGGCTACTCAGAAATTGCAGCTTGTACATGGTGATGTTTGTGGTCCTATGCAGACACCTTCTTTTGGAAACTATCTTTACTTCGTAACTTTCATTTATGCTTTTTCCAGGCATGCATGGGTATATCCACTCAAAGCAAATTCCTAAGTGTTAAAGTGCTTCAAACAGATTTTGGTTTTGGCTGAAAATCTGTCAGCATGTAAAATGGGCATCCTTCGTTCTGATCAAGAGGTGAATATATGTCTTTTGACTTTAATGCATTTCTGGCTGAATTTGGGATAAAACATAAGTGTACAATGTCGTATACACCTCAACAAAACGGAGTTGTTGAACGGAAGAACATGTCACTCATGGAGATGGCAAGGTGTATGAAATTAGATGCACCTCTGTCATATCGTACTCGGTTAGGCTTTCATAGTGCCTCTTTTGCATCAGATTGCTATGCTATGGTTGCCTCTAATCTCTGTGATGATACTAAACCTTTTTCATTTGATGAAGCACAAAATTTTGAACATTGGATGGCTGCAAAGCAATTTGAATATGATGCTATCATAAAAAATGGTACCTGGTCTTTATGTGACTTGCCTCCTGGCAAGAAGGCCATTGGCACTAAGTGGGTATACAAGCTAAAGCGTAAACCTAATGGAAAAATTGACAGGGATAAGGCTAGGCTTGTTGCAAAGGGTTATGCACAAGAAAGAGGCATCGATTTTGATGAAGCCTTTGCACCTACTTGTCAAATAACTATTGTTCGTAGCATCTGTGCACTTGCAGCTCATCATGGTTGGAATGTACATCAGTTGGACATTAAAGCAAAATTTTTGGATGGTGGCTTGCATGAAGAAGTGTATGTTTTTCAGCCCCGTGGCTTTGTGCTGAAAGGGCATGAAAAATAGGTGTGTAGGTTAAAGAAGGCATTATATGGTTTAAAGCAAGCACCATGTGCTTGGTATGAAAAGATACATGCCTATCTGATTGCACATGATTTTAAGAACAGTCCAACTGAAAGCACCTTATATGTTAAGCATGCTAATGATGTGCTTCTGATCATTGTGGTGTATGGCAATGACATGCTGCTCTGTGGTCCTCATGACACGCATATTGCTGATTTTAAGGCTGATTTGCATGCCTCATTTGAGATGTCTGATTTGGGGCATTTGCATCACTATTTGGGCATTCAGTTTATGCAAGTTGATGGTGGAATGGTTTTGTGTCAAACAAAATATATTGACACATTATTGTAGCATTTTGGCCTTGAAGATTGTAAGCCTATTGCCACTCCTATCGAAACAAGATTACGATTGAGTCTTCATGATGCTAGAGATGCATTTGATGCTATTCTCTATCAGCACGCTGTTGGATGCTTGATTTACTTATGCATTACTTGGCCAGATATTCAGTTTGCTGTCTCATAGATGAGCAAGTTTATGCATTGCCCAGGTCTCAAGCATTGGCAGGCGGTTAAGCGCATCTTTCGCTACTTGAGTGGTACCCGACTACTTGGATTGTTTTATCCCAAGGGGGGATCACTACCGCTAGATTTGCATGCTTTTTCTGAGAGTGATTGGGTTGGTTGCTATAACACTCATGTGTCCACCAGTCATTTTTGCTTCATGCTTAGTAGCTCATGTATATCTTGGTTGAGCAAGAAGCAGCCTACTATGGCCACTTCTAGTTGTGAGGCTAAGTATAGGGCAACTTTCACAGCGACTGTTGAGTGTGTGTGGCTCAAACGCCTTATGGTTGATTTAGGTGTTGGTCAGTCTTCTACCACCACCATCTTCATTGACAGTCAGAGCGCATTGGCAATTGCGAGGAACCTTGTGTTCCATGCTCGCTCTAAGCACATTGAGGTGCATTATCATTATGTCAGGGAGAGGTTCTCTATTGGGGAGATCAGCTTGGCATATGTGCCCATGCAGGAGAACATTGTAGACCTTTTTATGAAGGCTCTACCTAGGGAGAAGTTTGAAGCTTTTCGCAAAGCTTTGGGCCTACTTCCTTTTGTGGATTGATTCCACATAGCTTGGCACTTCCTTATACATGAGTGCCAGCTCCTTGTTCACTGCATCACTCCCAAGGGGGATTTATTGATATATTTAGGTAGTGATGTGTGTGAACACTCTAGGACTATTAGGGCACTTTTATCCCTCTTTAGGAGGTTTTTTTCCCTTGGCTTGTATATACGCTTATTGCTCTAATGGGCTACTTATCTTTGTACATTCTAGTGGTAATACATTCAAAATTGTGTGTTGTGCTCCAAACTTCTTCTTCTTCCTTGTGATGTTCACATGCTTCCATAGAGGTCTAACTCCAATAGGAATCTCTAGAGTTTGATGCTTGCCTAGAGCATCTAACTCCATTCTTGGTAGGCCAACCTCATGCACCACTTCCTCTTTCTTGGAGCTATGCACATGCTCAAAGATATCATGAAGTGTACTCTCTAGGTGTGCTATCCTAGCACTCGTGATCTCTATAGGATCTGAGGTATGCTCAATTATGAGTGTATTAGTCCTAACGTGTCAAGAAGGTCATGATTCCATACTAGAATAAAGAGAATGTCTCTTTTTATGTTTTTATGGTTTTAAGTTTTTTTTTTAAGTTTGTGTGTTTTATGTATACCTAAGATAGAAAAGTGGCAGCAGAAATAAACTAATCACAAGCCTTTGCATAAAGAAATGATAGAAAAAGAAACATTTAATATGATATGCTACTTTTTATGTGCATGCATGCAAAATTTTAAAAATTTCGACAACATTTTGATAAGAAAATGGAAATCGAAAAAAACATAACTAAGTGCACTAGACGCACTTCCAAACCAAAGGGTGCCAGCATGCACCACACACACACACACACACACACACATATATATATATATATATATATATATATATATATATATATATATATATATATATATATATATATATATATATATATATATATATATATATATATATATATATATATATATATATATATATATATATATATATATAATGAAACCAAAGGGAACTACATGCCCTTGTATAAAGGCTCGTGCTTACAACATAGTATAATAGATAAGAATTTTGAGAGTTCTTATATATTATTGACTATACCTACAAGATAAAATAGTAACATGCTACTTGCATGCAAAATACAGAGCTGGGAAAGCCTCTAATCAAAATATGCTACATATGCTATGCATTATGCTTGTTCTATGCGCACAATGATGCATAAAAAAGAGCAATAATGCACAAAAGATCACAAGAAAACTTATCTTGGAGTTCAAAACTTTGGTGTGCTGGAACATGCAAGTGCTACAAGTGGTTAGCATACACTCTTCTTGAGTCTCCAAGAATATCTTGATGGTTATTGCATCGAGAAGGTGTTTTCACGTGGTTCTTCGTTATTGAATAGCCAAATTTAGAGCTCTGTACACGACTTGAAATGATAGCTTTTAACCATTTAGGATAAATCTCTTAGTATTCCTAATCACTTAATTTGGACAACAAATGAGTGAAATATGCCCATTTGAGTGAAGGTGGGTAGCCAAAATAGGCTATGGTAGAGAAGCTTTGGCTATGGAAGCACGAAAAAAATTTGATTTTCTTCTCCTTCATACTCTTCTTAGTAAGAAACATGTGCAGAGTGTGTTCGTTATCCCACATGATCTTGAGAAAGCACCAAAGATGGGTATAAAGAGAATTTTACGCTTACTTCTCCTTCATCCAAGAGAGGAGAGGGAATGGTATAAGAGTGGCTCCCTCTCTGAGCTACTTGCAGATTCTTGAGCTGCTCGTGAATGATTTTCTCTCTCCTACATGTTTTGGGTGTTGTGATATTCGCACATGTGGGTTCTGATCACTGTTCGCTACTCTTGAGGTCTCTTGCGCTTCTCTTTGTCCCCTATTTTTGCATTAAAAAAAAAATATTTTCTCAGACTGTGCTCATGACGATGGCAACTCGAGGAAGGTGATGAGTTGGCACAATTCTAGAGACAAACAAGAAGACTCGCGTAAAAAAAATCACTTTTCAAACTTCCTATACAATATGCTCTGATACCAAATGTGGTACTAGCTAAAATCTCTCTTGAATCAAGAAATGATGACTTGTGAATGATGTGTGTGACACTCTCCTCCCATCCAATTTATCCCCTTGCATCCAAAATAGTAATGATCTAGAATGGTCAGTGCTGCCATGAGACCATCATGCAACACTCATCCCCATTAATATTGAATACCTTAGGATATCCCCCGAGCTTGGGACCTTGGCTATGGCTGGCCCTTGTCCCCCACACACACAGAGATGCAGTGGTCTCTGTAGACCAATGTCTCACACTCTCTCAACCCTTCTAAAGATCATTTTCCTCAATGATCAATGAGGGAAAGTAATTGCGAACCAAAGCTTCTAATTCCAAGTAGAGTCTCTAAGCGATAATCCTCTCTACGCTACTAGATAATCTTGGATGACATGCTTTCTCAATCGCTTCTATCTCCGATCTAGTATCCTATTTGGAGAATGATGTGTGGTATCACTTTCCTGCAAAGAAACAATACCCTCTATTAGATTATCCTCCTTGGAAATATACTTTCTAAGTTTATTAACATGAAACACTGGATGGACTCTACAATCTAGAGGAAGCTCTAATTGTTGTGCAACATCACTAAGCTTCTTAACTATCTTCCAAGGTCCACAATACCTCCATCAAAGCTTAGTACACTTCCCTTTGGATAATGAAGTAGACCTACCTGGCACTTGAAGTAAAACTCTATCTCCTTCCTCGAAAACTCTAGGAGATCTCTTCCTCTCAGCATATTCTTTTTCCCTATGAGTTGATTGTTGCATCTTGGCTTTAGCTATTTCTAGATTTGCTTGGAGGTTTGTTGAGAACTCCGAAGCACTAGGACATTTCTTTCACATTCCTATGGTACTGGGAGCAGTGGAATTCATGCCATAGTTTATCTCAAAGGACACATTCCTATCACTTTACGAGGTCTATTGTTATAAGAAAACTCTATTAATGGCAAGTAACTATTTCAATCTATCTTCCTCTCACACACATATGCTCTCAACATGTGCTCTAGAATCTGGTTGACCCTCTCAATCTGACTATCTTTGTGTGGATGATCGCCACTACTCATTTTCAATGACCCTTACAGTTTGTCAAATACAAACTTCCAAAAGTTTCCTGTGAATCTAACATCCCTATCTAAAACTATGGATGTAGGTAACCCATGCAATCTAAGGACATGCTGGATAAACAACTCGGCTACCTGTGGAGCTTCTATCGACTCTTGTGTGGGTATGAAATGAACCATCTTCCTCACTCTATCTACCACAACTAGGATAGTATCTCGCTTCCTTTTGATCCTTTCTTTCACCACTCAATAATATTTGTGCGCTAAGGAGATAGGCTAAAAAGATATGGAAGCCTATTGAAGGGGATTACATGGTTAAGAACTTGTTTTGTAACTCCTCTAATCCTCCTCTAGAGATTAAAATTCTCCAAAGAAACTCCCACACACATGGACGTCTTCCTTGTCACACATCCAAGATTTTTTCTCAAAACGGAGTTCGGCAACAATCTGCTCTCCCAAGATTTAATTAATAGAAAGAACAAATTGTACATGTGAATGGGCCTAGCATCCATGAGACCCATCGAATCCCACAAACCAAAACAACTATACATGTGAACGGGCCTAGCACCCATGGAACCCTCGAATCCCACAAAGCGCATCCAAGATTTACATTAGTTTTAGATGAGACTTAAATGCTCGTTTTCGTCGAAGATCTAAAGTGCATTACCATTACATATCTCTTTTTGGTTTAATAATCAAAACTAATGTCTATAAAAGTGTTTTCATATGTTTTGCTATACGCTTTGCTCATAAAAATAAAGTCTAGTAAAACAAGTTTCTATGGGGCTACATCTAGGGAACCAAGTCCCTATGAGGAAAAGCAAAGAAATAATGGGAGTATCCATTGATGATAATACAAAAATTTTGGCCAATAAAAAAAGGGATTTTCACCATTCATTTTGATAAAGTCTTAACATGAACATAAAGTAAAAATATTCATCTAGGCTTTTAGAGTGTCTCGGAAAGTAGATATTTTAGAGTGTGTATAAGGTAGATAGGTAGAATGTCTAGGAAAGTAGATACTTTAGAGTGTCTAGAAGGTAGATAGGTGGAGTGGACACATTGAAAAAGAGAGAAAATGTGGACACATTTTACAGTGTCTAGGAAAGTAGATATTTTAGAGTGTCTAGAATGTAGATAGGTAGAGTGGAGACATTGAAAAAGAGAGGAAGAAAGTTTCTAGGAAAGTATACATTTTTGAGTGTAGAAGGTAGATAGGTAGAGTGGACACATTGAAAAAGAGAGTAAAAAAACAAGAGAATGTAAAAAGGGGGAAAGCAAGTGCGCGTACACGTACATCCATGCATATAACCTCTAGTTCTTATTTTTCTTTTTCCTTGCTTTTATTTTTCTCTTGTCTCTCTCTCTGTCTCTCTCTACATCTCTCTCTTCTTTTTCATGCATAAATGAACAACATGATAGCATACCAAGAGAGAACTATGATGTAGACTAAGAATCTATTTAACGATACAAGCGAGTGACCAATTTTCTTGAGGTTTTATTGATATTATATATGCTTATAAAGTTTATGAATGAGACCATCCCAAGCATTAAGCATAAACTATTATATAATAGCTTTTTAAGATCTAACAAGCTAACTTTATATTCTTTTAGAGTAATTCACAAGAAAGAATCTTAATCTAGTTTTTAAGTCTAATGGATGGGAAGGAACAAGTCTTAAGTTTAGTCCCTGTGAGTGAGAGCATGGGGAGTGTTTTTGCCAAAGATTCTCTATAGCTTTCTAAAAGCATCAAAATGAAGTTAACTTGAGTTAGGTCGAGTACATTAAAATTTGTGGTAGAGTTAACTCAAGTGAACTAGGACATCTAACATGTGTCGACTCCAGTAGATTAGGGCACTTTTTCAGTTATGGTTATGCAAGCACATGTAAGCTAGCACTACCTCTAGAGAGAACCCTCTATTGAAAGGCCATATTATTGGGAGGCTATATTAGTGAGAGGCTATATAATAAGTCACTTGCACTTCATCTGTTGTAGTGCTGAGATAGGATTCTCATGCTACTTGTATAACAACATTTTGGACCCATTTTCATGCTTTTTAAGTCGTTCTGTACAAAGGATGTCTTTTGCGGATTCCAATAGTAGATAAGAGCCTCCCCTTGGTGTAAAGAAGGCCAATTCATATAGTAGCACACCCATGCCCTGCATGTCGGAGCTTCTCTTTTTTATCACAATTGTCTGCTTTTATCTAGTTTACGTATCCTTTAAACTTCTGTTTTAAGTTCCCCCTTGTCTATGGGATATTTCATGTCTATGTGCAGTTAAATGCACTCATTTCAAGAATCATTAGTTTCCATGCCACATGAATTCTTTTCGTTATGTTGTTTGCTCTCATCTGATTTATATATGCTTGTGTTTTAAGTTTCACATCATCGATGGGAAATTTCGTCTCTAAATGCAATTGAATGCTGTCATTTCAGGATTCATCAGCGGCGGCATATGCATTCTCCCTCTCCCT
>CM035423.1:157113210-157120710 GCA_020310875.1 Ceratopteris richardii | reverse complement strand
ATTTGTGATTCACCTCCATTAGAGTAGGTGCTACCCTGCAATCATTCATTTTAAACTTGATTAACAAGTTCTTCAAATACCTTTCTTGAGTCACATACACTCCATGTTGAGTGTATGAAATCTCCATGCCCAAGAAGTATGACAAATCTCCCAAATCACTGATTTTGAACTCTTTCTCCATTTGCTTCTTTAGGCTTTGAATGCCTTTCTCATCTATACCTGTAAGCATTATATCATCAACATATATGCACATGTAAATGAACCCATCATCACTTGCTTTAACAAGCAAGCTACTATCTGCCTTAGATACTTGAAATCCAAGTTCCTTCAAGAACTTTACAAGTCTATAGTTCCATGCCCTTGGGGCCTGCTTCAAGCCATATAAAGCTCTCTTGAGCTTACACACATGATCTGGATACCTTCCATCTCTGAATCCTTGAGGTTGCTCCATGAAAACATCATCTAAAATATAACCATTCAAAAAAGCATTCTTCACATCTAATTGACACAATTTCCAACCTTTACATGCAACAATTGCCACAGGACTATAAGTCTCATCATAATCAATACCATATGTTTGAGCAAACCCTTTCACAACAAGTCTAGCTTTGTACCTAGACACACTTCCATCTGCAAACCTTTTTGTCTTGTAGACCCACTTACATCCAATGATCTTCTGGCTATTTGGTTTTGGAACCAAATCCCAAGTTTGATTCTCCATCAATGCATCATATTCTTCCTGCATAGCTTTCTCCCAATTTTCTTTACCCTTTGCCTCTTCATATGTAGAAGGATCTTCATCTGCTTTTATCATGTAAGCATAATCTTTGGTAGCCAGAAAAGAAGTATCATAGCTATACCTTGTAGGTTGCCACTTGTGTCTTGATGACCTTCTGAGTTCTCCACTCCTTGAGGTTTCTGGTTCATCACACTCAGGATCAAATCTTGGCATTTCTTCAACTTCAACCTGCACTTCATTATTCACCTCTTCATCACATATCTGAACCTTTGATTTACCTTTCCTTTGGTTTACATCTTCTTCATTACCTGCATTAATATTAATTGTACCTGCATACCAAGTACCTTGCTCATCAAATGTAACATCTTTTGATACAAGAAATTGTTTTGTGGATGGACTCCACAACCTATATCCCATCTGCTTATCATCATAACCAATGAACACATACTTTTCAGCTTTAGGTTCCAATTTGTGTCTTAATTGTGATGGCACATATGCATATGCCAAACATCCAAATACTTTGCAATGGTCTAATGTAGGTCTCTTACCCCACCATGCCTCATATGGTGTCATACCCTGCAAGGCTTTACATGGTAACCTATTGACCAAATAAGTGGCTGTATTTATAGCCTCAGCCCACAAGTAATTTGGGCAATTCTTCTCCTTCATCATGGATCTTGCAAACTCAACAAGAGTCCTATTCCTCCTCTCTGCTACACCATTTTGTTGAGGAGAGTACCTGCAAGTAACCTCCCTTTTTATACCTGCATTCCACAAGTAATCACTGAACTCATTAGAGAAATACTCTCCCCCTCCATCTGACCTTAGTCTCTTCAACTTATGACCTGTAATTCTCTCTGCATACACATGATAATGTTTGAAAGTATTGAACACCTCTGACTTATCTTTGATCACATAGATAGTGATCCATCTGGTAGCATCATCAACATAAATCACATAATACCTTGAACCATTGACACTGAAATCCTTTGATGATCCCCACACATCTGTGTGTACCAACTCAAGCTTCTCTGAATACATAAAACCATGCTTGGAATAAGATTGCTTATGAGCCTTACCTAATTGACATGCCTCACATCTGTATGTCATATGTTGACCTGCAACATTAGGCAATCCAAGCACTGCACCATTGTTAATCATGTCTTTAATACCTCTTTCATTGAAATGTCCAAGCCTCTTGTGCCAAAGATCTAACTCAGAGATCTTATGTCCTCCATAAGTGAACAAGGCATGACCAACATTACCTTGAATCTTCAATGTGAACAATCTTCCTTCTTTCTTACCTGAAACAATTTGTTTATACCCATTGCTAGGGTCTTCCACAAACACTCCTTCATTAGTGAACCTCACTTCATAACCTTTTTCAACAATTTGTCCTACACTTATCAGATTCTTAGGAATTGTAGGAACATACAAGACCTTACTCAATAAGGTGCTACCATCCTTGGCCTTTACTGATCCAATTGACTTCACATTGTGCTTTGTATTGTCTCCTGTTTGAACAACATGATTAGTCACCTTATTTTCCAAATCAATCATCAATGCTATGTTACCACTCAGATGATTGCTACACCCTGAGTCAATGTAGAAGACTCTTTGGTCTTCACTTTGCCTTTCACAAGTTGCATTCATTATCAATGTTGAATCCTCCTTCTGATCTGAAGCATAATTGTAGTAAGTATTATTGTATTGTTGACTTTGGAATCCTCTACCTGCATTTCTTCCAAAGTAACCCCTACTACCTCTACCTCTGAAACTACCTCTTTGATTTCTGCCACCTCTACCTCTTGAATTAAAATTCTGATTATATCCACCATTACTCTGATTATTATGCCAACAATCATTAGCTAAATGATTTGTCTTACCACAAATCCAGCAAGCTTTGACTCCATCTTTGTTGTTCCTGCCTCTTCCTCTACCTTTGCCACCACCTCTTCCTCTTAGGAAGTTGGCTTGACTAGTTGTGCCTTCATCTTCATTTGCTTGTTGCTTTCCTTTACTATTTTTCTTCTTATCCTTTGAGTACATTGCATGACCTGTACTCTTGTCACTATCTCCTTTGACATCCTGCTCAAATGTTAGCATATGACCTAGCAACTGATTTAAATCAGGGGTGAAATGATCAAGTGATAATTCTGTAGACAAAATGAATGGCTTCCATTTGTCATCTCCTCTCAAACCTGTAAGGATTTGCCTTACCAATTTATCCTCCTCAATGTCTTCATCAACTGCTCCTAATGCATCTACAATGTCTTTCATCCTTGTTACATAATCTGAGATAGATTGAGAGGCCTTCTTCTTGAAAGTGGTAAATTCTGCCCACAAGGATGCCTTCCTTGACTTTGTGGTGTTTTGGAAATGCTCCTCCAAAGCATTCCATATATCACTTGCACTTTCAAGACCTCTAATGTGAGGTAGCAACTAATCATTGACTGCCATATAGATAATGCTCCTAGCTTGAGCATCTTTCTTCATCCAATTCTTCAAATCTGACAATTCCTCTCTAGTTGGAACACTAGGATCTCTGAATTGAGGCTTTTCTTCTTCACCTGTGATGTAAGCTATCAAGTCTTTGCTCATAAGATGATCTTCCATCCTCATTGACCATGCAGGATATCTCTCTCTATCCAATTTCTCTATCTGAAGAGAATCTCCCATCTTTCCTTCACCTGTGTATTGAATTCTTCAATCTTTATAAAGTATAAGGTTACCTTTACTTCGAATGACACTCCTTTTGAGTTCCTTGATATCATATGATCTCCTTCTCAAGCTTTATCCTCAAGCTTTCACCTTTTGAACCTTCAGATGTTGAATTCTTTGCACCTGCAGCAGTCGGGATCCTCCTTCCTTCAATTATGATGCATCCTGCTCTGATACCACTGATGGAGAGTGTTAATCTCCAAAAGAACAACCTACTCTTCAATTTAGAACACCTCTATATCAAGAGTAAGTCAAAACCTTCACCAATTTATAAGATCAATGATCAATTGTAAAGATTTTGGAAAATCTGTGAAGAGAATGATTCTACAGAAAGTCTGTTGCACATATCTTTCTCATTGACTAAGCAAATATGTAAAGTTTTTTATGAAACTTTGCACAAGGTGTTGCCTATACTTTGCGCACCTCTTCCAAGTTGAATCACTCCAAAAGATCCATTATAACTTGAGAAATTAATTCAACAAGTTACCTATGTCTAAAATTGTCACTCTGTAGAGTCAACTTTGGCACCTGCAACTTCTAAGACATGGTTCTCCAAGATTAGAACCCGTTTAAGCAAATGCTTTTAGCCATGAGTAGCTTACCTTCCAACTTAAAGATTAAGTGCTTGCTTGCTCAAAACTTTAAACTGTAGACAGAGAACTGATCAAAACATTGACTTTGAATTTTGCGCCTTCTGCAACTTCTCTTCTTCCATTCACACATGTAAATGTTCCTACACTCAATTCTCTCAACCTGATTACAATTGGAAGCTGAAAATTTGTACAGAGGTCAATCACCTATAGACTTAGACTTGTACAAAAGCATTTCACAAAAGATCTAACACAGAAAGAGAAAGCTCAGAAACATCGGGCGCAAATTTCTTTCATTTATGAAGGAGTTTTACAACTGAATGATGAGAGAGGCTTCAACTAACTTCTCATATGTCTAATGACTCTAACAACTTCTCATTTCTCTATTCTCGTGCTCTCTCATATTTGCCCCGACACTTTCATAGCATATATATACAAAAATTTACAACCTTATGACTTCTTAAAAACATAATTGAACTATCTGTACATATGTGTATATGTCTTCCTCTTCTGAATGTATACTTCTTCCTTGCTTCATGACTTTGAATCTTTCCTTCAAATCTTGACTTCATTTGCATGTCAAAACATCAATTGGTGATTGTCCTGCACCAACAAAATAGATAGATAGAAAGATAGAACATCACAAGAAATGAATAAATGTGACACTAGACAACCTCTGTGGTAACCATTAACTCAATGCATCTCCAAACTTTGAAATATGATAGCCAAAACTGAGAACTTTATTTTTTCAAAAATTTCTAGTCATTGAAATGACATACCTTCACTCTTTTGCTTATTTCTCTTAGCGCAAATATTATTTTTCCAAGATCTCTAATGCATGAAAATAGAAGAGAAGAGCTTTCCAATACGCTATTGCTTGCTAAAAACTTTGCACTAGACACCAATTTATGGCCTTCACAAGTTGACTATGTATGTTGGAATTCGATGCTAGGCATCGACTTTACGCTGAAACTCGATGCCAGGCATCGACTTTCTCTACAAAGCTCATGTTTTTAAGAAGATTCAACAATAGGTAAAAACTCAGAGAATAAAACAAGGACTTGTCAGCACAAACTCAATGCGAGTCATCGAGTTGCTTGGGAAACTTGAACTTTTGAGATCATTACACAGTAGGTAAAGTATGAAGATGGAGGAAAGAGTTCTCATAGCTATGAAAAACTCAGAAATTTATAGGTGCTTTCTTGCTCAAAGAAGCCCGACTATACTCAATCATACAAAATCTCTCTTTCTCTCATTCTTTTCCTCTCTCTCTCTCTCTCTCTCTCTCTCTCTCTCTCTCTCTCTCTCGTGTCTGTTGATACAAACTAACTTATATAGATTTTGTCAATCTCGTGACTTTTGAAAATTCTAGAACTAAAGTTAAGTCTTACTTTACAAATATCATACATGTGTGAAATTCTCCCTTCACATAGGCATGTGCTTTTCTTCTTAGACTTTGACCTTCAAATTTATGTCCAATTTGTGATTGATTCTTCAACAACTCCGCCTCGATCACTAATTGACATTCTCTATTTCTTTGTATCTTCTTCTTTTCTTTTTTACTCCTGTGATGCTTTTGAATATGCTGGTCTTCACACCATCCAAGCTCTTTGTCATTGTGTCTGCTATCTAATCTTTTGTAGAAATGTACTCCAATTCAATTTCTTTCTCCATTACCTTTTCTCTTAGAAAATGATATTGTATCTCTATATGTTTTGTTCTTGCATGAAATACTGGATATGCTACAAGATAAAGTGAGCTCATATTATCTCCATGTATTTTAGGTATACATTAACTAATGCCCAAGATTTTGAACAATGTCTACATCCATATGACCTCCTTAGCTGCTTATACAGGTCCTTTGTAGTTGATCTTTTGTCATCTTGATCACCTACCCAGTCTGAGTCACTATATGCTCTCAACTTCAAATCTGAAGTAAAAGGATAATATAATCCTTCCTTTATGTTTCCTTTGATATATCTAAGAACTCTTTGACCTCCAATCCAATGTGGATCCTTTGGACAATGCATGAATTGTGACAAAACTCCCACTACATAACTAAGATCATGTCTTGTTAGTGTAGCATAAATCAAACTACCCACAAGAGATTGATACTTCCTCGTATCTTTGTATTCTATACCATCATATTTACTGAGCTTGAAGCTTCTCTGCAATTTTCCATACAAACTTCTTCAACAGGTTCAGAAGATACCTTTCTTGTGATACATATATGCCATGATTTGTATAAGTGACTTCCAAGAAAGTATGATAACTTTCCTAGATCACTAATTTTGAGCTCTTTCTCAAGTAATCTCTTTACCTCCTTGATTCCTTCATCTGAAGTACTTGTGATGATAATGTCATCTACATAAATACAAATGTAGGTTGTGCCTTCATCTGTTCTTTTGATGAGTAGACTTGAATCTGCTTTTGAACTTTCATATCCAAGATCATTGAGATACTTTACCAATCTATAGTTCCATGCTCTTGGAGCTTGCTTCAATCCATAGAGTGCTCTTCTCAATATGCAGACAAAATTTGGATACCTAGAATCTACAAACCCTTGAGGTTGTTCCATGTATACCTCATCTAATATGTATCCATTTAAGAATGCATTCTTTATATCTAGTTGACTCAGAGTCCATCGTTTTGAAGCTGCAATAGCAATGATTGTCCAATAGTTAACATCTTAGCTATAGGACTGAAAGTCTCATCATAATCTATGCCATAAGTTTGGGCATAGCCTTTCACCACCAGTCTAGCTTTGTATCTGGATATACTTCCATCTACAAGCTTCTTCACTTTATAAACCCATTTATTTCCAATTACCTTCTTACCATTTCGTTTAGAAACAAGTTCCCAAGTCTTGTTCTCCTCTAGTGCATTGAATCCTTTCGTCATTGCTTCTTCCCATTGCTTCTTACCTTTTGCTTCATCATAGTTTTGAGGTTCTTCATCATCTTTGACCATATATGCATAGTTCTCCTAAGTTATGTAAGAAGTATCATAAGAATACCTTTCTGGTTGCCTTCTTGTCCTACTTGACCTCCTTGGTTCACATTCTTCACATGTGTCTGGATACACCTCTTCATCAAATACAGGAGCTTCTTCATTTCTTCTTGTTAATCCACTTCTAGATGTACTTGCTTGCATATACTCTTCATCTCCATTCACGTGCATACTTGATTTTCCTTTCTCACATCTTCTTACCTCTTCTTCAAATTCTTCAACTGTATGACTTTGATCTGCATACCAACTTTTCTGTTCATCAAATGTAACATCTCAAGAAACAAGAAATTGTTTGGTTAGAGGATTCCACAACCTGTAACGCATCTGCTTTCATCATAACCAATGAACACATATTCTTTTGCCTTTTTCTTAAGTTTATGTCTAAGTTGTGATGGCAAATAAGCATATGTAATTGATCCAAACACTTTACAATGATCTATT
>CM035423.1:157035710-157090710 GCA_020310875.1 Ceratopteris richardii | reverse complement strand
TATCCATTTGATCAAGAATTTAGGCTTGCCAAATGTACCAAAAGCTCCCCCTCAAGCCTAGGATTCTTGAGTTTTCAATCCTTTGGTATCCCTTGCAATGCAATCATGGATTTAAACCTGTTTAATTTGCTTTCATCCAATGATTTGGTCATCAAATCTGCACATTGCATGTGAGTAGATACATAGGAGAGTTGTATCTCCTTACTCATAATCTTTTCCCTAAAAAAATGATAATGGACTTCTATATGTTTAGTCCTAGCATGAAAGATAGGATTATCAGCTAGATGAAGTGAACTCATATTATCTCCAAATATGTATGGAGTGCCAAAGTCCAACCCTAAATCTATGTATAGGGTCTTGATCCACATAGCTTCTTGTGTTCCATTTGCTTAACCCTTTATATTCAACTTCAGTTGATGAGAGAAAGGTTGCATCTTTGAAGACAAGACATGAGCTTTGTACTTGCAAATTATAGATATCTTGATGTGCTTCTATCATCTTTGGAACCTGCCCAATCTGCATCAGTGAATAGCTTTACATTCAAATCAGATGTGTAGGGGTAATATAAACCTTCATCAATGGTTCCTTTCAAGTACTTCAATATCCTCTTTGCTGCATCCATATGAGGTTTCCTAGGAGTGTGCATGAATTGACTAAGCACACTTACTCCATAGCAAATGTTTTAGGGTAGCATAGTTTAAACTTCCAACTAGGCTTTGATAGCTTTTGATGTCCTCAATAAGTTCTTCTTCATGAGCACTCAATTTGTGGTTGACTCCGTAGGAGTACTTGCAACTTTAGCTTCTTGCATTTTGAATTTTGCAAGCATGTCCTTTATATACTTTCTTTGTGTAAGAAACATCCCTTGATCTATGTAGACTACTTCCAATCCAAGGAAGTAAGTGAGCAATCCAAGATCACTTATCTTAAATTCCTCCTTCATTTGGGCTTTGATTCTTCTAATCCCATCAGCATCATTACGTGTAAGAATTATATCATCTACATACACACATAGGTATTTTACTTCAGATTTACTTGATGAAAAGTGAAGAGTCTGCTTTGCTTGATTGAAATCCTTTATCTTGCAAGAAAGTAACTAGTCTATGGTTCCAAGCTCTAGGAGCTTGCTTCAAGCCATATAAGGCTTTCCTAAGTTTACGCACATACTCAAGATGTGATATATCTATAAATCCAAGAGGTTGTGTTGTATACACCTCCTCTAAAATCCAACCATTCAAGAATATATTTTTTACATCCATCCGATAGATGTTCCAATTTTTTGAGGGAATTGTACTCGTGAGTACTCTGATAGTATGCATCTTTGCCACAGAAGAGAAATTTTCTTCATAATCTATACCTTGGGTTTGAGAAAACCCTTTAGCCGCAAGCCTTGCTTTATACCTATTTATTGATCCATCTAATTTCTTCTTTACCTTGTAGATCCATCTAGATCCAATGATCTTCATGGACGGCTTCTTGGGAACCAATCCCATGTCTGATTCTTTTGAAGAGCTTATATCTCCTCTTCCATTGCTTCTCTCCATTCAGATTTCTTCTTAGCTTCAAATGTTGATGGTTCCTCTAGATTGATATCTGAAGCAATATAAATTGAATGCTTTATGACCAGAGAAGTGTCAAATCCATACCTTTCTGGCTTCCTTTTTTTCCTAGTTGATCTACTTATTATTTGTTGAGAAGATTCTCCAACATCTCTCAACTCCTGTATCTTTTCTTTACCTTTGTTGTTCCAAGGATTGATATTCCTCCTTGGTGTCTTTTGATTATCATCAAAATCACTTGATTCTTCATGTAAGTGATCATTCCCATTTTGCAATGTTGAGAAGTCTTCCTTTAGGTTATAAGGTAACTTAACTTTCCTGCAATCATCTTCAAACTAAGAGTTGTTCTTGTAAGGAATTGAACTCACAACCTCATGGTTAGGAATGTGATGGGCTAACCACTTGCCCCAAAAGCCATGGTTGAGGATTACTTCCTAATCCTCTCTCTTAGATCATAGTTCAACCATCTCCTACTAGGATTATATTACATTCTTCCCCCCTTGGTCGATCATTGTCCTCAATGATCTACTCTTGAATCCCTCTAGCCTCGGTGATCAGCCCCTTGAACTCCCTAGGTGCACTTGAATTGATGTCCTCAACCTCGCACAGTTTCTTGAACCTTGTTCGCAACCTTGGTGTGTTACATTCTTCTCCTACTAGGATTATGTTACATTCTTCCCCCCTTGTTCGATCATTGTCCTCAATGATCTACTCTTGAATCCCCCTAGCCTCGGTGATCAGCCCCTTGAACTCCCTAGGTGCACTTGAATTGATATCCTCAACCTCGCACAATTTCTTGAACCTTGTTCGCCTCTCTTCAAAAGGGCGTGGGTTCAAATCCCGTCTTCTACATGTAGAGCTCCCACTTGCTCTGATACCAATGTAAGGGATTGAACTCACAACCTCATGGTTAGGAATGTGATGGGCTAACCACTTGCCCCAAAAGCCATGGTTGAGGAGTACTTCCTAATCCTCTCTCTTAGAGCATAGATCAACCATCTCCTACTAGGATTATGTTACATTCTTCCCCCCTTGGTCGATCATTGTCCTCAATGATCTACTCTTGAATCCCTCTAGCCTCGGTGATCAGCCCCTTGAACTCCCTAGGTGCACTTGAATTGATGTCCTCAACCTCGCACAATTTCTTGAACCTTGTTCGCAACCTTGGTCTCTTGAACCCTTGCTCTCAACCTTGGTGTCTTGAACCTTCTTGTTCTCACCCATGCTTGGTATCTTGAACACTCAATCAAGTGCCACCCAAGGATTCCCAAGGAATTCACACTTCCAAGCTAGCTCATTAGAAAGTGCGTTCCGAGAGCTTTCCAACGGTATATTACATGCCTCAATCCGACATACGGATTGAGAGATACACCTCAATCATTGTTAGGTCCATTGAGAGATACACCTCAATCATTGTTAGGTCCAAGCTTGAAACTGACGCGCGCGCCTTCCAAATTCCTACCCTTTCACATAGAGGATGCCCAAGCGCCTTTTTTAGAGGCCATTGGATCATTCCACCTTGCCCAAGCCTACTTCTTAGGCTCTGATACCAATGTAAGGAATTGAACTCACAACCTCATGGTTAGGAATGTGATGGGCTAACCACTTGCCCCAAAAGCCATGGTTGAGGATTACTTCCTAATCCTCTCTCTTAGAGCATAGTTCAACCATCTCCTACTAGGATTATGTTACAGTTCTCATCAAAGACAACATCTCTACTAACAATAAATCCTTTAGTGCTTAGATTATATAACCTATACCCTTTTTTATTTAAGCCATATCCAATGAACACACATTTCTCTATTTTGGGATCCATCTTACCTCTGATTTGTGATGGAATATGTGCATAGGCTATGCATCCAAATATCCTGCAATGATCAAGGTAAGGTCTTCTTCCATTCCATGCTTCATAGGGTGTCATCCCATCCAATGCTTTTGATGCGAGTCTATTGATGAGATAGGTGGTTGTGGATATAGCCTCTACCCACAAATAATTTGGTAATTTTTTTCATTAAGCACAGACCTTGCAGCTTCAACTATGGTTCTATTCCTTCTTTCTGCCACTCCATTTTGATCTAGAGTGTACCTAGTTGTGATCTCTCTCTCTTGATACCCCTCTCTTGGAGATAAGTATCTACTTCATGGGAGAAATATTCTCCCCCTCCATCTGACCTTAGGCCTCTTTAGTGTTTTACCTGTTTGATTAAGATACTTCTTGAAACATGAGAAGACTTCATCCTTATGCTTCATAAAGTATAGGATGGTCCATCTACTACAATCATCAATAAAAGATACATAGTACTTGGATCATGAAATTGATGGTCCTTTGCTAGGTCCCTAAACATATGTGTGGACTAGCTCCAACAAGTCACCATGAATGTATCCTTTCTTCATAAAGGGTTGTCTATGTGATTTCCCAAGTTGACAAGCAGTACACTTATATATCATGTGTTGCTTGGATATATTTGGTAGGCCAAGCACACTTTTATCCCTGCACATTTGCTTCATATTTCTTTCACCTATATGAGCCAATCTTTTGTGCCACATCTCTAATTCTATCTAACCACCATAATTGAACAAGGCAATATTTCTAATGTATTGGAGTTCAACTGTAAAGAGTCTACCTGTCTTTTCTCCTTTTGCAATTCTCTTGAATCCTTGTTGTGGATCTTCAACAAAAGCTCCATTTCTTGTGAACCTTACCTGCAATCCTTCCTTTATAATTTTTCCAACACTTATGAGATTCTTTGTTATGGTAGGTACATACAATACCTTGCTGAGTAGATTCATGTTTCCATCTTGGGTTTTCACATTTCCAACCTTTTTCGCTGAGTGTCTAGTGTCATCTCTTGTCTGAACCTCATGTCTATTTCTTGGATCTTCTAAGTCTTAGAGTAGAGCCACATTCCTTGCTATATGATTTGAATAACCAGAATCTATATAAAATATGTGCTCATCTGCTTTACCTTGATTCATAGTCATATTCATCAATAGAAGTGATTCTTATTGTGTTTTCTCTTTAGTGTAATTTTTGTAATCTCTCCTTTCTCTATATCCTCCTTGACTATTTGTATTGTTGAAGTTGTTGTTGTTGTATCCATTGAAGTTATTTGATCTTCCTCTTGCACTTCCATAGCCTCCTCTATTGAAGCCTCTTCCTCTCTGATTTCTAGAATTCCTAAAGCAATTTTTAGTTGTATGATTATTTAGGTCACATATGGCACATTGAGAAGAGCTTTGAAATCTCCCCCTACCTTGTCTACCTCCTCTTCCTCTTCCTCTTGAACCTCTACCTCTTCCTGCAAAATTTTCTTTGGAGGTACTACCTTCATCATCAGATCTTTTACCTTTTCCTTTGCTATCTTTACTCTTATTCTTATCTATGTATAGGGCACAGGATTGGTTACCGTTTGAGTCACAAGCTTTGCCCCATGAGTGAACAATTGTCCCATGAGAGTGTTGAAGTCAGGTACCTACATGTCCATGTATAGGTCCATTGTTGTGGTGAAAGCTTCCCATTTATCATCTGCTTTGATTCCATTGATTACTTGTCTTACTATATGCTCCTCTTTAATGACTTCTCCAATGCTTCTAAGTTGATCTGTTAAGTCCTTCATTTTTATGACAAAATCAGACACACTTTGCTTGGGCATCTTCTTGAGTGTGGTAAACTCCATCTAGAGTTGGTTTTTCCTAGCTCTAGTGCTTGATGAGAAGAATGCTTCAAGGGCATTCCATGTCTCTTGTGAGTTCTTGCAGCTCCTAATGTGTGGAAGTAAAAAAATCAGAGATCGATTTAAAAATGTAAGACCTGGCTAGGGCATCCTTTAAACACTATGTAATTAATCTTTCTTGTTCTTCTTGAGTTGGTTTTCCTTTGCTTCTGAGGATTCGCATCATCTCATCTCCAAAGATATAACCATTGAGATTTCTCCCTTGAAGATATGCTTCCATTCTAAGTGGCCATGCACAGTAATTACCTCAATCCAATTTGTCAATGGATGAAGGAAATCCATCTCCCATGTTGAGATGATGTAGCTCTAATACCTCTGTGAGGAGATGGTTGGATACACTCCAAAGATGAGGTGGTGGTGCAATAATCCTGCTCTACACCTACCAATGTGACTTTAGGGAACCTTAGTAGACAACATTAACTTTCCAAAGATGCATTCAGACCCACTATGTACCTTGGAGCATCATTTCCAAATAGTTGTGCCAATACAGATAACTTGCACATAAGAGAACTTTGAGAAACTTGTTATTTTTGGACTTGAACCTCTCAGGAAAATGTTCAGTTCTCACTTTCTAATGACAATTGACCCAAGAGCTTTCAGACACATCTAATTGAAGAGATTAGCTAACTATTCTAATTTATTTCACTAATATAGAGTGAGTATACAGAGGAATGAGTTTAAGAACTTAGGGGTGTAATCCTGATTTTTTAGGAGGATGATAGTATGCAGACACAGGTAGCTTGTATGAATCATAACTCAAGATTAGGTAATACAAATATAATGAAAATTGACACATAGCAACAAGATAAATCACTCTACATATCCCAAGTCAAAGCAAGTTAAATGATCAAGCATACACAAAGATTTTGATTAAAGAAAGTCACTAAAATGGTGAGATAGTAGCAGAGAATAGTAGACAAAGATTATCATGAACTCATGACTCAAATTGTATATGCTAATGAATTTATTATACAAAGGAGATGTAGTGGACTTACTCATACATATGCTCAATGTATGCTCAATCATGAGGCTCAATGGCTCTCTCTTCTCTATCATATCCCGCAACTAGAATTCACTCCTATTTATACTCATAAAGTGAATTTGAACTTTGAATTTCTTCTATCTAAAAGTATTCCTAAAATTTAGGTGTTTATTGATTTGATTCCAACCACCAAGTATTCATGGTTCTTGGCTCTTAGAATCACAAGATTCCCTCAATTCTTTCCCATTTACTTTTATCCAATGAGATAGTACTCATGACTTTTACAAGAGATGTTCATATGCTAGTCTCTAGTGAGTCCAATGTAGATGTGAGAAGTCCTATCCATTTGATCAAGCATTTAGGCTTGCCAAATGTACCAATAGAATTGACCCAAATCCTTTTGCATAGCTTCAAATAAGAAGATGAATGAGCTAACACAAGTTATTTTATGAATTTAGAGTGGCTATTATGTGAGCTAGATATCTAAGAAGTTAGATGGTGATCATGACTTTCAGGAAGTAGATGATGCATACACACAATCATTGTTGGTGCAATTATTCCAAGCCTAAATGCTTGATCACTTATCCTAAAAGTTCATGTATTAGCACATGAATGCTCTTGTAAAAGATTGTGTTTTACTCCTTGTAAAAGTGTATATATGGAATCACTTCCAACTACTAGTTCTTAGGAGAACCTTCCATGAATTATTTGATGAGGACTTATGGAAAATAAATTCCTAAAACTTTAGAACACCTTTAGGTAAAGATTTGAATTCAAATTTGAATCTTGGCTCCAACAAAAGGCTATAAAAGAGGACTACCTAGTCACGTGGAATGCAGCCAAGAATAGCTAAGATTTCAGAGGAATTTGTGTGGCCTATTGAGCCCACATTATAGCTCTACTATTTCCCTTACATTGTGCAATCATTCATTGCCAATGTCAATGTAATTTATGTGCATTAATACATATAGTTTTCTCATCTCTCTTATCTTCTACTCTATCATGTATCACTCAGAATAGTGAACTTTATTGATCTATTTCTCAATGTGTACTTCATCATTTGCAGTGATTTAAGTTGGTATAGATTCGTTAGAATATCTATTCTCTTGCTAAAAAAATTCATTTCATTGCCTCAACCACTCTCCAGAAATGTGCAAAACATTACTCTCTGGTCTGCACATTGTCAACTTCCTAAAATATCGAGATGCTTCTCTTATTTACTAAGCATCATTCTCTAAGCATAGTTAATAATTTCATGTGGAACAACTTGCAAAAGTTAGTTACCCAAGTTACTTAGATATGCCCAAAATGATTTTGTTCGATTGTTAGCAAAGAAAGAGAACTGTCCATTTCTCTGAGCAAGTGTACTAACCAAAATAACAAGTTTTTGGTTCATAGTGAAACCTCAACTTATCTGTTTTGATCCAATGATTTGAGGATCATCTTCCAAAGTACTTGGGTGATTATTTGTGCTTCATGGAAATCTCAAGAGGTCTACCTTTCACTCCTCAACTTAGTTTTGGATGGTGTGAAGCAAGAATCTACAAGACCATCTCATCTTTGGAAGGTTTCCACCATCTCCTCCAGCAGTGGTATCAGAGCAACATCAAGGTAAAATGGGAGATGGATTTCCATCATTCATTGGTAAATTGGACAGGGGCAATTACCTAGCTTGGTCCCTAAGGATGAAGGCTTACCTCCAAAGAAGAAGCTTGTATGGATACATACCTAGAGATGAAGAAATGCCAATCTTTAGAAGCAAAAACCAACCTACAAGAGAGGAGCAAGAGAGACTAGTTGCATGGCATGCAAAGGATGCTCTAGCCAGGTCTTACATACTCAATTCAATATCTGATTTTTTGTTGCCTCATATTAGGAATTTTGAGACTTCCTAAGAGGCTTGGGAAGTACTATCTTCATACTTCTCATAAAATACAAGGGCCCAAAAGAACAACTTTGGATGGAGTTTACAGCCTTGAAGAAGCAACCAAAGCAAAGTGTAGCTGACTATGTGACCAAGATGAAGGATGTAGATGATCAACTTGGGAGTATTGGAGAAGAAATAAAAGAGGAGTAGATAGTAAAGCAGATCATAAATGGCATCAAGGTTGATGACAAATGGGAGTCTTTTACCATAGCAATGGACCTATATATGGACATGCAGATACCTGACCTTAATACATTGATAGGGCAACTCTTCACACATGAGAAAAAGCTCAACAAGAATGGGGATACTTCTAGAGGTAATCAATCTTCTACCCTTTACATAGATAAAAATAAGAGAAAAGATAAAGGCAAAGGTAAGAGAAATGAAGAAGATGCAAGTACCTCCCAAGTGAATTTCACAGGTAGAGGAAGAGGTACTAGAGGAAGGGGCAGAGGAGCAAAGCAAGGCAGGGGGAGACCATACAATTCTTCACTTTGCAACATTTATGGCTTGACCAATCATACCACAGATGAATGCTTCAGGAACACAAAGAATCAGAGAGGAAGAGGCTTCCACAAAGGAGGCTATGGACAACCAAGAGGCAGGTTCAATAATGGAGGAAACAACTACCATCACAATTACAACCAAGGCTACAACAACAGCTATCAAGGAGGCTTTAGAGGAAGAAGAGACTAAAACAACTATATAGATGATCAAGAGGATTCCCCATTTCTCATGAATATGATAGCCAAGCAAGGTAAATATGATGAGTACCTATTCTATGTTGATTCTAGTTGCTCCAATCATGTAGCAGGCAATGTAGCATTATTGTCTAACCTTATAGAACCCAAAGGAAAGCATGAAGTTGAAACAGGTGATGACACTAGGCACTCAATAAAGAAGATTGGAAATGTTAAATCATCTTATGGTAACATGAATCTTCTAAGTAGGGTATTATATATGCCAACAATAACCAAGAATCTAATTAGTGTTGGATAGATTGTCTAGAAGGGTTTACAAGTTAGATTCACAAGGCATGGAGCATATGTGGAGGACCCTCAACAATGCTTCAAGAGGATTGCAAAAGGTGAGACATTCGGTAGAATTTTTACCTTTGAAGTTGAAGATACAAGGAATATTTCTCTCTTCAATTATAAGGATCAAACCCTATCTGAATTGGAGATATGGCATAAGAGACTAGGTCATATAGGTGGAAGGACATTGAAGCAAATATGCAGGGATCAGAGTGTGCTTGGCATCCCAAAATTGTCCAAGCAACACATGATTTACAAATGTGGAGCATGCCAATTTGGCAAGTCACATAGGCAACCATTCAACAAAAGAGGATACATGTATGAAGAGTATTTGGAGCTTGTACACATAGATGTGTGGGGTCCTAGTAGAGAACCATCAATTTTAGGGTCAAGGTATTATGTTTCATTCATAGATGACTATAGTAGATGGACTATACTTTATTTTATGAAACATAAAGATGAAGTCTTCACTTGCTTCAAGAAGTATTTGGCATTGGTTGATAATCAAACAGGTAAAAGTTTGAAGAGGCTCATATCTGATGGAGGTGGTGTGTACTTCTCACATGAGTTTGACTCATTCTTACAGAACAGAGGCATAAAGAGATAGAACAGAATGAGTGGTAGATAGAAGAAAAAGATTAATAGTAGAGGTTGCAAGATCAATGTTGAATGAAAAAAATCTCCCTAATTATCTATAGGCAGAGGCTATTTCCACAACCATTTACCTAATCAATAGGCTCCCATCCAATTCTCTAGATGGGATCAAACCTTATGAGGCATGGAATGGCAGGAGACCTTCTTTAGATTATTGTAAAATCTTTGGGTGCATTGCTTATGCACACATACCCTCACAGATTAGAGGAAAGCTTGATCCAAAAACTGAAAAATGCATATTCATTGGCTATGATGAGAATCAGAAAGGATACAGGTTATATAATCCCACTAACAAAGGATTTACAATTAGTAGGAATGTGGTTTTTGATGAAAATAACTCTTGGTTTGAGGATGATTCAGGAAAATAAAGCTACCCTATGATTTGGAGAATGATTTTCCAAATCTGATTCAAGAAGAACCACATACATCAAAGGATGCCAACTCAGAAGATGAAGAAATAATTGATTTCAAAGCTTGGAAGTCCAAGGGCAAAGCAAAGTTCAAAGAATTGGAAGATATTCCAGAGTCATCCAATCAAGAACTTAGAAGATCTCAAAGGGAAATCAAGAAAGACACATCATTAGTCACCAAGCATTCTATATACATAGCTAAGGACTTTATTTCAATGGAACCATCTTCATTTGAGGAAGCCAGCAAGAAAGAAGAGTGGAGAGAAGCTATGCAAGAAGAAATTGAAGAACTTCAAGAGAATAGTACTTGGGATTTGGTTCCCAAAGAACCATTCATGAAGGTAATAGGATCCAGGTGGATTTATACTCAAAATGGAAAATGAAAAAATTGCATGTACCCCATGGAGTTGAACCACAAACTTAGTACTCATGAAGGAGAGCTACTTGTTATCAAAGTCTTGTTGGGAGTCTCAATTATGCAACTCTAAGAAGAGTAGATATATGCTATGGGGTGAGTTCATTGAGCCAATTTATGCATACACCAAGAAAACATCATATGGAAGTTGCCAAAAGGATCTTGAGGTACTTGAAGGGTACCATAAATGAAGGGCTATTTTATCCATTTACATCTAACTTGGATATCAAGCTATACTCTGATGCAGATTGGGCTGACTCAAAAGATGATAGGAGGAGAACCTCTGGCTACTTATCTTTTGCAAGGTCTAAGTTGATCTCATGGTCATCAAACAAACAACCAACTATGGCATTGTCATCAACTAAAGCTGAATATAGAGGGCTTGCAAATGCAACACAAGAGGCAATGTGGTTAAAGCTACTCTACTCAGACTTGGGGCTACATACATATACTCAAATGATCTTTGGAGATAATACTAGCTCACTACATTTGGCTACCAATCTTGTATATCATGCAAGGACTAAGCACATTGAAGTGCATTATCATTATGTGAGAGAGAAGCTACTTAGCAAGGATATACAATTGTCCTATGTATCAACAAACTTGCAATGTGCAGATATGCTAACTAAATCTTTGGATGGAACAAAATCGAACAGGTTCAAGATGATAATTGGATTGCAGGAGATTAAAGAGAATTAAAGCCCAAGCATACTAGGCTTGAGGGGGAGCTCTTGGTGCAATTATTCCAAGCTTAGATGCTTGATGTATTTTCCATGGTAATTGTTGAACCTTCCTCTTGAGTAGCCATAACTTCCTCTATTGTAGCCTCTGCCTCTTTAATTCCTGGAATTCCTAAAGCAATTTTCAGTTGTATGATTAGTTAATCCACAAATAGAGCATGAATTAGAGTCTTGGGATCTCCCCCTACCTTATCTTCCTCCTCTGCCTCTACCTCTATCATGTCTTCCTCTACCTGCATAGTTAGCTTGATGTGTACCTGCTTCATCATCCACTTTCTTTCCTCTTCCTTTGTTTTCTTTGGACTTGCTTTTATCAGTATACAAAGCTGAAAATTGATTATGTTTGGAGATTTCTCCATTCTTGATAAGATTGGCCTCTTGAGTAAGTAGTTGTCCTATGAGTGTGTTGAAATCTGGTACATGCATATCCATGTATAGATCCATAGTTGTGGTGAATGCTTCCCACTTGTCATCTGCCTTCAAGCCATTGATGACCTACCTTACAATTTGCTCTTCATATATTACCTCTCCAATGCTTCCCAACTGATCTGCTATGTCCTTGAGCTTTGTGACAAAATCAGTCACATTTTGTTTGGGAGCTTTCTTGAGAGTTGTGAAGTCTACCCATAGTTGATGCTTCCTGGCCTTTGTACTTGAAGAGAAGAAGGCTTCAAGTGCATTCCACACTTCTTGAGATATTTTACAACTTCTAATGTGAGGCAACAAAAAATCTGAGATAGAATTGAGCAGATAAGACCTTGCAAGTGCATCCTTGGAGCACCACGTGCTCAATCTTTCTTGCTCTTCTTGTGTTGGTTTACTTTTGTTCCTAAAACTTGGCATAACTTCATCTCTAGCTATATAACCATATAAATTCCTTCCTTGAAGATAAGCTTCCATCCTTAATGACCAGGCTGAGTAGTTACCTCTATCAAATTTGTCAATTGATGAGGGAAATCCATCTGCCATGTTGTCCAACATTGCTCTGATACCACTGTGAAGAGATGGATTTGTAGTTGATGAAGATGAAGTGGTGCTACAAAAACTTTGCACTACACAAGCCAAATGGACTCTAGAGATATGTGCTGGGCCCTTTTAGCTTTCCAAATGATGTATTAGACACCCTATGTACCTTGGAAGATCGCTCTCTCAAAAAGTTGAAACAAAACAGATAAGTCGGAGTAGATTCAAGAGCCAAAAACTTGCTATTTATGTTCATACACGTGTCCAAAAGTTTTGAACAATTCTCTAGCCACAGCACTAATTAACCTAATTCCTTTTGGGGAACTCTTATACACTTAGCAAGCTAACAATCATGAGTGATCTTATCAAAAAAGATGATCTACACAAAGAGAAACAAACTTAGCAAGTCATAGGATGACCCCGATTTTCCCGGGATACAACAGTACTCAAACCCATGAGCAGTAAAATAAAAATATATCAATATTTAAGGACCCAATGATTATGAAGATTTTGTAGGCATATACTAGACAGTATGCTGAATCTAAAAACCTTTAAATCAAAGAAAATGGTGAATTACACATTGAGAAATAGCTTTGACAAAATGACTATTTTGAGAGAGTGCTACCAGAGAAAAAGAAAAACAAGTGACATAGTTGACTTCAAATTATTATAGCTGAAGATTAAAACATCCAATTGTAATGAAAATTGGTGAGCATATAGTAGACTTAGAGAGCTAACTTTATCAAGTTAAATCACTGAAAATGATTCACCAAGCTTAGAGAAATCATCTCTGCAATCTAACTGAGAAAACTGAGAGATATGGCAGTGAATAGTACACTTCACAAGAATATGAAGATATGAACTCAAATGATCATGAAAATGAAAGTATATTGATTGTACAATACAATGGACTTACTGATACATATGTGTGCCATGAAGCCACACCTTGATATGGCATAATGCTCAGCTCTTGGAGGTCTTCTCATAACCACGACTAAAACTACCATGTATTTATAGTTGATCTTGGGAGCCTAACTTCCCTCAACCACTCTTCAATCTATTAGTGATTGATTTGATTCTCCAACTACCATCAATCACAAATTCATGGCTTCTCTTTCCTCTTTTGATCAAGTGGACTCAACCACTTAAGATTCTTTCACTTTTACATCAAGTAAGACTTCAAAAAGTTACAAAAGGTAGTTCACAAGTGAACTTTACATACTCTTCATTTTAAAGCTTCTTCTATGACTTTGTGGAACTCAATCCAATACTTAGTCTTGTCATAGACTTGCTCCAACACTTATCTCGATTCTCTAACATAAGCCAACATATGATCTACGCTCTCTCATATGCCTTCACTACATATGCACACTTATCCTTTTGTCCATGTGCCTTTCTCTATGTCTATTCCAAGATCTTTGGCATTGGATAAACAAACCACTCCTTGGCACACTATCCCACTCTTACCACACACACTCCCCAACCTTTTGTATAGCTTGCTTCATGATGTCCTAAACCAAGTGAATCCTCGTAGAATCTTATTGCTACATACAATCCTCTTGCCCATAGTAATCCTCCTTTGTCTTATAATGACTTTCAAACATATGCTCCAAAAACAAAAAAAAAAAATAGGGAGCCTTTACATATATTTTTTACTTATGCAAACGGATCCAACATAGAAAAAGGGCACCATTAGACCATTAAAAACACAATTAAACCAATTTAAAGAGGTTTCTTGCACATTCTTTGAGGCCTCCAATATCTTGAAATAAACTTTGGCAATGTGCATAACTATAGGCATAACTTGTGCAATACTTTTGCACCCTTCATAGACCTCGATGCACCCAATGGCCACATGTGTGTCAACTATGCACCCCTTTCCAACCTTTGCATCAGCTTGTTCTAAACAATTGCCAACTATCAATGGGCTCTCCATCCTAGAGAGCAACAATGTAAATCAAAAGCATCAATGTGAATGATAGTAGCACTACAAGAGGAAAACATGGAAGCACACCTACAACAGATGGAGATATGTATGTTGTAGCACAAGAGAGGGGAAATGAGGGAAGGGGGGGAGAGGAAGGGAGAATTGGAACAAGAGTACTCCCAAGGCCGAATTGAAGGGCCAAAATACAATTGATCAATGGAATACAATAAATACCAATATTTTTTCTTACATCCAAGCCCAAAAACACACTATCAGTAAATGAACAGATACAAAAAAGCTAGGAACGCCTACTAAAGAATTGAAAAACCTAGGAAACCAAAAATGGGGCTTGAGAAAACCCCTAGATGATTGTAGAAGCATGTATACTATAATGACCACATGTGACAAGAGAGGCAATGGTGGAAAAACCGAGGTAGGGGTTGTGGTGTGGGAAGGGGCAACTGCCAAAGAGGAAACTAGTAGGGGATCCAAGGTTGGTAGCATGGGGGAGGGTACTCTAGAAGTGGAGGTAGGTGGGGTGATGTGGGCAGCCCATTTGCATTAAGCAAAGATTGGAGTGATAGAGTTACATAGGTGATCCTACTCATGGTGCACCAAATATCAGTGGGGCTCTTCTAGAGGCCCAAGGAAAGACCTCTTAGTTCATATGGCAATCCTAAGTGCTTGAGTATAAACCTTGGACTTCATTAGACTTTGATTAAAGTCATATGTAGACAGATATATTTTCATATTACTTGGTTAAAAAATCATGACATTTTATCCAAATGTAAAAGGATAATTAAAGGGAGAATCTTGTGATTGTAATGAGAGCCAAATTCCATGAACTTTGTTTGAATTCAAATTAAATGAACTCCTAAAAGTAGGGAAGTTTTTAGGTGGAATCTGTTCAACATTCATTTACTACAATCATGGATGAAAGCCTGTACTTATACACTAGTAGCAAAGTAATGGGTGATCAATCAATCCTTTCACTCATTCTAAGTATTTATTGTATTCAACTCAAAGTAACCGATGATAGAAATGAAAACACATAAATTGCACAAAAAGGTGCTCAATTGAAATTCCACCATCCAATTGGGGTTTAACTAAAAAACCTATTTCATTATCAAACTGGCTAATAGTTAATCCTTGGAGTCCTCAAACACCTCAATTTATCATGCTTTACTTAGCAATACATCTACATCAAGCTTTATCATCAACTCTACTCACTATTCTCTCCTGTTGTGTACTTCTCAAAGTCTATCAATTTCTCTGAGGTACTAAAGTAAGGTTATAGTTTCATCGACTTGTTTATCAATTGGATTATGAAGTTACGACTCTTATTAGTGTGCATACAAAATATTCTATTCATTGGAGTTGTGTGTGTTGAGATGTGACCATATCCATGTGAATGTGTGTCTGCATGATCTACTTCATGAAAGTTGGAATTATCCCGTTAAATTCTTAAATATATAGATCTCTATGTAAGTACTCTAAATTCATGAGATAATGAATTTTTTTAGGCTCAGTCATCTTCCTATTTGAAGTCTTGCAAAAGGATTTGGGTCAATTTCTAGTAGATTGTGAGCTCTACATATTTTTCTGATAGCCTTCTTCCATAAATAGAATGTCTTCTCTACATGCACATATTTTGAAAGTTGTTTGTATTGAATCAAAATTTTGAGTTCAATACTCCAAGGTACTATGGTCACTTTATTAAATCAATTGAATCTTATGAGTTCTATTAGAGATTTCAAGTGAGAATTAGGTTGGTACGGAGTAGGCTTTTGCGAAGGCCCTCTCGTCTCTACAATCTACCATGATTCCTCACAGTGGTATCAAAGCATCATCATAGTTTAGACATTATGGGTGATGGATTACCTTCTTCAATTGATTAATTGAATCGAAGAAACTACTCAACATAGTTTTAAGCATGGATGCATACTTTCAAGGGAGAAATCTTTATGTATACATCTTTTGAGATGAGATGATGCCTATGCTAAGGACCAAACAAAGAAGAACAAACTATGGATGGCATTCAAATCTCTCAAGCACAAGAAAAGTGTCACTGACTTTGTCACCAAGATGTTTAGGAAGCATTGGAGAGATCATAGATGAGGAAAAAATTGTGATTCAAATCATCAATGGGATCAAAGTAGATGAAAAGTGGAAGCATTCACCACTGTCATGGACTTTTGTGCATGGAAATGCATGTCCTAGATTTCAACACACTCATGGGGAAACTCTTCACTCATGAAGCCAAACTTATGAAGAATGGCAAGACACAGAAATGTAATCGATCTTCTACCCTTTACACAAATAAAAGTAAAGGTAAAGATGCCAAATGAAAAGGCAAAAAGTTTGATGATGAAGGAAGTACCTCCCAAGATAACTTTGTAAGAAGAGGAAGAACCTCAAGAGGAAGAGGCAGAGGTGGTAGAAAAGGCAGGGGGGTATCTCAAAGCTCCTCATCTTGTGCTATATGTGGGTTCACCAACCACATCACTAAGCATTGTCCCAAGAACCCAAGGAACCAGAGAGGAAGAGGATACAATAGAGGAGGATATGGAGCTCCTAGACGTAGATACAAAAACTCTTTTGGATAAAAAAACAAGTACAACAAAAATTACCAAGGTGGCTGCCAAGGAAGAAGAGGCTACAACAACTACATTGATGTTCAATCTCAAAAGGATTCACTGTTGCTCATGAACATGAAAATGAAAGGACGTAAATTAGATGAACATGTTTCCTGTATCGACTCTAGATGTTCAAATCATGTATCAAGGAATGTAGCATTACTTTTAGATTTGGAAGACCCCAAGAATAAGCATGAGGTCCAACCAAGAGATGACATAAGGAACCTTGTGGAGAGTATTGGAAATTTTTAGACATCCAATGGTGACATGAATTTGTTGAGCACAATTCTCTATGTATCTAGCATTACTAAGAACTTAATAATTGTATGTCAGATTGTTAAAGGATTGTAGGTGAGGTTCACAAAGTATGAAACCTATAGAGAGGATCCATCCCAAAGGATTCAAGAAGATATCCAAAGGAGAAAAAACAAGTAGATTGTGCAGCTTTGAAATCCAAGACACTAGGAACATAGCATTGTTCAAATAGGTACTCAAACCCAATTAGAATTAGAGCTTTGGCATAAAATATTTGCTCACATTGTAGAGAGAGGGAGGCCTAGAAATCACTAGAAATCAAACTGTACTTGGATTACCTAACCTTTAAAAGAAACATATGATTTACAAATGAAATGTATGTCAGTTTGGGAATTTTCATAGGCAACCATTCACAAAGAAGGGGTACATACATGAAAACGTTATAGAGCTAGTTCATACTAATGTTTGGGGACCAAGCAAGGAGCCATCTATCTCAAGATCAAGGTATTATGTATCTTCAGTTGATGATTGTAGCAGATGGACCATACTTTATTTCATGACGCATAAATATGAAGTACTTTCATGTTTTAAGAAGTACCTAGAACTAGTTGAAAATCAAATAAGTAAAAACCTAAAAAGACTAAGGTTTGATGGAGGGGGAGAATGCTTCTCCCATGAGTTTAATTCTTATTTGCAAGAAAGGGGAATAAAAAGAGAGATAACCACAAGGTATACAGTTGAACAAAATGGAGTAGCAAAAATCAAGAATAGGACCATTGTGGAAGCAGTCAGATCCATGTGAAAAAAAAAAAAAAAATCCCAATTGCCTATGGGTTGAGGCAATATTCACTGCCAACTATCTTTTAAATTAGCTACCCTCAAAGTATTGGGAAGGTATGACTCCATATGAAACTTGGAATGGAAGAAGACCAAGCTTGATCATTGCATGATATTTGGGTGCATTACGTATGCACATATGCCATCACAAATCAAAGGTAAACTTGATCCCAAGGTAGAGAAATGTGTCTTTATAGGATATGAACTAAATTAAAAGTGTTATAGGCTATATAAACCTAGTGAGGGAGAAGAATAAGCCAAAAAGGTATGGTTATGACACCTCATTGGTAATTAAGCACTCTATCCACATAGCTGAGGAGTTGAACTCTCAGCAACCCTCATCTTATGAGGAAGCCAAGAAGCAACCAGAATGGAAACATGTTATGGAAGAAGAAATTGAAGCTTTGAAGGAAAGCAACACTTGGGACGTCGTTCCCAAGACATCCACCATGAAGTTCATTGGATCTAGATGGATCTATAAAGTAAAGAAGAATTTTGATGGAACCATTAATAGGTACAAGGCTAGGTCAATGTCCAACGGGTATGCTCATAACCAAGGCATTGATTATGGGGAGACATTTTCTCCTATGGAAAAGATGCCTACAATCAAAATACTCATGAGTGTTGCAGCTGCCAAGAATTGGAAGACATATCAGATGGATGTGAAAAATGCATTCTTAATGGGTGGATCTCTGAAGAGGTATACATGACTCAATCCCCTAGCTTTGAAGACTCACATCATCCTGAACATGTTTGAAAATTAAGGAGAGCCTTATATGGGCTAAAGCAAGATCCAACGGCTTTAAATAATAGAATTGTAACCTTATTGCAAGATAAGGGGTTTGTGGTTAGCAAATCAGATCCTTCCCTATTCGTCAAGAGATCACATGGAGAAGTCATATATCTTTGTGTATATGTGGATGACATTATACTTATAGGTAATGATGTTGAATGTATTCCAAGAATCAGGCATCAATGGAGGAGGAATTTAATATCAATGACTTAGGACAGAGCACTATACTTCCTTGGATTGGAGACAGTGTATAGAGAGAATGGTATGTACCCTACTCAGAAGAAGTACATCGAAGATATTTTGGGAAAGTTCAAAATGGAAAATGCTAAGGTTGCATGTACACCTATGGAAATAAAATCAAAGCTAATTTCTCATGAAGGTGAGCTAACTGAAGATGTGACAAGCTATCAAAGCTTGATGGGAAGTCTCACTATGCTACTCTTATGAGAGTATATATAAGTCATAGTGTGAGTGTACTGAGCCAATTCATGCATACACGTAGGAAGCCACCTATGGAGGCAGCCAAAAGGATTCTCAAGTACCTCAAAGGGGAAATCAATGAAGGCTTATTCTATTCATACACATATGATGTGGACATTAAGATTTTCTCTAATGCAGATTGGACAAGATCAAGAGATGATAGGAGAAGTACATTTTGATATCTTTCATTTGTAGGTTCAAAGCTCATTTCTTGGTCATCAAAGACGTAACCCATTATTTCTCTCTCATCCATAGAGGTTGAATATAAAGTATTGGCCAATGCAACTCAGGAAGCAATTTAGATTAAGATACTATATTTAGATTTGGGAGTAGAATCATCTAATCCTCATATATTTGATGATAATATGGGTTCTTTGTATCTTGCAGTTGATCCTATCTATCATGCTATGACCAAATACATTGAGGTCCATTATCATTATGTTAGGGAAAAGATTACCAACAAGGAGATTTTGCTCAACAACAATGTACAGTCATGATGACTAAAGCATTGGATGGAGTGGAGCTTAGCATGTTCAAATCTATGATTGGAATTCAAGAGATCAAAAAGGACTGAAAATTCAAGTATCTTAAGCTTGAGGGGGATCCGTTGCTCCATATGGGAATCCTAAATGCTTGGCCATAATCCTTGGACCTCATTAGACTTTGAGTAAAGTCATATGTATGCATGTACGTTTTTATTACTTCCAAGGTTAAAAGATCATGACATTTTATCCAAATCTCAAAAGGATAAATGAAGAGAGAATCTTGGATTGTAATGAGAGACAAATCCCACAACTTTTATTTGAATTCAAATTCAAATTGACTCCTAAAGTAGGGAGATTTTTAGGAGGAATCTATCCAACAATCATTTACTACAATCATGGAGGAAAGTGTACGTGTACACTAGTAACTAAGATGTAGGTGATCAATCATTCCTTTCACTCATTCTGAGTGTCCATTGTATTCAACTCAAAGATCCTAGAGTCCTCCAACACCTCCATGTATCATACTTTACTTACCAGTACATCTACATCAAATTTTATTATCAATTGTACTCATTGTTCACTATTGTTTTGTACTTCTCAAACTCTGTCAACCACTATGCGACAGCCATGGAATGGATGTAGGAAATGGTGGTGGCATATTATTGATGGAGTGATGCATTGGCACTTATCCACAAAGTGCCTCATAGAATTGTCCCCATCCTAAGCCATGACAGATGCATTACAAAGCATCTAGAGGGATGGGGAATCACCTACGTGAACATCCTCATCAATCTATGAAGGGATAGCTAGGGAAGTGTTAGGATGATCGGGATGGAGAGTGGTCGGATGTAAGGTAGAGATCATATCAATGAAGATAGGTCAAGGCATTGGGCAAGGGACTAGAGGAAACTGAGGGAGAGGGAAAATGATGGGAAAGCTAATTAGTGCATGAGGATGGGATGGAGGCGGAGGAGAAAGGGTCTTGGTGTCAAGGTCCTTGTAGAAATCTCAATGACATGTTCTATGATTCAATGACACACAGTGGGAGGGGTAGGCATGGGGGCCATGGTGTGGTTGCAATGGAAGGCAAAGTGTGAGGGGGTGAAGTAATGGTATGGGGGTCAAGTGAAGAAGAGGTGTATGTCATTTGATTTAAGTCTCAACTCCAAGACCAAGGGGTGGAGTTTTGAGAACTCCATGGTGAAAGAAGTCACACGGGGACCACGTGGAGAATCCAAAGGTAATTGCATGACTCGAGAGGTGTGGCCACCGATGACAGGCTTAAAGATTGGTAGGCAAGAAAGGAAAAAAAACTACAAAAGAGATGTGCAGCTTCCTCAAGAAGAAGCAATCCAAGGAAGTGATTCCTTTCATGATGGATATCAATGGGGTTAAGTGAAAAATAGATGGAGAAAATAGTATGTTTATTGTCAATCACTTTACCCAGCTTTTGGGGGTTTCCACGCCTCCTTCTCCTCATAGGCATGATTTCATGGTGACCATCTCTAGAGTCAAAACCAAAATAATTCCATTAAATATGAAGCCTCTTCTTGAAGCTCCTAGTTTGGATCAGGAGATTCGTGAAGTTATTGATTCACTTCTTAATTGTAGAAGCTTGGCTCCGGATGGCCTCACCAATTCAAGACCTTCAAGCATGTGGTGACTAATCCATTACGTGTGGTCTGGCAAGAGGCCATATCTTTTAGTGTGTTTCCCTATTGTCTCAATGAAGGCATCATCAAGCTTATTCAAAAAAAAAGGCAACAAAAATAGGATTGAAAATTGGCATCCAATTACAATGTTACAAATTGGTTACAAGATCCTTGCTAAGGCTATTGCTAATCGAATTGCGTGTCACTTACAAGAATGGATCAGTGAGGATCAAAAAGGGGTCATCAAGGATAGTTCCATCCTTGAGGCTATCATCGATGTTTGGGAAGGATTGGTTTTCATGGAAGAGTCAATTCAAGATGTCCTCTTCTTTAAAATTGACTTCACCAAAGCTTATGATAGACTTGAGTGGGACTTCATTCTCTAGTCTCTGAAAGACTTGGGATGTGGCCAAAAATTCATTAAGATGATCTTAGCATTGCTGGAAATGTGTTAGCTCATATAAACATCAATGGCCAGATTTCTCAAGCTATTTCATTAAAATGCTCTATCAGGCAAGGATGCCCCTTGGCCCTCTACTCTTTGCGATCATTGTCGATGGTCTTAGCTCCCCGATTAAACATCAAGCATTCTTAGGTCTTATTCAAGGCCTCTTTCTTCCCCTCAATCAAGACCAAATGATCATGAGACTCTTTGTCGATGACACAAATGCTTTTGTGCATAACAAACCAGCCAGCATTGAAACCTTTTGGTGTTACCTAAATACCTTTTGTGAGGCATCAAGCTCCATAATAAACCACTTGAAAGCCACTTTCAAGGCAATTATTGGGTATCCACATCAAATTTTGGTTGACTATTACCATTAGTGTCCATGTGAAAGGACAAATGGCT
Source organism: Ceratopteris richardii (assembly GCA_020310875.1). NCBI lineage: Eukaryota > Viridiplantae > Streptophyta > Polypodiopsida > Polypodiales > Pteridaceae > Ceratopteris > Ceratopteris richardii. Next base: position 157,068,377 of record CM035423.1, on the reverse strand, counting down.
GTCAGACACTTTTGTATATGTTCTTCAATAAAACATATAGTGGCATGGTCAGTCACAGACTATAAGTTTGACCACATTTGTAACACCCAAGAAATCTATGTTTGTGCTCTCTGTGTACTATGTTTTTTTGCATGTTCTACAAGTCAGTGCAGAGTATTGTGTGCGGTGTGAGGAGATTGATTTTTTACTACAAGGGTATCATCATGGAGCTATTGAGAAGCAGAGTAGACTATGGTGCATCGCTATCAAAATACCTCATTGTTATCATAGCATTCAGACACAAAAGCTTTGTTCCTTTTGTGCGAGCGAAGTGAGAACCCACCCGCCCACCCAAGGCTTTCTCCAAGGCATACGACTAAGGTGGTGACCAAGGAATAGATTTTGGTATACCTTGTCATTTGAGTCACCAAAGTCACCATCGGCACTATTGGCTAGGCTCGACGGAGGACCTCAACAATCAAGGAAGACAGAGGTTCCTGGTACTTCTCGGGAGGTCACCCATCCTAGTTTTTACCCCCCAAAGCTTTCTTAATCGAAAATATCTTGCCACTAAGCTACACTCTTGTGGTGCTTTAGAATGGGGAAGGACTAAGGTTCACATTACCTTGAGCATGTTTTGGGCCCTCAAAGCTTCATTCTTTGCTTTCAAAGCCTATCTTGAAGCATTTTTGGCATGATTCTTGGAGCCATTTCGGAGTACTTTCATGCATATTTATCCTTACATAGGTTATAGAACATCAAGAAGAGTGTTCTTTGTACTTATCTGACAATGAATCTTCAGCTTTGAAGCTTTGTTTTCAGCCTCACTAGTAAATCTATAGATTTCTTGAAAGTTTTCAGTTATGGTGGGAGCAGCCATTGCAAGTTTATGCAGGTTTTTTTAGCCTAAAGAATAGAGTTGACAAGCACTTGCAGGTGTTGTTGGCTAATGTTTGGGCTGTGAATTCAACCTTTCAGTGTTGTTTTACTACATATATTGAGCACATACACACTATGTACACTTTTGTGGATACCATTTATTTACATCCATATGGGCATTGATACAGCGGTTACATATTTTCATAAAGCCTTTGACATTGATAAAGAGGATCATGGTTGGGAGATACCCAAATGTTGGGATCTCTTCGGTGATGCAGGTGAAAGACTTACCCAACATCGCCATAGGAGATGTATGCCAGTTGTTCATAAATGCTTGATAAGCCTAGTTGGCTTCTTTGGGTTAACTAATTATATGCAGTGGAGTCAGTGATTCACTATGTAGGTTTATATGTCAGTACTTGTAGTTTTATGAGATTTTAACACTGGTCATATGCTCATTTTGCAGAATAGATTATGGCAAAGTTTTTCCAAATTTTTTGGTTTTTCAACTATATAGCGGTCGATTTACTCCTTGATACACTTATTGATGTGAGCACATTTATTCTCACATAATCCTTTTGGTTGGTCATTATTGTTCATTAATTCTTTTTTTTTGGAAAGAATCTACTAAATTTTTTTCCCAAAATCTAACTCTTGGTCGTCCTTTTTTGAGCCTTAGTGGTGTTTGGACTCTTCTAGCTTCATTATCATTATATTCAGCTTTCTATTATCATGGCTTCGGAGAACTCAAGCACGTCTGGTGAATTAGGGTCTAGTACCAATGTTGTGAGCACAAACTTTGCTCTATGGAAGTATGATGGAACAATTGACATGTATAAGGCTAGGTTTGTTGCAAAAGGTTATGCTCAAGAGAAAGGCATGTTGGACATTAAAAGAGCATTTTTGAATGGTGCCTTAGATGAAGAAGTGTATGTATTTTAGCCCCATAGTTTTGTAGAAAAAAGGCATGAAAACAAAGTGTGCATGCTAAAAAAGGCATTGTATGGTTTGAAGCAAGAACCACATGCTCGATACGAAAAGATACATGCCTACTTGATTGCATATGGTTTTGAGAATATTCCAACTGAGAGAACCTTATATGTTAAGAGTTCAAATGATGTACTTCTCATCATTGTTATTTATGTTGATGACATATTTCTCATCTATCCTTATGGGAAGCATATTGACGAATTTAAGGCTCATTTGCATGCCTCTTTTGAGATATTAGATTTGGGACATTTCCATCATTATCTATGCATTCAGTTTATGCAAGTTGATGGGGGAATAGCTTTCTGTCAAACAAAATAAATTGACTCATTATTGTAGTATTTTGGCATTGAAGATTACAAACCTATTGCCAATCCTATTGAAGCACGTTTACGGTTGAGTCTTCATGATGCTCGAGATGCATTTGATGTTGTTCTCTATCAATAGGTTGTTGGATGCTTGATTTACTTATGCATAAATTGTCTTGATATTCAGTTTGTCATCTCTCAAATGAGCAAGTTTATGCATTGCACAGGTGTCAAGCATTGGCATGTGGTTAAGCGCATCTTTCGCTACTTGAGTGGTACTCGGCTATTGTTTAATCTGAAGGGGAGACAATCAAAACTAGGTGTTGATATATTTCAGTGGTGATGTATGTGAACACACTTAGAACTATCAGGGCACTTTTTTTCCCTCTTTAGGAGGTTTTTTCCCCTGGTTTGTATATACGCCTATAACCCTAATAGGTTACTCATCATTGTACATTCACTTCATAATTGATTTAGTGTTGTGTTGTGCTTCAAGCTTCTTGTTCTTCTTTTGTGTGCTCTTAGTGTGCTTGCGAAGTCCTCAAACTCCAACAATTGGTACTATAGTAGGTGGCCTCTTCATCTAGGGCATCGTCAATACCCCTTGAGTCACAATCTTAGAATCACATGAAAATTACTGAGCATGCTCACGAAAAACAATCTGATCTCGTTTTGCCTTTTGAATGCACTATCTCAGTGCTTGTGTAGGCAATTTTGTCCTTTTGTGCCAAACATATATAAAGGTTCTGGTTCGCTAGTACAAGTGCCTCAAAGTCTGCTACAGGTCTAGCAAAGCTCAATAGGGTGGTTCTGTTTAACTTTTTGAGATGCATTCATTTTTTTGCATTGGGGTATTTAGTCAATGGCCATGGCCAAAATCAATGGTGTATTCCATATGTTGGCCATTGAGGATAGGTTGGATGGTACTCATTACCCATTGTGGGCATATATGATGCATCATGTATTGATAGCTAAAGGACTGTGGAATATTATGCACGGTGTCGAAAAACATCCTACTACACCTACAAAAGATGATGCAGATGGCATTGAAGATTATGATCTTTACATTCTTGTTCATGCCATAGTTCCTACTACACAGATTGCAGAGCAGATTTGTTGGGATAGTAGAGATGCTCATGTACATGCATTGATATCTTTTTCTATCAAACATGCCATTATCCCTCACGTTTGCTCTTTTGAAACAATAAAGGATGCTTGGGACACACTTAGCACTTTATATCAGGCAAGAAATGAGGCTCGTGCTGCTTACCTCCAAAAATAGTTTGAGAGTGAGCATATGAATGAAGGAGATTCTATGGACAGTTTTTTTACAAAGATAAAAGATTTGAAGGAGTAGTTTATTTCTATTGATGAAGTCTTGCTAGATAGTTCACTTGTGCACATTGCTCTAAATGCTCTTCTAGCTTCATATCAGAGTTTCGCTTCTACTCTTTGATTGATGATGAAAGGCAATCCAAATGCCTTAACATTTGAGGAGTTGAATCAAAGAACAAAGATAAAAATGAGAAGAAAATGAAAAAACCGAAATAGTTTTGCAAATACTGGAAGGAAAAATATCATTTCATAAAGACATGTCCAAAAGTTGTTGCAAAAGAGGCAAAGAAGAAAGAGGCTTGAATGGTTGTTGCAGAGGCCTCTACACCTAAAAGAAAGTCTGCTAATCTTGTGAAAAATGAAGAATGGGTGTTTACTACCATTTGTAATTATGACCCATCTTCTCATGAGGAGTGTATGTCTATAGGAGACTCAGATGTTTGGTACTTTGACAGAGAGGCAACCAAACATATTACCTCGTAGTGCAATTTCTTCAGTTCACTTGAGCTTGCCCCAATTGGGAATATTGTCACATGTGCTAATAACTCCTTTTATCCTATAATGGGAGTTGGTAAGATCATTTTGACTATTGCTAAGGAATACATGTCTTCTAATTTAATGCATTTTTGGCTAAGTGTGGGATAAAACATCACTTTAGAGTGCCATATACATCTCAACAAAATGGAGTTGATGAAAGAATGAACATGTCTCTCATGGAGATGGCAAGATATATGGTCAAAAGTCAAAATTTATCACATAGCATCTGGCTTGAGGCTATTATATGTGCAACATATGTACTTAGTAAGTGTCCCACCAAAGCATCTCCATATGAGGCTTGGCATAGTCGCAAGCCATTTGTTGCTCATCTACATGTTTTTGGTTTTCTGGCATATGCATTGGTGCCTAAAAAACAACGCAAGAAATTGGATGATAAAGCAGTGAAATGCATTTTTGTTGGGAATAATTTTGAAAGCAAAGGCTATCGTTTGTATCATCCACAGACTAAACACATGTTGGTTAGTCGTTATGTTATTTTTGTAGAAGATGCAATTTAGCCATTATTTTCATGTACCAAGGAGATTTCAATTAGCTCTAAAGATATGTATGACACTTTGCTTCTCTTTTTTACAAGTGGACAGTCAAGTAATGGTCCAAATATGGTAATTTTTTAACCTTTATAGGTCCCAGATGATGATACAAATCATTTTATTTTTTATGCATATTTACATGATGCACTTATTGATGAGAGGACTAATATAGAGGAGGCAAAAACTATGCCTAAATGGTTGGTGTAGACTTCATGAGATAGCAAATTAGATGCTTCTCTGTCATATCATACTCGTTCAGGCTCTCATAGTGCTTCCTTTGCATCAAGTTGTTATGCAATGGCTGCCACTAGTCCTTGTGATGAAAATGAGTCTCTCATAGTGCTTCCTTTGCATCAATTTGTTATGCAATGGCTGCCACTAGTCCTTGTGATGAAAATGAGTGTGCTTCTTTTGATGAAGCATAAAATTTAAAAAAAATAGATGGATGCTACGCAATCAAAATATGATCTATTATGAAGAGTGGTACATAGCCTTTATGTGATTTGGCTCCAATGAAAAAGGCCATTGGAACTAAATGGGTATACAAGTTGAAAGATAGGTCTGATAGAACAGTTGACATGTATAAGGCTAAGCTTGTTGCAAAAGGTTCTACTCAAGAGAGTGGCATTGATTTTGATAAGACCTTTGTACCCACATGCCAAATAACCACCATTTGTAGTATATGCAACTCTTCATCATTAGAATGTACATGTAACATTCCTCATCAAGCCCATAGAGATGAATACTCGGACATACAAAAGACATTTGCAAACATTAGTGCTATTATCAAAAGAACAAATGAGATCAAGGGTTTAACTCAAAATATATTTATATATCAATAGATAGAAATCTTATCTTGTGAATCTTAACATGTGAGATTCCAAACACATCAAAGCTTCTGGATACGTCAATAGCACTCTCAGTCACACTTCTTCCTTCTCGATACATTAGCTTTGGAAAATAGCTTCTTGATGAAGCCTCGACCTCCTGACCACCCCCGAGCTATCACAATCTCATTCACACTCATACTCTCAATCTCAATCTCAATTACAATCATGCGATAATACAATCGCAATCCGAATCTCATTCTCAATCTCATTCACACTCGCACTCTCAATCACACTCGCACTCTCAATCACACTCTCACTCAAAATCTCAATCTCAATCACATGATTACATATTTGAAATTGTAATCTCAATCACACTCTCAATCTTGGTCTCAATCGCATGGATCGTTCCTCTTAATGTTGCATGATAAAAGAGGATTCCCGCAAAGTAATCTCTTCTCAATCTCAATCTCAATATCTTCATCTTCATCATCAATGTCCGTTCTTCCATGTGCATTCATAATCAGCATGGTCCTGTAAAACATCATAACTTGGCAAAACAATGAACGACATTAAACTAACAAAATACGTTTCATCAATAAAAATATTTGCTTAACTTTAACTTCTAGACAATAAGTTGTAAAGACTCTCAATAAATAACTAAATAATGAAGACCGTGAATTAAATCCATGTACATAAGTGAGCCAAGATTCATCCCAATGATAATTACGCACTTAATATAAGTTGCAATCGTAACTCTGAACGGATCTCTATGCAGGTCTATTCGCATTTTATATAATAAAACAAGGTTATGGATTGGAAATTTTTGCGCATGTATGCATACATTCCAATGCTTCCTCAAAAGAAAAACATATCTTTCAACTAAATATATAGTCAATATCTATTCAATGTATACAAATCCTCTATATTTTAGTGCTATTTCTATATTATACTTTAGTGCTATTTCTATATGTTGCTACCTTCCTACCTTTATCTGCCTTAGCCAATAGAGCACAAAGTAAGAGACAGAGATGTATACCTGCGTGCAAATTCAGCTTTACCATAATGTATATGAGAGGAACTAAGAGAGATGTTGATATAGGAGGGAATTGTTCTCTCAGTGTGATCTAATGGCGATGTGTTGAGGCAACACTCATAAAATCCTTATGCATCTCTACTATAAAATCCACCTCAGTTTCGATAAGAAAACCAGAAATTCAACGTTATGCAACACGTGAACTTTGCATATGTGATTGGAAACAGCCAAGTGTGTAAAATAATATTCTCCTATTCATTCATCAAGGTGCACATTGGATAGCATGTTGGAGGCTCTTTTCTTTCTCGAACCGTCAGCACCCCATTAGTATATTCTGCAAATCATGTGCTCCATACTTGTCTTCTGTAACACACGTACGCATAGAACACAAACACACAAATTGAGCACACGCATACACACATCCCATCTATACATGCATACTCAACTATGTATATACATATCTGTTTATAGACATGTTGTACAGCTACATCTGCGTCTCCTCCAGCTTATGCTTCGCCTCCATCTTTTATTGGAGGTGATGATTGGTGAACGAAGAAAGAAACTATTCTGCAATATTCTTGCCAAGTTTGATCAATCGATCATGGATGGAGATGAGCTCTTCGATCTGCGGGGATTTTGAATCTATGGCGAGAGGGGTAGATGAATCGGAATAAGAAAAAGGCGATTGTGGTCCACTGTGTATTTACTTCGTTCTCGCATAGAACCCCTTTCTATATACAAGTGATATCAAATGGATCACTTGTATATTCATAGGTTCATGTAAATAGCTCTACATATCGTCCGCCGATGAATGATACAAGTGATATCAAATGGATCACTTGTATATTCATAGGTTCATGTAGATAGCTCTACATATCGTCCGCCGATGAATGATCTTCCAATCCTCTGCATGTTCCTTCTCGAAAATCGTGTGCAGTCCCTGTTACATAATTAGCAACAATAGAAAATGCCTTCAGTCCTTCGTCCTCTCTCTGATGATGCTAGCCCTCTGTTCTGCCATGCTTCGTATATCTGTTGCGCTACCAAGGCCTGAAGTTTTTTCACCACAACCCTTTTGGCAGGAGCACTTTTCTCGAATGGGAAATCCTCAGTCATCTCTTCTCGTGCATGCATACTTTTTTCCGCATAATATCTCTCTCCCCGTCTCTCCGTCTTTTAGGCCCGTGAAGCCTACACTACCCTAAAAATATACATCTCCGAAAAACATGCAAAGCTTCGCTTATTAGGCGCCTCTATTTTCGTTAGTTGCTTCGTTATATAGCTTTTCCTTACGTTTTGTTAATTAAGTATTTTCCTTTTAAGTTTTGGTTTCACACTCATATAATTAAGATTCACATGGGCATAGACTCTTGCACTTTGGTTTCACACTCATATAATTAAGATTCACATGGGCATAGACTCTTGCATACATGTACACATTAGACAAACATATGTTACTACGTACATGTGACTATTCCCACGCATACCCATGGTGCGCATACAAAAATTCTATCACACTCATACACATGAATACTTGACCTCTTTAAGCTAATACTAACTCATGAATCAACGTAAATATACACAAGCCCTAGCCAACATGTCTGAAACGTTTCAAGAAAATTTTGCAAAACCATAGCTTACTTGACATAAATATTCATTATACTGATCTACAACAGCTATGCACGATTACATCTATTTTTCTTCATTCTACAAATGGAAAAGAACACCCATTGGATGGAGTAAAAAAAAATCACTACACATAATCATAAAGCAATCCTTGCTACGAAATGGTTCATTATAGTACATTAGTTGGACATTGAAACTACATTTCTGAATGGTGATTTTCATGAAGAAGTGTATGTATTTCAGTCCTGTGGTTTTGTGTAGAAAGGGCATGAAAACAAAGTCTACAGGTTGAAAAAGGCATTATATGTTTTGAAGCAAGCACCATGTGCTTGGTATGGAAAGATACATGCCTAATTGATTGCACATGGTTTTGAGAAAAGTCCAACTGAGAGCACCTTATATGTTAAATGTGCAAATGATGAAATTCTGATCATTGTTGTGTATGTTGATGACATGCTGCTCACCGGTCCTAATGAGAATCATATTTCAGAATTTAAGGTTGATCTGTATGCCTCTATTGAGATGTCAAATTTGGATCATTTGCATCATTATTGGTGCATTCAATTAATGCAAGCTGATGGGGGAATAGCTTTGTGTCAAAGAAAATATATCGACACATTATTGTAGTGTTTTGGCCTTGAAGATTGCAAACCTATTGCCACTCCTATGGAAATAGGTTCACGGTTGAGTCTTCATGATATTGGAGATGAATTTGATGTTGTTCTCTATTAGCGGTCTGTTGGATGCTTGATTTACTTATGCATAACTTGGCCTGATAATTGATTTGTTGTCTCTAAGATGAGTAAGTTTATGCATTGCCCATGTGTCAAGCATTGGCAGGAAGTTAAGCACATCTTTTGCTACTTGAGTGGTACCTGGCTATGTGGATTGTTTTTCCCAAGGAGGGATCACTATGGCTAGATTTACATGCTTTTTCTTACTCAAATTAGGTTGATTTCTATGGCACTCATGTGTCCACCAGTGGTTTTTGCTTCATGCTTGGTATCTCATGCATATCTTGGTTGAATAAAAAGCAGCCTACTATGGCCACTTCTAGTTGTGAGGCTGAGTAAAGGGTAGCTTTCACAATGATTCTTGAGTGTGTGTGGCTTAGATGCCTTTTGGCTTATTTGGGTGTTGGTCACTCTTCTTCCACCACCATCTTCACTAACAATCAAAGTGCATTCATTGTTGCAAGGAACCCTGTGTTTCATGCTCGCATAAAGCACATTGAAGTGTACTAATCAGTATGTCAGGGAGAGGTTCTCTAGTGGAGAGACTAGTTTGGCATATATGCCTACACAGGATAATGTTGCAGATCTTTTCACAAAGGTTCTACCTAGGGAGAACTTTGAAGCTTTTGGCAAAGCTTTGGGCTTACTTCCTTTTGTGGATTGATCTCTTTCCACATAGCTTGGCACTTCTTTATGCATGAGTGCTAGGGTTCACTGCATCACTCTCAAGGGGAATTTGTTGATATATTTCAGTAGTGATGTGTGTGAACACACTTAGTATCGTCGAGGCACTTTTTTCCCTCTTTAGGAGGTTTTTTCCCTGCATTCACTTGGTAATTCATTTAGTATTGTGTTATGATCCAAGCTTCTTCTTCTTCCTTGTGTTGTTTTTGTGCTTCTATAGACCTCAAACTCCAACATACTTTGTTTCATGGCATAAATAGAAGTTTAATATTTCATTAAGTAGGTATTCCATTTTCTCACTAGACAGCTTATTAATTACATTTTATTTTAGAAAAGAATGTTGAAGATAATGGATCTCCTGATCCTTGATGTTATTAGAAAACTGGAAGTTCCACAAGCATGGGATTCATGCCAAAAGAGCTTGTATCATTTCTATCAAGGATCAATATTTGGTTTCTTAATCTCCATGAGGGGCCACACAAGGACCTCAAAGACCATGTTTGTAAGTTTCTATCTATATGTCAAAGTAGGGTCATGGAGAACAAAGAAGATGCATTTTTAGCTTTGTTCCTATCAAGCCTGGAAGATTTGGCAAACAAATGGCTCTACAATGTCTTCCATTCCAACACATGGAAATAGCTAAAGGTAACATTCATGGAGACATTTAAATTAGATAAATACATTGAGTGTATCCTTGATGAATTAAAAGATTAAAACTACACATAGGGGAAACTTTCCAATAGCTAATGATGTGTGTTAGTGCTTTGGTGGCATGTCTTCTTGACCGTCCAAAAACTTCTCAATCAAGAATTGGATCAAAAACTTTCTTTGATGTAGTTACTCATGATCTAAAGCAGATTGAATTATCTTCGTGAGAACTATCTTTGTGAGAGTTGGGGTTCCAAAGATAGTTTTCCTTTTTGCACATCTTAAGTTTTTAGAATCAATCTACTCCAAACTCCATTCAATAATATCCACAATTCTATCAAAATGAATGGCATCCATGAGACCATTCCATAAGAGTTTCTATGGTATAGTGTAGCAGTCTTGGCTTGGAAAACAAAAGTATTGATGTTGTAAGCAGAGTGCAACATCCAATTATGCAAAGGTTTTCTTCTTCTTGGATTTATCTTTGGATGGCACATTGATGTCTAATATGATCTTTTGACTCCTCACTAAATGCAATGCCTCTTAGTGAGATATACAATGATTTGCACTCCTTGAAAATTGGTAACTACAAACCCTAGTCTCTTCAATCATTCTTGCATTGTTTTGTAAGAGGTAATCATCTCTAAAACCTTGTTGAAGCCTCAATCTACAATTGGTAACCTCAAGTGATTTCCACATCCCAAAAGATTCTATATGTGATCCGATCTTGTGTCCTTTGCTTTTCCCCGAATCCTAGCTACATGAAATGGAGTCTGCATGAGTGACCATAGATGGCTTGATGGCATACAAAAATGTGCTTCTCATCTCTCATAGGGTAATCATTAAAATGAACCCTTGGATAGGCTACAGAGCCTTGATTGCATCTTTCCTAATGTCATAGGTTGTGGATTATTAGGGAACTTTGGAGGAATCTAAGTGCAATCTATCTCTGTGACCCCCCATTGCTCTTGAGCATTACCTACTTGTTGACAAGTTTGTGTTAGTGACATGGGTGGCATACCTCCATTGAATGTCTCTTCTCCCATGCCTCCACTTAAGCCCATTCATTATAGCTCTTGGCTTGAGTGGAAGTTGCATATCAACAATTCCGAGAAAGAAAGAAAAAAAAACTTGTGTGTAGGTGATATGTGAGTGCATCAACCCTATTTTGAAGTGATTTTCAACACTATGCCCAAAAAAATATGTAAAACATTTAAGGGAATTGGGGTGTGACATGATTTGTGTTGTTTGTGTGTAGATTCAAGACTCACATACATGTGCTTGTGTTTGAAAACCCACATATGAGAAAACATGTACTGAAAAGAAAAGATTCACTCTAACACAAACAAAGTTGTATTATGTACAAGACTCATATTTTACACATGTACAATGCTTGAGTGAAAGAGGATATATATTCTTTTTTGCTTTTTGTGCTCTCAATATTTGTTTTGAATTTTTGGAGTATTTATAAGTTTTAGGTATTTTCTCCAACTTCCTAGTTTTTTTGGTATTTCCCCTCCCCTTCCTTGAGGTTTGTGTGTCTATGCATGGGTGTAAAAGAAAAGTGATGTCTTATGCATGCTTGTATAAAGTGGACCTATTTATGTTTATTTTAGGTGCATAAGCTCGAATGGTTCAAGTATAGGTGGTTCTTGGCAATGCATCAAGGAAATTTTCATCACGAGGCTTCTCTCTTGTGTCCCTTTGTCACCATAAGTGTTTGGCAGTGGTGTGTTTATGGTATGTACAAGTGTGTTTATGTATCTTTGTAGTATTGTGAGTGTGTTCTGCATAATGTGTGGTTATGATTTGGTGTGATAGTTGTGTATGGTGTTGTGATTTAGGTTTTCCAAGTGTAGTGCATAGCATTTGTGGTTATTTGGTAAGTTGCTTTCCTTTGTCTCCCTTCAAGTTGCACCTTAATTGATGTGTAGGAGCGATCTGTTTCTTGATGTATTTGCATAGAAGATGGTATTTTGGGTATCCAAATCTTGTTGTTGTGACTTTACGCCTATAGTAATTGCTTTGGTATCCAAACTTGTCAAAAAAATCATCCTTATGTTCTAATCTCCATGTAGACTATTTTTTGTTTATTTGATCCTTGTGTTTGCACCTTTGTCTTGATTGGTGGTGGTATGTTGTCTCTAACTACTTAGAGGATTGGTGCAAAGATCCCTTAACCACCCATATTGATTTGGCTTTGTGGATCGGTGTGGCTTTGTGTACTATCGATGAGATGGTGATTTGGTTATCTTCTACTATCATGAGAACCTCTATATCTCCTTTGTTATGATACTAATTTGTCATGTACCATGGTTGAAAATATTCCTTGAGCAAGATTAAGTGTGGATGAGTGTTGATACAACCAATGTTACCCTAGTATAACTACTTCCATAAGATAATCATTATCATTACACACTAGAAAGTTGCATTCATGGACACATCTCCTAGTGTATGCGCAATTCTACTCCACCAAAGCATTGATATGGTGCCCTCCTATGGGCAATTCTATTTCACCAAAGCATTTGATATGGTAGTATTTTTTTTTTTGAAACTCATCTACAGTAGATCTCTAGATGGTATTGAGTGAAGTGCCTATATCAATCAACATTGATAATAATGATAGGTTGGTTTATCCTAGCCCTAAGGTCAAGTATGGACTTCAATATGGGATCATCTACTTTAAGGTTGTGTAGGTTGTTGTTGACAAGGGTTCTAGTCATTCATCAAGTCAAAATTTTTCATCTCTTTGTCTTTGACACAATTTCTTTTTCTTGACTCTTTCCAAGGATTCCTATCTAGCTTCCTCTCGTATCTTTTCTATCTCCTCCTTTGTCCCCTAAGCTTTGAGCATTTGTTCCAAAATGTCATCTGTAGGTGGCTGGTTATAGAGCTTTATCCTACAATCGTTGATGTCTTTGGGCACAATATCTCCATCCAAAATGGTGAGACTCATTGCACCACTAGTTGAAATTTGATTGATAATGAGTGGTGCATATCCATGTTTTTCTAGCTTCTTTGCATGCTGATTTAGAGTGTAGGCAAGGACTATATCTCCTTCCTTGGGTCCTTTTTATTTGATGTGGATTTCATAATATGCCTTCCTATCCTCAACTCGGTATTTTTTGACGTTTTAGGAGTTTTACAAAATTGTGAATTCTTATCTTCATTATCTTATATATCCTCCTTATCTAGAGGAGGCATGTCTTCCTTGGCCTTCATAGTTTATTCTTTCTAAGGGAACGATAAATCCTCATGAACTAAGAAGTGAAACACAAGACAATCCTCTCCTTGAAATTGTACTTGCAGTAGAGCTAAGGCTTCTACATGCTCTAAGAATGCCTCTTCAAAATCAAAAGGAGTTTCCATGACCATCAAACTATATTCAACGATGGATCCAAAGCATGAATAAGTTGTGGCCATCACTAAGACTTCTTCCAAAATGGCAAGCATGAAGACATCCTAGGCTTCTACATCGTTGCATTCACTCATGTTTTGTTGATTGACTAACATGTATAGTGTAGCCAAGGTTTGCATTCAATCATAAGATTCAAATCGTTCATCATTGAAGATCCTAGGCATATAAACAAGATATTTGAATGGTCTATTCATGGGCTCATGTATACCCTCTTTCCCTTTCTACTTACATTCAGATTCTCATATGGTTGCTTTACAAACCCAAAGGTTGGCTTCTTCTTGCATCCAACCATGATCTTTTGTATGTACACTATGTATAGTGGTCATCTCCTCATCCTCATGAAAGGCTTTCCATTGTAGTGGAGCGATGTCTCTAAAAGGGAAATCATTTAGATTAATCTTGGTGGTTACACCTAAGTGTTGCAAGTATAAGGAATTAGATCCCCAATGTCACACCACTTTGATTTGTCTCATGAAAGGTCTTCCTAGGATCATTTCAAAGTTTCTTACCTTTCCAAACTGAAAAATGGCTATTGTATTCTCAAACTTAACTCTATATGTTGAGAGTACTATTCATTCAAAAATTCCAATAGAACACTCTATCACTACTTGTAACTTCATTTGTATGGATCTAAGGGAAGTTTTCCCCATTTCTCCCAAAGTTCTCTAGTAGTTATGGACACTCTTGCACTCAAATCTAAGATTGCTTTGGTTGTGTAATCATTATAGAGGACAAGAAAACAAGTGTTACCTTCATCCACTTCATTGTAGTCTCCAATTTATCAAACGAAATTTGTTTTAGATGAGCTAGCTTGAGTAGAAGTGGAGTCAAATTGGGCTCCTTTGTGTTGTTTCACTTGTTGTGTTAACTTTTCTTGTATTTTACCTTAAGAATCGCCTCTTGCAATTAAATTCTCATCTTGCTTAGGGACTCAATCCTTTAATGCCTCTTTTTCAATTCAACTCCTTTAATGCCTCTTTTTCTCATTGTTGGTGCTCTCTTATACTCGGTTCTAGCTTCATACTCTCCCATGTAGCTAGGAAGAGTGTTACTTGTAGAGTCTCCCTTGTGTATGCTAATGCTTTGAGATCCACCACAAAAAAATCCTTCACGTTGTTCTAATTGTTGCCCCGTGAGTATCTTAAGATAGAGAGGCTAGGCTGGTCTATTGCTCTTTCTTTCACTTGGTTTCTTGAAGCCTTTGTCAAAGTTTTTGAGCCAAGCTTCATCCATATCTAGGATAGACTTTTCAATAGAGGTATCTTAAGATAGAGAGGCTAGGCTGGTCTATTGCTCTTTCTTTCACTTGGTTTCTTGAAGCCTTTGTCAAAGTTTTTGAGCCAAGCTTCATCCATATCTAGGATAGACTTTGAGCTCTTGGAAATCTCATAAATCTCTCATTTCCTCCATGTTTTTCTCTTCTTTTTACTTCATGGGGGTGGATATGGTGGGGAAAGAGTGTCTCAAGGGGTTATGAAGGACTTGAGAGGATTTTTTCCATGCATTGGAGGCTCTATTGTGCATGTGGTGAGCTCTAGTGTAAGTAAAGTTGATTCCCCCAAAGTTTTGAGGACTATTTTCTCTCCCTTTCGCTATATATATTTTTTAGGTCCGAGTATATAAATGAGTAGAAGGTTGAATTCTGCATGTTTTGATGGGAATTCGGAAATTTAACTATATCCATAAGAATTAAGGATTCTAGTTAAGTGGGAATGTTACAAAGAAAGTATGGGGATTCAGTCAAAGATTATGTGAGTCCTTTGCATAGCTCCACTTCTTTTTGCGCAACTTACTTTTTTTCTATTGAATCATTAATTAGCCATTGAACTGCAACAACAAGTTTGAAGTTGCAATCACCTAAGTCAAGGAAGCAAGGATCCATTTAGGCAATCAAGGACATAAAAAATAACCATAATAAGATCCTATAACTCAATTATGAAAGGAATAGAAGCTATACAGTTTCAAAAGATCCTAATGGAAGAGAAGGCCTTGCTTCAAACCCCAAAAGTAGATGAACTTACCCAATTTTGAAAAGAAACCAAGGAATTACTATCAACCAAAGAGATACAAGCAAGTTTATCATGTACTCTTTGCAAATAGCATGGGGCAAGTTATGTTGTATTTCCCCAAAAATGGGCATGAGACTACAGATTATCCTATGGACACATGAAAATGGGGAGAGTGATTGGATTCCTTGTATGCTAGTATGTTTGATTAAGGTAGTGATAACACCTGACCCAACAAACCACAATACAACTATTCTCTTATGTGTTATCATTGAGATGAGTATGACCAAATCCAAAGCAAATGTTTCCCGAAGCATCCCTAATTTTCTACCATTGCGTTGAGGCTATGGACCATTACATGCAATCTTGTCCAAAGCAAACAAGGGTGGTTGGCTCTACATACGATTGAGATATATTCAACATAGCCAGAGGAGAGTGTGTCAAAGTTATTGTTGATAAGTTTTTCAATACATATATTTTTTTTGTATCATAACATGAAAAATGATATAAATTTGTGCTCCAATCTCTAATCAATGGGAGTTTCCCAAAGCTAGTAGATCAAAGAGAAACATTGATGAAAAACAAAGCTTTTTTTAATTAATGGAGAGGTGTACAAGCTAGGGCGAGATGGAATCCTTTGTTGATGTTTATTTCCAAAAAAATTTCGAGATTGGTTCATGTTGATACATGAAGATGGGAATCCAATGGGGCATGATTTGGACTACAAGTTACTTTTTAATGGTATATGGTGGCATGTACCATTTAATGATTCTAAATATTTTGTGATATGTTGTGAAAGATGCTAAAAGTGTGGCCACAAACCATCTTTCTTGTATTTCCAACCATTATGCATCTTCATCATATGGAAATGTTTTTGAAAAGTGGGGTTTGGATTTCATGGGCCCCATAAGTTCACTTGTACAACCAACTAGCAAGAGATATATCTTAATTTTTATATGTTGTTGTACAAATTGGTTGGAAAAAAAGGCAAATTTTGATTGCACAACTATCATTGTACAAAAGTTTTTGTATTAACAACTATTTTTAGGCTTTGGGTGTCCATTTGCATTGCATCAACCAAGTTTTAGAATGTGAGAGCCATTATGTGAGAAATTGGTTTGACCACCTCATGACATGGCCTATTGCCATGATTAGAGTTGTTTGGGAATATCGCACAAGCAAAAGTATGATAAGAGATACACAATTTTGGATTGATTTTGGGATACATGCACTATCACCTTACGAGTTCATCATTGACGAATAGATCAAACACTATCAAGATATGAGGATGGAACCAATTGTTAATCGTCTCATAGCTTTGTAATAAAGAAGAAAAGTTACAAGGGATAGGCTTGAGAACATGCAAGATGCATACAATAAGGTACATGATAATCATTTTAGATGGAGATTATAGAAAGGTTTCTTATGCTCCTCGATCAGATTCCTCCACTCTCTGTCAAGTTCACTACAAAATGGATAGATCCATTTGAACTTTATGCATGACTTGAACCACATCTCTAGGAAAAATACGTCCAATGTGCTAATTTTTCGTGACCCTACAAATTGATCAAAGTGGAGAAGGAAGGGAAGAAGGATGGAAGTAAAAAGGAGGAGGACAAAGCTAGGTATAATTTTTTCCTTTCCATTTTATACACCTTTGTATTTGAAGTAACAAGGGACTATGTATGGCTTGACATATCCAAGGAGATCAACATACTTCTCCTTTTTGAATTATAATTATCTCAACATCTCTATCTATCTATCGATATATATATATATATATATATATATATATATATATATATATATATATATATATATATATCCAAAATCCATCACTCTGTCCCAAAGGCTTTTGATGGACATAATTTCTACTCCTACAATCTAATTTTTGTGATTCATGCAATGATAATTTTCTATGAAAGTTTAAACATTATGATAATCACCTACCATTGCCATGCAAAGATCATTTGGTGGTCATCAAACATCTCGCTAATGTGATTTCAATTTGTATCAATTCATGGATATTTAGAGAAGTTTTTTATTAAGATTATAATCTCTAGTTTCTCCTTTGGAATGATTCAAGCTTTTGCAAGCTTCTTCAATAAGCTAGAATTGTATTTAAAGCTCCTTTTTGTGCTTGTTTACATGCCTAACTATTCTAGAAAAGTTCCCCCTTTTTCAATGGTGCATCATAGAACTTTACTTCGACATTGGTAAGGAAGCCTCCATCATCTCATTCATGCTCAAAAATTATTGTCATCAACTTTCAACCACTTTTGATTGATTTCAAGTGTCATATAACTTGATTGTGTATTTTGACATCATACTAGTGTTTTTTTACACTCATTGATCATATTTAAATGGTTTTTGCATAACTTCATGTAGGAAAAGAATCATAAGTTCATAAACTATCGTATTATGCACATTAAGGTTAAGGAATCGGATTTGGAGATTGTTAAGCCCAACTTGATGCATAATTTTATGAAGGGTGCACAGGCGGCATACATAGGCCATTGGGTGCATTGAGGTCTATGAAGGATGCATAGGTATTGCACAAGGTATGCTCAGAGTTATTCACATTGCTGAAGTTTATTTGAAGATATTGGAGGTCTCAAAGAGTGTGCAATAACCCTCTTTGGTAGTTGTTTTATTGTGTTTTGTAGCATTCTGATGGTACACATTTTCTCTGTTAGATAAAATTATGATAAGTCAAAAGTATATGTAAAGGCCCCCATTTAATTTTTTGTATTTGGATCACATGTTCTAAAGTCGCTATGGGACAAAATATGATCATAGTGGAAAAGAGGATTGTACATAGAAGGAAGATTCTATGGGGATTCTCATGGTTTAGGAAATCATGAAAGTATACAAAAGGTTGAGTAGTGTGCATGCTCAGATTGGGATAGTGTGCAAAGGAGTGGGTTGTTTATCCAATGCCAAAGATCTTGAAAGAGACATGCAAAAAGAGACATGGGCATGAGAGAGATCATAGATCATATGATGACTTATGTCAGAGAATAGAGAGAGGGGTAAGACCACTTGTGGACACAAAAAATCATAGAATCCACCCCAATTTGAGTAAAGAAAATCATGTAAATCTAGTGACGTTGATCCCCCTTGCGATAAAACAATCATGCTATCAATTATGAGATAACTAACAAAAGATATGCTTAACTATGTGCCAATGCTTAATACCTAGGTTCTACATAAATTTAATAATATGAAATAAAACAAACCAATATGAAACCAAGTCATGCGTACATAAATAAGGCATTCATCAACCTATTGATAGAGGCCAACATCAAATTCATATCCTACATCATGAAGAATCAATTGTGAGCTAGCGTCCATGCATGTGAAAATGGGTTTATAGTCTTCAACGCCAAAATGTTGCTATAAAGTGTCCGTGTAATTTTTTTTTTGACACTAAGAAATGCATCCATCAACTTCCATAAACGCCCAAATAATGATGCAACTTCCCCAAATCAGTGTTGTCAAAAGAGGATAATATGCACCTCTTTACGCTTGTGAGCAACATGTCATCCACATAAACAATAATGATAAGAAGTACATCATCTTCATGCTTCACATACAAGGTGCTTTCATTGGACTATTGTGAATCCATGTGCTAATAACTAGACATGTATTTTCTCATACTAAGCACATGGTGCTTGATTTAATCCATACAATGATTTCTTTAACTTCCAAGCTTTATTTTCATACTCTTTTTGCAAAAAAAACACGGGGCCAAAAAAGCCATTGGACATAGCAATTTTGATGATACATTCCAATCATTGTGAGTTGCACGTGCACAAATTATATGAATGGTTATCACTCAACACATAGGAGGAATCAAACTCAATTCCTTTTTCTTGAACATATGCTTTAGCAATAAGCCTAGCCTACAATTATCAACATTACTATTAGGCTTGGATTTCAAGCTATAGACCCATTTAGTGCCAATTGCCTTCTCGCTAAGAGGCAAGTCACATAAAAACTAAGTAATAGCATCAAATTTAGATTGCATGGTAGTCACGCAATATTTTGTGCTTCATTAAAGCTTGTTCTCATCACAAAGTCTAGAAAAAATCATTGCATAATAATCTTATGTAAAAGAAGCACCGTGGAAGCCTCAACAAGTATGCTAAGCCAAAGATGCATCTAACTTACTATCTTTCAAAGCTTGCACCAACCATTTTGGCATAGATTTACCCTCATCATGATATGTTCTCTCATCGATGAGTGCATCATGAGAATATACATAAAAAATGGAATGCTTTTTATCTTCATTCAATACTTGTATAGGTTGAGAAGTTTCCTCACTAAGAGATACATTTGAATTCCTAGTAGTGAAAAGAGGAAAAAAGGTGTTGTACACATCCTTTGAGATCATTAAAGTCTCATCAGTACATGAAGGTAAAGGTTGAACTACATCCTCCACAAAAAATACATCCAGACTAACCAAAATAAAAATATTTTTTGGGTAGTATAAGTGATAGCCTTTGCTCTTAGAATTATACTTAACAAAAATACATCTCATAGTCTTATCGTCCAATTTACTACATTGTTTCTCAAGCATTAATGCATATGCCAAACAATAAAAAACACCTAGATGAGCAATGGATGGTTTGTGACCATGTCAAGCCTCACAAGGAGTTATAGACTATAATGCATTAGTAACACAATTGTTATGTACATATGGCATACCTTATGGCCTTAAGCTAGAAACTATGAGGTAATGCCCAAATTTTGACCATATATCTTTCCATTTCCATGAGAGACATGTCTTTGCTCTAAATAAAATCATTTTATTATGGTGTATATTTTATTGTACATTGGTGTTTTATCCCACACTCAACCAAAAATGAATTGAGTTCGTAAGACATATACTCTTCCCTTTGATCGAAATGGAAGGTGTCCATTTTACATATTGATATATTTCCAACCATGAACAAGGAATGTTTGAAGCACATAAAAACTTTGGCTTTGACTTTAGTAGGTAGATCCATACATTCTTGAAAAATCCATGAATAAAATTCATGAAGTATATGTAACTGCCAAGAGACAGTGTATGCATAAGACCACAGAGATCACTGTGAACAAGTTGGAATTTATGTTTAGATCTTACACTACCATCTATATAGAAAGAAAAAACATTGCACCTTGCCCAAAATGTGGTCCTCACATACATCTTTTGATGGTGCCTCAAGTTTAGCCAAAGAGAAAACCATATTAGAGTTTCTTAGGTGGAGTGAAATTCAGATGAACAAAACATGTATACAAAAGTTTGCATCTAAAATGGCTTATGAATCTTGTACTACACATACATAATCATGCATAAAGATTTTCTTAATTTGTGAGCTTTTCTAGCCCATGATACAATAACAAAATGCAGTAAATGTGTTCTATTAGAGAGATCATGAATTGTACACTTGTCATCAACAAACTTTACTACCATGCCAATGTTGGATAGTATTGACATTGATAATACAATTTTCTTGATCTTGGCACATGTAAAACATCAGATAATGTGAATGTTTTTCCATTAGTAATAGTATAAATGATTTTAACAACTCTGATGGCAATGCAGGAAGATTTGTTTTTGCATAGAAAATATTTCCATTGGGGATAAGCTCATGTGAAGTGAAGAGCCTATGTTGAGAGGTAATATGATTGGTTGTACCATAATCAAAGTACCAAACGTCTAATTCCATAGCACACATAGAATGATAATGATTTGATGGATCATACCTACATTGTGTAGTAATTGCCCATTCTTCATTTTGCACTAAGTTCATAGACTTAAGCTTAGAAGCAGAATTATCTACAGCAACCATTCTTGCCTCTTTCTTCTTTGTTACTTCAACAACAAGTTTTGGAAAATTCTTTATGATATGGTCATTTTCCATACAATATTTGAAAAATTATTTCTATTTATCTACTTTCTTGTCACCTTTGTCTCCCCTCTTTTATTGAGCAGCATTTACATGTTTCTACTTATTGAGCTACCTTTACTCTTGTCCTTTTGATTAGCAAGAAAAGATTGATCTACAACACACATAATGGATCAATTTTATCTAGATTTATCTTCTGTAGAAAAATAAAAGACAAATCTTCAAACATTAAGGCATTTGGGTTGCCTTTCATCATTAGTATAAGAGTAGAAGCAAAATCTTGACAAGAATCGGATAGCCCATTGAGAATAGACTGCACAATTGAAATATCTAGCAAAATTTCATCTACATAAATCAATTGCTTCTTTAAATCTTGGATCTTTTTGAGAAAATTATCCATACAATCACTTTCATTCATAAGCTCCCTCTCAACTGTTTTTTAAGGTAAGCAACACAAAACTCATTTCTTTCTTGATATAGAGTGGCAAGAGTATCCCAAGCATCTTGGTCTATTTTGCATGAGAGATAAAGGCATTCTTTACAAATAAGCAATCAGTGCATGTGCTTGTGCATCTATGTTATCCCATCAAAGTTTCTCAATAACATCTAGAGATTTTGGTGGTATACTTGACATAGTCAAAACTAGAGTTGCAAGCAGACTCAAAATAGGCTTTGCTGGTACTAGAACTTGAGCTTGCAACTCCTTGACATCATCTCTATCAGCTACATTTTGAGTATTTGTATATATGACAAGACGTATTTCAACATCCTACACAATATTTCATTATTCCTTTGCAACCAATACAAGGTGAATCATGTATGCCCATAATGGGTAATTCCAATCATGGTACAAAAAATTGATTCATTCTCAAAAAAGTTGAACATAATTACCCAATTGAGCTTTGTTAGATATGTATCATATTTTGGTAGGTTGTATTGGTGAATGGAAACCTGAAAGTACATTGGCACAAAAGAACAAAATTTCCTACAAAATCACTATGATAGTGCATTTGAAGATTGAAATGATCTTCTTTTTGAGATGTGTAGAACCCTTTAGATTTTTTTTGAAGCATATATTTCCTTGAACATGTTAATTGAATTTTGTAGCAATCTAAGAAAGTGAGTGGGGATGTGTCGATGATCTGCTACAAGAAGCAAAAAAAAAATTTGATACCAATTGTTAGAGTTTGGTGAATTGGAGTGCACACAAACAATGTGAGGAAGAAGAAACTTAAAACACAATTATAGTTTAATGACTAATTAAAGATTTAGTATATGATATCTTATGCTAGAAATGATTATGGGTTTTGTCCACAATAGCTCTTTAGAGATTTCCCTTAAAACCCAACCAACAGTGGGAAAACCACATAAATCAACATCATTGAGATAGTTGGGCCATCATATTCAAGCTATGCCACACTAATGCGAGTTAAGGTGGTCACAAGAATGAAAGCTAAGCATAGGGAAATTCAAATAAAAATTAAGAAGTGATTTTTTCCAATGAGAGTGAGGAAGAGCCCAATCCTAGGATAGTTGAAAACACTATGCATAAGAGTGAAAACAAAGCAAGAAAAGAGCCCATCATTATAAGGAATGCAAGAAGAAACTTAAGCAAAAATGGAGACAAGGAATGAATGATCTCATAGACAACTTGCAAGCATTATGTGAATCTCTCTAAGTATAAGAATGGTCAGATATGCAAATGAGACAAGTTTTAGATAACCCAAAGAGGAACAAAACAAAGCAATATGAAAGATCGGATCAAGTAGATATTGTATCTAAAAACTTTAGATGATCTTGAAAGTTTATCAAGAAAGATTGGCCATAGGACCTAGCTTTTAGGGCATCATGAGAAGTGCTACTTAAGAGGAGATCTAGAATGTGAAAAGATTAGAAATATGCATGAAGATGTTTCAGGTATCTCAAGCTATGTTAGAGAGAGTGCCCATTTCTATACCTAACATGAAATTTCTAGAACAATAGTTCCACGAATTCACACAATTTATGACACCTAGGGATCCACCTCAAGTCATAATAGGATCATTGAAAGAAAACCTACAAATACCTAGAGCACCGAAAATGGAGATAGAAATGGAGAAAATCATAATGGACATGCAAGATGCTTGGCCTCACAAACTCAGGTAAAGAGTTCATGAAACAAATTGGAACAAAGAGCAACAAACGAACCCACCTATTCTAGAAATATGGGTGAAAATGATGAGATTCTTTAAAGGATCTTATTATGGTGATGCTCTAAATTTTAGTATTCTAGACAATGAGACCATAAGTCTTCACTCTTCCTAACACATGGGAGAATATGAAGCCAAGGTGGAGTACAAGAGAGCACCTACAATTAGATGAAGATGTATCAAAGAGAATGAACTACAATCATTCACAATAGAAGAGCCAAAGAGATTGAAATTTTTTATGCACACTCACACTAGATGAACTAATGCATGTCAAACCTTTTCTCTAGGATACGGTAGTGGAATGGGTAAAGCCCTACAAAGAGTTATATCAAGAGACCACCTTTGCCCAAGTTGGCTTATGTGTTAAGAAAATACCTTTTGATAAGGTTGGGGAATTCAATGAAGAAGGCAACAAATATTTTCTTGTCTTCAACAATGGTTACACAACTAAGGACATCTTAGACTTAGGTCAGGGGTAGAGTAACAATTGCCACAAAAGAGCTATGGGAGAATTGGGAGCAACTTTCTTTGAGGCCCACATGAACGAGATTGCAATTAGCAGATGGACATTTAAAGCATCCTCTTAGACTTCTGGAAGGAATTTTCCTTACTTTACATGGAGTAAAATTTGAGCACACATTGGCAGTTCGTCAGTTTAAAAAGGTAAAAAACTATGAGATGATCTTAGGATAGCCTTTTATGTGTCAACTAAAGATGGTTTAAGATTGGATATCAAATTCATTGTATTTGCAATATCCAAAAGTCACCACCAAGATAAACCTAAAGGATTTCTCTTTTAGTTATATCATTCCACATAGGAAAATGGGCTATCCATTTGCAAATTCGAAGCTCCCATCTTAGTAATGTGACACCTCCTCCAAGAATCCTAATTTGCAAGCTATTCTAATTCCATGTGTTGCACGCTAAATCTGAACTCATAGCTTTGTAACAAAGAGGACAAGCATTAGAAACATCCAAAAATTTCAAAAAAATAAAAAAAAACATGATTTCCCAACATACATGATCTATTGGGAAATTACAATGTCTCATGGCAATCATGATGGCCTAAATCTGATTTCTGATTGACAACGATCAATATATCTTGAAAATCATGATGTCTCCTCAAAATGATGGAGATTCCTCTTGCAAATGATAGCGATGGTCCAAAAAAATGACGTCTCAAAGGCATCGAATATGAGAATTCGTGATATCTCAAAAACACAATTTCTAGGAGTAGTGATTCCTCTTGGCAATCACGATGTCTCAATGGCTTGGAGAAATTATGATACCATTTGACAATCTTGATGTCTCACATCCATGATATCTTTGAGTGATCGTGATGCCACTCGGAAATCATGATGCTTGTGAACCATTTGTGATTTCCCTAGGCAATTGCAATGTCCCCAAGAAATCGCAATTGTGGATATATTTTGGTAGTGATGTGTGTGAACAATTAGGACCTCTCGGACACTTTTTTTTCCCTGTTTAGGGGGTTTTTTCCCTTGGCTTGTATATACGCCTATAACCCTAACAGGTCACTTATCTTTATACATTCTCTTAGTAATACATTTATTATTATGTGTTGTGCTCCAAGCTTCTTCTCCTTTCTTGTGTTGTTTGCTTGCTTCCGCAAACCTCAAACTCCAACAATTGATATTAGAATAGGTTGACGCTTCATCTAGGGCATCATCGACACACCTCCGATCATAGTCTCAAAATTGCACAAAAATTGGTGAGCATACTCAAGGTGATTAGGAGTTCAAAACAGCTTTGCTTTGTGTGTTGAAATTGTAATTTGAGCTCATTTCAGCCTCAAAATGCATTATCATAGTGCATGTGTAGGCAGATTCATCTTTTTGTGTCAAACATATATATAGGTTTTGGTTCACCAGTATAAGCACCTCAAAGTCTACTATAGGTTTAGTAGAACTCGACATGGAATTTCTATTCAACCTTTTGAGATACAATCATTTTTCTACATTAAGGTATTTTAGTCAGTGGCCATGGTTGAAAGCAGTGATTTATTCCGTATGTTGGTTGTTGAGAATAAGTTGGATGGTATCAATTACCCATTATGGGTAAATATGATGCATCATGTAATGGTCGCAAAAGGACTGTGGAATATTGTGCAGGGTGTTGAAAAATGTCCTACTACACTTGCAAATATAGTTACTGAAGGTGATGCAGATGGTGTTGAAGATGATGATATTCAAGTTCTTGTTAATGTTGCGGTTCGTACTACACCTATTGTAGAGCAACTTTATTGGGATGGCAGAGATGCTTAGGCACATGCATTGATAGCCTTGTCAGTCAAACATGCCATTATTCCTCACATTCACTCCTATAAAATAGCAAATGATGACTGGGATACAATTACCACTTTATACCATGCAAGAAATGCGGCTCATGTTGCTTATCTCCAAAAATAGTTGGAGAGTGAACACATGAACGAAGGAGATTCCGTGGATAGTTTTTTTATGAAGATCAAAGATTTAAAGGAGTTGTTGATTTCTACTAATGAAGTCTTGCTAGATAGTTCACTTGTGTAGGCTATTTCGAATGGTCTGCTGGAATCATATTAGATTTTTTGCTTATACTCTTTAGTTGATGATGAAAGGCAATCCAAATGCCTTAACTTTGAGGAGTTTTCTCTATTCTGTTGCAAGAAGGTCAGCCTAGGCAAAATAGGTCCATTATGTGTGTTGCAGATCAAACTTTCTTGGCTAGTCAAAAGGGCAAAGGTAAATGGAGCTCATCTACTAGTAAGCAAAAATCTACTAATTCTACATAATCAAAGAAGGATGACAAAGATGAGAAGAAAATAGAAAAGCAGAAATTGTTTTGAAAATACTATAAAGGAAATGATCATGTCATAAAGAGTTTTCCAAAACTGGTTGCAAAAGAGGCAAAGAAGAAAGAGGTTGGAATGGTTGTTGTAGAGGTGTATACACCCAAAATAAAGTCTGCTAATCTTGTGCAGAATGAAGAATGGGCATTTACTACTGTTTGCAATTATGACCCATCTTTTGTTGAACAATGTATGTCTATAGTAGAGTCAAATGTTTGGTACTTTGATAATGGGGCAACCAAACATATTACCTCGCAGTGCAATTTCTTCACTTCACTTGAGCATGCCCCTATAGGGAATACTATCACATGTGCTAACAACTCGTCTTATCTTGTTGGGAGGGTAAGATCATTGTGAATAGTCCTGATGGTAGTTCTTTTACATTGTTGGATTTGCTATTTGTAGGATCAAGAACATTTGTTATCATTTTCAACATTAGCAAAGATCGGTTTGGTTGTGAAATTTGTTGATGACAGATGTAAAGTTCATGATTTGTCAAATGGGGACATCATTACTACTTCTGGAATTTTATGTCATGGGCTGTATAAGATCATAGATTATGCAAAATGTGTGAATGATTCAGCATGTGTAGTTCAAGATTTTTAGGCTATGTCAAATGCAAAGCTTTGGCATGCATGCTTTGGTCATTTGAATTTTGCTAGTTTACTATACATGCAGAAATATGAAATGGTGTCCTCTCTACCCAAACTTGATGCACCTACTAAACATGTCTGTGAAGGTTGTATTTTGGGCAAAATGCAGCGTTCCTCCTTCCCAAAAGATGGTTCAGTATGAGCTACTCAGAAATTGATGTTTGTTCATAGTGATGTGATGTACCTTCTTTTGGGAACTAACTTTACTTCGTGACTTTCATTGATGATTTTTCCAAGCATGCATGTATATCTTGAAAGCAAAGTTCAAAGTGTTTATGTGCTTCAAATAATCTCTACATTTGGCCGAAAATATGTGAGCATGTAAAATTGTTGCATCCTTTGGAGATTCCCAAAGTAAAATGGGAAAGCATCTCCATGGATTTCATTACAGGATTACCCACACTCAGAAATGCTATGATTCAATCGGGGTTGTAGTCGATTGATCGAATAAATTAGCTCATTTTATACTAATCAAGACTACTTATAAGACTCATGAATCGATAAAAATGTGTGTAAATCAACTTTACAGAGGCTATGGTCTGATAGAAATGCTAGATTTACAAGTCATTTTTGGTGAGCAGTCTTTAGTAGACTTGAAACTAAATTAAGTTTGAATACAATTGAACATCCCCAGATGGATGGATTGATTGAAAAAGTCAATCAAATCTTGGAAGACATATTAAGAGATTATGCTACTTCCAAACAAATGGATTGAGAAGATTATCTTGCTTTAGCTAAATTTGCTTACAATAGTGCTAAGAACTCATCAATTGAATTCCACCCATTCATGTTGATGTATGGATTCCAGCTTAGGTATCCATATGTAGTGGGACTTAAAAATGAAAGAGTTCAAGCAACTTAAGAATTCCCTCACAAAATGAGTTTTAAGCTCAAGTTAGGTAAGGAAAACTTGAAAAGGGATCAAGATGGACCAAAAGCTTATGCTGATCCAAAAAGACATGAAGTCTATTTTCAAGTTGGAGGTCAAGTTTATCTTTGAGTTCCACATAGGTCAAAAAAGTTAAAGACAAAAAAATGTACCAAGTTGTTGCCAATATATTTCGATTATTTTCTAATCATTAAAAAGCTGAAATATTGGCATATAAATTAGAAATTCCAAGAAAAAGTTGGATTCATCCAATGCTCCATGTTAGTCAAAAAATTCTGACCTATTTAGATAATTTGATCAAACAACAGATAATACTTCCACTTCTAGTTGTAATGGTTATCATGAACATGAAAGGATACTTCACACTTGAGAGAAATGTAAAAGAAGTCATCTGTACAAAGATTGCATCGTAAAATGGAAGGATGGAACTAAGGGAAAGTCCACTTGGGAAAAATTTTCCACAATCCAGCAAAGGTTTCCTACTTTCTAGTTTTAAGTTGGTAACCAAATGAATGAATGAATAAAATAAAACATGTTCTTCTAGGTTAGAACATGAGGCTTGTGGGAATGCTGACATACATGTATATAGCTATATTTTTTAGGATGAAAATCTTTCCAAAGGGGTAAAGAATGTTATAAAATCAATTCTATGATCTAAGTTTCTGGCCGTTCAGATAGATCTCAATTTGGACACTGTTTGGTCACTTGTATGTTTGGACAAAGATCTCAAGAATAGATGTAAGAAAAGGTTCATATGCTCTCTAGGACAAGGAATCCACTTAGCTAAGTGATTAAGTCTTAACCCCCACAGAGGAGGTATTTGGTTCAAGTCTTGCAAGTTGCAAGGTTTTGCCCAAGAGTTCTATGAGCTTGAGCATTGTGGACTGTTCTTTCTAACTAGCACCTTTTGAAAATCAATCCACAAAGGAGTGGTGTGGATTGATTATGTAAAGAGTTGTTCTCAACTAAAGTCACTTTTCTAAAAGAGTGGTTCTCAAGTAAAGTTGCTCTTTTAAAGGATGGTTTAGATTCAAAGGGATTAAGTAATCAATAGCTATATATATAAGGCTTGGTTGGGAGGAGAGCATATATTCATTCATTAGTTGGCTAGGTGGAGACTCTATTGCATAGGTTTACCTTTGGCACATGCTTGAATCCTTGGTTTAAACCCTTCTTTTGAACCCTTGGGTTATTTAATTCAATCGAGATTCCCTTTGAATGGTTTTAACCCTTAGGATTAATTATCCTAAATCTCGGGAATCTTAGTTTGGGAGAAGCTTCTCCAAGTGCCACCTTGGGGTGTACATGAGAGAGAAGCCTCAATTAGATTAGAAGGCATGTGATAGCCTTAGGAAAGTTTCCACGTGAGGGGCACTTAGAAGGTTCCTTTGACATGCACCCTCTTGGCCTATATGTATATATATGGGTGGAGTTGGATGGGTGGATATGTACACACTCTTTCTCTTGTGTGGAAGGAATGATTTTGGAGGCTAAAACAATGTGGGCCACTAGAAATTTGTAAGAGGCATACATCCTCTCCTTCCCAAGTCTTGATGCATTCATGCAAAAGGCACCAATCTTCATAGTCAAGTATGAGACTTGCATCAATTTCTTCTTGTCAGATCCAATCTCTTCTATGAATATTCTATAGATTTTTCTCATTGTGAAACCTCTTGGTCCATAATTTCTTAGCTCTTTGGAAAGAAACCTCTCTTGATCAGCCTAATATCTAACATTTCAAACCAAATGGCATCATTTTGTCTTATCCCTATGACCCATTTCCTATCATGTCTTAAACAACAATGGGGCTTCATGTAGTTCCAAGATTTCCAAAGCATCCAAAGGATAGGTGAGAAGATGAGCATTCTTAAGTCATTTTTTTCCATCTAGGAACACCCACTAGAGATAAATCTTGACTAATTCCAAAAATTAGCTTCCCATGATTGAGACTTGTTGCACCAATCCTTGATCATCCACTTGGCAAGTTTGTTAGCTAACATTGAAGCATTGAGAATACCCATCCCACCAAGCTCCTTAGGGCTGGCATAAATGCTCCACTTGATCTTTGGAATGCCTCTCCTGTTGAGGTCTCCCATCCAAAGGAAGTTACTAGACACTCTCTCCATTTTAGGCACTTCTTTATCATTAGTCTCTAGCACATGAGAAAGTATATGATAGGGGAAATAAAAAACATGTTAGTCACCATCTTTTCCTTGCCATATTTGGTTGTCTGCCCTTCCAGTATTGGAGCTTGGAGTAAAATTTATGTAGCACCCAATCCCACTGATGGCTGATCAAAACTTCAAAACACAAGGGGATGTCCAACAATCTTAAGATTTGAACTAAAGCTAGTGATCCTTGATGATTTACTGAGGGGGTTGGCTAAGGGTCTTGAATGCAGTCTTTCTATGGTTGATCATTGATCCTAATTCAATGCAAAAAGTTTCTGGATATTTTCAAAATTGGTGTGCATAGATTGTTTCATTGTGGAGGAACATGTTTCTATCATCTACAAACATATTGAGCACGAGTTGATTAAAGTCTTGCAACAATGATAATCCAAAGAAACACCCATTTTGAACTTGATCTTCCACCATGCATATGAGACCATCAACTATAATCACGAAAAGAAGAGGAGCTAAGGAACAATGTTGCCTAATGGATCTCTCGAGATCAAACAAAGGGGAGATATTACCATTAACGTTGATTTGAGCAAACGCATCTCCCTAAAGCATAGATAACATTTTGATGAACTTGTGGTTGACGCTTAGTTCCTTGAGGGATAGTAGAATGAAATCCCTCTCAAGTCTATTCTACACCTTATCAAATTCAATTTTAAGAAATGTGGTTTTTATCTGAATTCCTTTGCATATTCAAATCCTTTCCAAATATCTATGATGGCTTCAAGAATTATTCTAACCTTGATGACTCCTTTTTGGTATTTTGAAATCCACATTTGAAAATGCACTGAAATGCAGTTTGAGATGATTTTAGCAATGACTTTGTATCATGTTTGGAGCATGGTTATAGGACACCAATTATTTGTGCTATTTTTATTGTTTTCTTATGGATCAACTTTATTACTCCCTTGTTGAGGCATCTAGGCAGAGCTCCAAATCTTCAAGCCTCTTGCCATCACATACATAGCGGTCCTATAATTGTCCCTTTATAGGCTTTAAAAAACTAATTGGTAAGGCCATCAAGGCCTGAAACTTTTCCAAATGGAAGAGAGTAATGGCTTCCAAAAGCTTGTTTCTAGATAGCGGTTCTTCAAGCAAACTCGATAGATTGGTACAAATCATAGTATTTCTGATCTAGAAATGCAAGCCATGCATCCAGATGTCTATTAGTCACGGGGGACGATGCCGCAAGAAGCTCCTAAAGTTTTCAACTATAAATTAATGGTTCTCTTCCTCTGTAGAGCACTCAACACCCTCCTCGTTGATCATTCTAGAATGAACTCTTTGATCTATTTTTTCTTTAAGAGTTTACCGGTTTCTTTAGATGGTCTATTTGCCTTCCTTACCCACTACTTTTTAAGGAAACGTTGAAGGCTCTTGCTCTCGATCTCTCTTTCAGTCTCAACTTGCTTCTAAATTTCGACGAGGCCAAGTTGGAGCTCCAACTTACCTTTGTTCAATTTTGTTTCAAGTTGAGTGAGTTTTCTAAAGATTTTGTCTCTTTTTTCTTTTCTAATTCTTTGGATCTCTTTTTGGGTTCTTTTCAAGATTCGACGCGTTGTCTTAAGCACATCGATCCAACAATGCACTTAAAGCGCCATCTTCCATGTGTGTTCAATTTAATGGTGAACAAGTCCACGTCCTGTAGGACAGTTGGTTGAGCTTTGGCCTCTTGAGGCGGAGGTCCAAGGTTCAAGTCCCAGGCTGGACATGTTATGGCTTAGGCAAGTTAAACCCAGTTGTAACCATGTCTCTCAGTTGTAACCTTGTCTAACCCCTGCTTTGTGGGATACGGGGGGTCCCGCAGGTGCTATGCCCATTCACTTGTACAATTGCAATTTCAAGGTTAAAGTCCGGGGGAGTAGGCTTCGGCTGAACCTCCATTTAAAAAAAATAAAATAAAATTTCTTGGTGAACCGAAGGCAAAGCAAAAAAAGATCAGGACTTCATGGACTCAAGGAGCCCTCTTGTCCCTCGAGGGGGAATGGAAGTAAGTTACAATGGGGAAATGACTCAAAAAGATGATGTCCATACATTGGAACAAAGATGAAATCCAAAGTCTCTCAATAACGTTCTCACTCACTAACGTTTTTCAAGAAGAGCTTTATGGACCTTGGCGCCTATTTGGAGGCTAGATCACAAGAACCCTTGGTGATCTTTAAACTCGATCAAATCTTGCCATAATTTTAGACACTCCCAACTCACCTTTCCTATTCCATCAAGTGATCTACCCTTTTGCTCCCACCAATTATAGATCGATTCCACCATATTGAAGTCACCAATGAGAATCACCTCGAAGTCGGGGAACATAAAGAGTTCGAAGCCTCAACTCTCTCTTTCTCCGAGTTAGGGCCATACACAAAAACCACAAAAGAAGGGTTGGATGGCCTTGAAGCCAATGACCACCCACCTTTAGAGAGGGTTTGAAGTAGAACCCTGAACCAATGATGACCATC
>CM035423.1:156998210-157013210 GCA_020310875.1 Ceratopteris richardii | reverse complement strand
GGTACAAGGAGATGGATGTGTAAGTATTGTGGTAAGTCCTTTAGTACCATAACTACACGTCTTATCTGACATGTATCTGGACTAGGAGGATTGTGCATTGCTGGGTGTACACAAGTCTCAAAAGAGGTTGCAGAAATTGTGCGCAAAGAGCATAAGCTTGCTCAAGATGCTAAAGAAGCCTCATCGTGAACTCGTTGCAGCTTCTGAGGATATACTAGAAGAAATTGAGGATACTGGACTTAGTGCTAGCACATTGAGAAGTCGGACCTCTTCTCAAGGTGATGAGAATGAAGAGTCTATTCCATTGGAAGGACAATCATCTCAAAGATTCAAAGCATCGCAGTGCGCTATTCAATCCTCTTGCATATCCAATGGCTTGCAGAAGCAACGCCAAAAAGTATCTGACATAGAGATAGAGCACTGCATCCTTGAGTGCAACATTCCTTTTAATGTTGTTCGCACAGATGCATGGAAGAGAATGGTAAAAGCAATAGCTCAAGTAGGCCCTTATGATGACTGGCATGGGGTTGATTACAAGCGGTTGCGCACCTCTATGCTCATAGAAGAGAAAGAGAGAATCGAGAAACTTCTAGAGCCCATTAGATTGGGATGGCAGACATATGGTTGCTCCATTCTATCCGATGGATGGAGTGACATTCGACGTCACCATATAATGAACATAATGGTCTCTAGTTGTTTGGGCACTTATTTTCTTAAGGCCACTGATTGTAGTCATGCGGGCATACGCATCACTGGAGAGTTTATATTTGAGCACATTAAAAGTGCCATTGAGGAAATCAGTGTGCAAAATGTAGTACAAGTTATCACCGATAATGCACATTGTTTAGATTTATTGATTGAGGATATAGGGAAGCTCCCTTGGCTATCTCCTATGGTCAGTGATGCAAAAAAGGTGATTTCTTTCATACTTAAGAATCACCAAGCGTTAGCTATTTTTCGGGCTTATAGTAAGAAAGAATTGATTCATCCGGCACAGACCCAATTTGGCTATGTCTACCATGTCTTTTCTAAACTACATTTATGCATGGATGCATTACGCATGACAGTTATAGACCCTCGATGGCGGAGCATGGCAAGAGGATGCACAGAGTAAGCAAATTATGTGCAGCGAAAGATTTTCGACATGGATTTTTGGGCAGAGATAGAGCGTATCATAATTGTTTTGCGACCGATTCATATAGTACTACGATTTGCTGATATGGAGGGATCCACACTTGGCCTGTTATATCATATGTACACACGGATGCGGGAGGCTATTTCATCTGTGACCATTCTATCGACGTCTAGGTATATTTGAATTCTTAATTATTAAGTATTACTTTATTTGTTGATGATTGTAAATTTGTATGATCATTGATGGTTTTTTGCTTTTATGATTTTCTAATGTAGACATCGTGATGTGATGGAGTTAGTGGAGTCTCGATGGTAGTTTTTATGACGACCGATTCGTTTTGCTGCACTTTTACACCCTTACTTTAAGGGTCCACGTGTATGGTCACAACCACACATGCGACATATGAAGGACTTATACATGGAGCACATCATGAGTCCTGACTAGCAGGTGGCATTTGATAGCGATTTTTCAGCCTATATGGGCAATGTTGGTATTGCCTATGCTAGATCCACCTCATTGAGGCCAGATGTCACATCTCGACCTCTTGAGTGGTGGAATCATTACGGTTATGGTCACCTTACCATTGCACCATACGCTTTGAGGGTCTTGTCACAGGTATACCGTATATTGAAATTTAATTTATCATTTGTGAAATTTAATTTATCCAATATTCATGAACAATAAACTTTAATGATCAATGATAATCGTAGGATTGCTCTTCTAGCCCGTGCGAGCGGAATTGGAGTGTATTCTCTTTAGTGCATACCAACCTCCGCAATTGTTTGAGTGCGGAGTAGTTGCATCGTGTGGTCTTTTGTAAGACCAATTTACGACTTTTGGGTACATTACGATCTCTTAAGGTCCGAGACAGGTAATAATTTTGATAATTAAAATTTGTGTAAATATTTGCTAACTTATTCTTATGTGATAAATTATAATATTCTTAAAATTTATTGTGTACTTTTTTTCAGACTTCACCTATATTTTGAGAGTGCTTTCGCATGCTAAGTCTAAGTTTGGGAAGAAACTTAGACATTCTTAGCAACTAACGAGGATTTAGTTGTTTTTGGATGTTCATGTTCATGCATCCAAGTAAGGAAGTTTCTGTTGAAACTTGTAAGTTCAGCAAATTTTGGAAGGTTTAATACTTTATTATTCATCAAACATTGATGAAAATAAGTAGAAGTATTGAACTTCTAGAATCCCTGGAACTCTAGTGTTCATAGATGTTAGTTTTCCGAAATGCATCTCGAGGCATGATGCAAGGTCTTCAGACGCAAAAACTTTTGAAGGAAATTTGCTTGATTCTATTTAAGCTAACTCAAGGCTTAAAAAAGAAACCAAGACAAATATTAATTGATCTTTAGGAATCAAGTAATTTCCTAAAGTCATGACAATTAATGAAATGATTCAAATTATTTTCATTTCTGAAACAGATATCATAGGAAATCCCGATATTTCCTAAAGACAATTTAGGAAACAAGTTCTTTCCTAAAAGATTAGCTTCAAGTGGTAAAGCCTTGAATCTTATAAAAATCAAGAATATCTTTTATAAGATTAAGTAAATAATTTCAAGCATTATTTTCTTGTGCAAAGTTTTCAAACATGGAGACTTTATTAAAGCACTTTTCTGAAGATAAGAAAAGTATGCTTGGTGGTCTTTAAGATAAGAAAAGCTTAAACAAGAGATCCTAGCAAAGAATCTTTGGAAATTAAGCTATTTCCTAAAGATAAGCTAATGAAAAAGTCCAATTAACTATTTCATTAGTCAAATGAGAATATCTTTTGGACAAGCAAAGCCTTAAGTCTTGATATTATCCAAAAGTCTAGAATTCCTTTTGAAGATCTTTCCAGTAAAGGAGAAAATTCCAAGATGAATCATTAGACTGGAAAGCAAAAGATTCCAAGGTGAATCATTAGCTTAGTATTACTTGATTCCTTGGAAGGAATCAAAAAGTTCTTGAAAGAAAAATCTCCCAAGACGTGAGACTAGCATCTTTCAAGAAAAGTTTTTTAGCAAGTAGTTCCCAACAAATCCCTAACCACCAGTTTTGGTATTTAAGTCCAAATAAGTGATATAACCTAACGGTATATCAAAGATTCTTAGCTTTGGAATCTGAAAAGCATTAGAAAATGCTTGGACTTAAGTTGAGGGAAAGATCTCTAAAAATCCTGCAGGTAAGCAAAGAAGCTTAAGTTAGTTTAAGAGATCTTAAAGATAAAGACTAAGTCTTTATTTTGTCGCAAGTATCAACCAGACTTGATCAAACTTGGCCATGATTGTCCAAGAATGTGTGATTAGAACTACTTTGTAGATTGCCCAAGTATTGGCAGTAAAAATTCCGTTAGAAATTATTCACTCAAGTTCCATTTATTGAATGGAAAGAAAAAAAAAGTAAGCTGTTCCAAGTCTGAACAGAGTGAAGTAATTCCAAGAATGTAGTCTGCAACCGTGCAAACGGTACTTAAGTCTGTGGAAGGTAAAACATAAACGTTTGCCTATCCTCAAAGGGATTTTGGTACAAATCCAGAAAGCATGAGCGGATGCTTAGACTTAAGCAGTAGAGAGATTCTTGTAAAAAGTCCTGGCCAGAATAGGTACCTAAAAGCATAAGTAGAAAGGAATCTAAAGACAAGAAGTCAAAAGCTCTTGTCGCTACAAAATTACCAAGTACTTGGAATTCTGATTGGTTTTCATTTAAAAATCCTAGCAAAAAAGATTGGAGATATTCTATTAAAGGTTTTCAAGTTCCCAAGGTTAAGCACAAGATCGTGAAACGATCATGTCAAGGGATTAAAACTTAAAATATCAAGATAGAGATAGTGCCTGAAATTGCAAAATTCTTGTCAAGAATTAAAGCTAGAAGGTTCTCTATCTAGAGATGTTGTAGACTTTAGGATAAAATTCACTCACACGTCAATGTGAGTATAAAATAGGGTGGTATGGGACACCAGATTTTATACTCAGATTGATGTAGGAAAGATGGTATGGGACATCGGACCGTGAGATGATAATAGATTTTGGAGCAAAATTGGGTTGTAGAGGCACCCGAGTACAAAGTTCCTAAACATTATGCGGTTTGAATATATGTATTTTGCTATTCAACTCATAATGAGGGTGTATTGCGAGTCACACTTTGAAAGATACACATGTTTGTAGGTGGTACTTGTTGAAAGTAGGATATGTTTCATACTTTTCAATTTGTGAAGAACTTTAGGAAGAAAATAAATAATGAGTTGAAGTCTATAGGACAACTAATTTCCTTTGTTCATAGAGAAAGAAACAATCCTCAAATGCTTGTGGCTCTTATACTATTTGAAAAAGAGTACATTGAGAAGGCTTGACATGTGGAAACTTGAGTTCCCTGGTGTGTTATGTGATTTTGAGCCCAATTGTGTTAAAATGGTGTCTTTGGCTTGTTGAATAGTGTGAACAATATAAGAGTGATCCCAAGTTGTAAAATGATTGTAGTGTCCATAGATCCAAAAATATGGTGCAAGAAACTAAGTTAAAATAAATATAAAGAGCTCATGGTGAAAGCTACAAAGTGAAAGTGTCAAAATGATCATCATGAGAATTATTGGCGCCTAACTCCAACATGTGGGCAGTGGATCATTGTTTACAACATGTCATGTACTTGATGAAGTTCTAGCTTGTTTTTACTTGTCTATGTATTTCTTGTTCTTTGTTATGACAAGCACATGAGCTACCCCCTCCCCCCTTCTTTTTTTTCTTTTCAAGATTCAAATGACTACATACAACTACTGAAATATGGAGTGTTTTGTCAAGGATTTTATTTCTCTCTTCTTGAATAAATATGAGGAAGGGGCTCTTTTCCATGCAAAATTATGCATTGTTGGGAAGTTTTCATCTTATTTCCTTCTGCAACCCTTTTGTTTGAAGGCTATAACAATAGTCATGCTTTATCTCATGATCATGTCATGACTAGTGTTCCTCCCCTATCGGGAATGTTGTCCTTGCAGAATGGATCTTTTACGATTTTGAGAGCTACAATTATCTTCAACCTCTTTTTATATTTTAGAACTATTTTGTTGAAAAAAATAAAAATCAAGATTTTTAATTCTGTTGAAGAGGTAAAAAAATAAAAAATTTACAAAAAACCCCCCCCCCCCCCCCCCCCCCCCCCCCCCCCCCCACAAAAAAAGAAAAAACCACCTATAGCAATACATACAATATTAAAGATCATCATATTAAACTTCACAAGAGTATCAAAATCAAATGAACATGTGAAAATGCACACATTTTGAGGCTTCCTCAAGTTGGTACAATTATTTAGAAAAAATGTCAAGCTGTTTCAATTGCAATTGATTTAAGACATTGTTGCTCTCAGCCCATTGTGATTATTTTTTTGCTTACAAACCCATGCAAATTTACATTTTGCTTCTTTACCAGAACAACAACAAATCCTCCTTCTTCGCCTTTCCCCTTCCCCTGCAAAGCCTATCAGAAAAAGAAAAATTCTTCTTGTGGTTTCACCTCTTGTTGATGTCCTATTCATGACAAACTGTTCCAGAAATTTGAAGGCTTTGATGAGGTTCGTGTAGAAATTAAAACGAATCCCGTGGAAGCTTGTAGAAGCATAGAGTGATATCTAACTTTCCACTTAGGGAAGATTTCGATGGTGAAAAATCCATCATTAATGGGATCCTGTTCTTCCCCACTTTCATGATACTTGTTTGATTTGGGCTTCATATAGAGAACTTTCAGATGCACTGTTGATTCCAGTGGAAACTGCACAGCAGTAGAACAGTGATTTGAAATGTATTTGTTCAAGTGGCTCATTTTTGAGCAACCTTGCATGAAATCTCCATGTTTGTACATCACGTGGAGCACTCTATCTTGCTAGTCAGAGAAAGAAGAGGAGAAAAGAGGATATTTTTGTTGGAGCAAGCTAGAATGCAGCTATTCGGTTGTTGTTTTATCCTGAAAATCTTCATATCATGCTAGACGAGAGGATTCAGAGGAAGAATAAGGGTGCAAGGGGGGGGGGAGGGGGGTACTGGTTGGTGCTTTAAACTGAAAATTTACTATGGTATGAAACGGAAGCTCTGCTCCTAATACAGACACCTCTAAGTTGGTATTCTTTTAGGTGGAGCCGTTTTCAAGTTTTTACTTCAATCTATGTGATTCTTCGCCGTGCGTTCTGAATGCCGTCATACTTAAAAAAATATCCTAAATCACAAGGATTTCGGTAATTTTGATCCTTGTTGAATTCTGGATGCAATGATGCAGAATAAATACTCCAAACAGAGGAACTGCTGTAAAAGGCAGCTCTCTGAATTTTGAGGAGATTTTTTTTTTTCTACATCCATTTGAGTATTCCAGAGTCTTCTGAAGATGTATACCGTAATCTGTTCCTACTTCAGAAAGTGTAGTTTTGTTCAATAACAAATAACTTTGCATATGACTTCAGAACTCGATATCATGCACACTTGTGCAAGCAGCCTGGTGCTTTGAATTTGGCATTAGTTGAAGTTGTCACCTATTGGCCCAATGTCCATTCACATAGGCCACATGTTTTTGGACATGTCTAAGAGTTCTTGAAGAAAACACACACACCAGCAGAAACTCTTAGCGACAGGATCGATGGAGGGAAGAAAGAGATCCTCTTAAGCAATATCAAGTGGAAGTAACAAAAAATTGGATGTTTTGTATGTGAAAAAGATTGTTTTTTCATGAAGAACCTATTGATTAAAAAAAAAGGGTAGGACGAGAAATCTGACATGAAAAAAAAAATGTGAAAATGCTCGGGGGATGCTGTAGATGATCATAATGAGTGTTAGATTATAACAATTTGTCTTTCAGGATTATAGTTCATATTCATGATTTTTTAAAAACTAAATGCTCCTATGTATGCTAAATGTCTATCTTCCTGGTATTTTACAGTATGTGGAAATAATGTTATTGCTCAGTTATTTTTCTGCTTAATTTAGAGGGTTTCACTGCACTGACTCTTTTTATTTTGTGGTTTTTTAGGCATTCCAAATACACTGAATGTTATTTCAAACTTTCCCTACTTGGTTATCGGTCTTTTGGGTTTTCTTTTATGCTTACATCCCACCTATCTTGGACTGAGGTATGGATCATCATAAAGGACACTGTGATTTGATGATGTACTCTGATATGACATACAAGATGGCTAATAACCAATAAGAATATATGGCTCAATGTATCGCAGTTCAAAAGGGGAAGTGTGGGGTTTTGCAATATTCCATATTGGAATCTTAGCTACAGCGTTTGGTTCGGGATATTATCATTGGAATCCTAACAATTCAACTTTAGTATGGGATCGACTTCCTGTAAGTGTTTGAACTTCTTCATTTTATTAGGCTGAATGCCCTGCATGGTACATGATCATTAGACTTTGAAGCTTTTTTTTAATGAAGTATAGTTACATAGAACATGTCAATCTTGAAGAAATTCAATGCTTATTGCTTGAGATATGCTTTTATGTTGAACTCCTGTATTGTTGCTTAAATATTCAAAACCTTCATTAGTTAACTTTATTCCTCAGCCGCAAGAAATCTGGGCTTCAAAATGTTTCAATGTTTGTTGTTATTCACATCCATATCCATCATTTGAAAAGCTTTGTACATCCGTATTCATCATTTGAAGGTAGCAAAAACTTGTGAGTTTGTTTTAGACCAAAAACAAAAGAATGTGTGGAAAAATCATCAATAAATGTGAAAAAGAACCTATGTTCTTGGTAGAATTTGCACTCATAGGCCCATTAACATCTGAATATATGATTTGATACTTCTTTTTGGAAGTGATGAATCCATGCTTCTTGAATGAAAGCTTGTGAAGCTTTCCTTCAAGACATCCTTCACAAGATTCTGCAACATCTGGTAAAGCAAAAGTAGGTAAACTCTACACCATACCTTGATCTTCGATATGCTTGAGAGCTGTATAACTGATATGACCAAATCTAGCATGCCATAACTTCATATTCTCCTTTGGTGCAGAAGACCTGATAACATTAGTATAATTGATTTTCGACAACGCAAACATACGTCTTTCGTTTTCACCTTGTAAGACACAATGCTTCTCATTAGATGAGGATTTTGCATGAATCCTTATTAAAAATCATTTTATAACCATGTGATAAGAAAGTAGAGATGGATAAGAAATTCTTCTTCATGTATTGAACATATAGAGTATTGGAAATAGTAAATTTGCCACTTGCCCTTGACTTTAAAGTAACTTCTCCAACACTAATGACATCGAAATCATGACCGTTTGCTATGGTAGCCCTTCTATCAACACCTTCTTGCAACTTGTCACGTGCTTAGTAGCCCCGGAATAAAAAAATCCAAGGATTTTCAAAAATTGCACTGTTTGGTCGAAAGCTATTTTTTAAATATTGACACATGCGTAAGATTCTTCACTTGAAGACTTAGGTTTTGAACCTTTTTAAGCATTATTACATGATGTTCTTTTGTTTTCATTAAAAATCTTCTTTTTGCATTTTGCTAAAAAATGACTTGGTTTATCGCAGTAATGGCATATACTTTTCTTTGATGTGGATGTAGATGAGATAGACTTCTCTTTAGGTGTGGTAGAAGTAGTTGAAGTACATGTGGAAGAAGATGTAGGGGATGACTTTGAAGCAGAGGACTTATTTTCCTTTTTGTTTTGTTCAGTCTTCTTCTCTTTCTTGAAAGTCTCCTTCTCTTTCTTTCTTTTGAATGATGATACCATAGCCTCATCATTCCTTTCCATACTCTTCTGTTGGTCTTCATCTTAAACAGGAATCGTAATTCTTCAAATGTCATTTCTCTTTCTTGTAGATAGAGAGAGAAGTAACAAAAGAATGATACGTAGATGGAAGGGAATAGGCAAGTGTATTTATCATCTCTTCATCATATATGTTAACTTCAACATTAAGTAGTTGATCATGAATATCCTTAAGCTTCAAAATATGAGATT
Organism: Ceratopteris richardii; assembly: GCA_020310875.1. Classification (NCBI taxonomy): domain Eukaryota; kingdom Viridiplantae; phylum Streptophyta; class Polypodiopsida; order Polypodiales; family Pteridaceae; genus Ceratopteris; species Ceratopteris richardii. The sequence continues at coordinate 157,004,124 of CM035423.1, read as the reverse complement.
GAATTGACTTACTAACTTTCATCCTTGTGTTGGCTAATTGTCTCCTTAAATGAGCTTTCCTTGTAGGATTTTTACTTTGATACAGATTCTTGAACTCCAACCAAGCATGACAAGAGGTTTTGCATGAATGACATGATGCTTCACTCCCATAGCAATAAGTGAGAGTGCTTGTGCAACTCTAGAATCCCATATGGATTGCTATTCAAAAGGTTGAATCTGCTTCTTTTTGTCGGTGCATGATGATGGTGTATTGTCCTCATCTTCCTCTTTAGTCTTTTGTGCAGAAATTAGAGTAGCAGGCTTTTTGATGAAGAAGCAACATCTTCTTCAAGTTGTCTTGGCCTAGGATATTTGCCATTGACAATGTCCCACTAGTCCTTGGAAACTAGCAAATTATTCATCATGAACTACACATTGGATAATCGGACACTCCGTGAAGCTTGTCTTGTTATTCTAAGCTACCTCTATAGTCACTCATCTTGACAAGGATATATGTGAACTAAGCTTTGATACCAAATGTTGGAAGTGAGGTAGGCCCAAATAATAATCACAAGTTAATTTCCAACATCTTTCCAACACTTAGAAACTTAGGATATACACACTTTGATCAAATATGTGAGATGAATGACAAGAGAATAGACAAGAGACAATTCTAAAAGTGAAGCAGTTGAATGCTAATGACATACTAAAATAAAGCTGAATGTAAATGTACAATTGAAATAATGTTACAAATCTGAATGTAAGCTGAAAGAGAAGGGTTCTAGGTACAAGAATATAAGAAGACTGTGTAGTGTGCTCGAAATGGAAGAAAATAGGATTGTTTTATGAGAAAAACAGGCAATGTGCAAAAATTAGGGTAAAAATTTACAACTCTAACAGAATTTAGGGTTTCTTGTCTTAAATAAGCAGCTATAAGGTTTCTCTCTTTGAAGTGATAGGAACAATGCTTCTACGACCATAGGTGGCATGGCTAACTGCTATAATATTATGGGGCACTATGTACTTGCTGTGAAACAAGCATGAGATCATACATATCTATGGCCTCTCAATTTTTGCCCATTGATCATCTGTCAATCTAGCTGCCCAAATTGTCGCTATATACACCAAGGCCGGGTGCTTAAGGTATCGAAAAAGCCATCCCTTCCTATGAAGCTCTTGAAAATATGCATGATGGCATCTGAGCTTTAAATGTGGCTAGGATGTGTATCCTTGAGTGAGCCTATTTGTAGTGGCCTGCTTCATATTGAAAGGTCCTGGTAAACTGGTGAAAGTGACTCCAAGGTAGACGTATGAGGTGACCACATCGACCTTCCGACATGCTCTTGTGAAGGTGGACTGTGGAAGCGCTCCCCACTGTATTGGATGTGTGAAAAATCAAAACCTTGGTTTTGCCGTGGTTCACAGATAGCCCCTTATGTGTGTGCAAAAATCATCTAGAACTCCCGAATGCTGCTGCAAGTCCTCATGAGACTCTGAAATCAACACAATATTATCAGCATATAACGTGATGTGGACTAGAGTACCTACTAAGTTGCTCTCTTCACAACCAGTCCTTAGTATGTAATAAAAGATCCATCGATGCAGAGCTCGAAGGGAGTTGGGAAGAGTGAACATCTCTGCTTAACATTGGTGGTGATAACAATGGTCTCTGATAAACCATTGAGCATCCAACTCGACCATTTACCTTCTTGTAGAGAGCATGTTTCGCCCAAATCATCTTTGTTGGCGCCGCAAGTCTATAAAGATGTTGGAAGAGTCTCTCATGTGGGACCGTAGCAAAGGCTTTGCAAAATTGGTAGTAAAACTTCTTCTTTCATGCCTTTGCCCCATCAACGAGGCAATGCAAAATGATGATATGGTCAATGGTGTAGAAAGCCTGTCTGAAACCTGCTTTGCTCGGGGCTCGTAAACCCTATACCTTTGCGTAAGATCTCTGCCTCAAGTATCACACCATATATTTTGGCCATTGTGTGGCAAATCATGATGGTCCTATAGCTCTATAGGAGTCTGGGACCAAGGTATCACCAGATTTGTGGATAGGCACGATGGTGTGCTTTGTCCACTCCTCTAGGAACACCTCCCCTATCACTCGGTTGGAGACGTGTAATCAATGGTGAGATAGTGGAGCTCGTATAAACAATATGCTTACTATGTAATCCGGTATGATTAGCTGATCGTCTATGTTGCGTGCACTGTATGACCCTCTTTACCATCTCTCATGTGAAGTAGGAGTGTGTGGGGCATGGCTCGAGTGGTCGTAGGATGGGAGGCTTCCCTTGAACATTATATAATCTCTTTGCATAATCGTGCCATTTTTGTGGACCCTCAATAGGTGTAGTTGGACGTGGTCGCCGAGGATGTGCCATGCCATGACACTATCATACTTGTGAATAGGTAATATAGTTCGAGTCTTGTGCCTCCTTAGATGTTCGTCTCTTTCGGCGTGTGAGTGTCTTCATCTTTCGTCTTGCTTCTCTCTCTCTCTTTGATCTCTCATAGTGCTCATCATGCATTGAAGTGTCGATATAACTCTCTGCACTCATCATCATACCAACAATTTTGTGGCATAGTCCTAGGGGAGGGGTGCGTTTTGTATGGGTGGTATGTGGAAAACAACTAAGAGAAGTTTGGAGGATGGAGGAGATATGTGATGTGGTTGGACGAGTAAAGAGAGGCTAGCACACAAGTAAAATGGATGGTAGTATGTAGAGTCTGTGCTTTGGGGTGGTGTGGATTGGTGTCCCTAGCAGTGGAGAAGGAGAGGTATGCATGATTGGCTCCCATGGGTATCATTGGAATGGAGACGGATGTGATGAGGTGTGGGGTCTGTTTGGGTCCCAAAATATAGTCAATTGTGCTCTTCCTCCTAGTGTTTTTAACTCCATGTGGCTTATAATTCAAGCCTCCTTAGGTGGGCCACTGGGCCATCCATTATAAACAAGACGATGTTCGGAACCAAGTCGAAGGAGATATCGTCCGTAAGTTGTGATTGGAGCTCTATCTACTGTAGTTCGTAAAGAGGCCTCCTCATCGAGAGTGTGTAGTACCTTTGGGGCCTCGTCATATGCCTCATATTTGGTCATTATGAGTATGTGCATTTAAGTCTCTCATAAGGAAAACTTCACCAAGTTTGGAGTATTCCATAAACCCTTTTGAGAGGCATGCATAATGTGAGGTCTTTGTGAATGATGACTCCTATAGGGAGGCAACTTTGGAGCTTGTGGGCGTAGAATAACATAAGATAATGTAGATGAGAGAGAGAGAGAGAGAGAGAGAGAGAGAGAGAGAGAGAGAGAGAGAGAGAGAGAGAGAGAGAGAGAGAGAGAGAGAGAGAGAGAGAGAGAGAGAGAGAGAGAGAGAGATTAATTAATGTCTTCTGAAGGCCAAATTTGGCCTATAAGACAAAATCATATACAACTGTAGTAACCCTTGTGTAGAAATAAATAAAATAGAATAGTACTCTCTACACAAAACTGTGTAGGTTGAAAAAGGTTGGAAACAACCACATGATAGTGTACTGCGTGATGGAGAGGTAGTGGGGATAATGTAGTGGTGCGTGGGGAGATGTGGCTCTGACTCTGTAGATAATGGCCACCTAATACGTGGGGGCCCCATGAGGGGAGTGAATATGTATATCCTAACTACAGATAATGGGTGGAGGTGGGTGGAGTATGTGGTACATCGACGGCGGTTTGAGTGGCTCTTGAAGGGAGGCTACCCATGTGGTAGTGGTGCACTTGTGCTCCATCATGTGGTCATGGGCTATCATGATGCGTGAGATATCCTCCTGGTATAGTAGTGGTCGTCCGTATCCAGCCCTATATGGTCGAGGTCGCACTCTCTGTACCGGTGCTTGCTGGAGCGTGAGCCCTATGCCTCTAGACGGTGGGCTCATTTGATGTAGCACATCTCGCTGAAAGAACTGAGTAATGGTCTGCTGGGTACTCACCCCTGTCTGATGCGTGGGCCGTAGGGACTGCTCTCGTCTCTCATATGCTTCCGTGAGGAAACGTCCCTAACCTCCGTTGGTCTCGAGTGGTGATGCACAACTTTAGTGACTCCTCTATGTGGAACTGTGCTCGTAGATCTGAGTATGCTCGACATCTGGTAACAAAGTGCTCCTCACTCTCTATTTGTGTCTTGCATACTGGGCATTACCTCTCCTCTCTAGGGACTCCCTTGGTCCGACCACTCTCGATCTCGAGCTGATGTGATGAAACTCGAAGTTGCCCAAGGACTACTCCGAGGTGGTGTGGTAGGTATGTTGCATATATCAGGGAGTCTCAATGAAGCCTTGGTCTGAGATGTCTAGAAAATGCTCGTGGTAGTTCAGCATTTTCAGTGGCAATGTATCACTGGGGCTAATCCATGTCCTCTGTATGTATTTATGCCATATTCCTCTCCTGGTGGGAGAGCGAATAGATGGGGGATTGTAAGTCATATTGTAGTGGTGGTAGTTTGTCTATGTCAAACCCATGATGGGCCAGGGAGTCTCGTGCCTGTGCGTACCATGCGGGGGTGTCTTCTGCTAATGCCATGTCACATGATGCCTAGAAAGCTCGATAAGTGATGCACTCTGTGTCCATGCTCCGGATCTTGTGTATTAGGCATTTTGTCACATGAAGTCCACTATCTCATCAATTTATAGACCAAAGAGGGTGGGTGAAAGAGGGCACTCTTGCTTCATCCTGATGGTGCTAGCAAGTGAGTGGGATAGGCCACCTAGACATCTGACTCTATCAGATACTCTCTCATATAAGGCGTAGATCTCCCATATCATCTCAGCTGGAGCTCTGATATCGAGTAGGCCTTTGATTTGGGAATTGTGTCGAAGGCTTTGTGAAAGTCCACAAAGCAGCAGTATAATCTTCTCTTCCTCACTCTTGCCTAGTCGACCAAGCATCTCAGAGTGAAGATGTGGTCAATGCATAGTGGTTAGCAACGGGATGGCAACGTCGTAGGCAACGGGTTGCTAACGCGTTAGCAACGGGTTCAAGTTGCGAACCCCAAGTTGCGATAAAGTTGCGTACATATCAATTTCTATTTTAGATTTTATTTAAATTTTAGATATTCTAGGTATAAAAATCTTCCTATTTATGCTTAAACATCATAGAAAAGGCATGAAAACAAGACAATATAAGATTTATACAATGTTCATATCAAATATGTAGGTCGTCGATGTGTCTTGTCATGTACATACATACATACATACATACATACATACATACATACATACATACATACATGCATGCATGGATTATATTATATTACACATGTAGCAATAAATATATACTACATACATATGAGTAACATGATACATACATTTTTATGTACATATATACATAGTATATACATATTACATATATACACAGCACATAGATGCATTCATACATGCATACATATTATGTACATAGATGATAGTAGGTACATACAACAAAACTAGAAACATAGATATTAGATACATACGTAAGTAAATACACATGCCTTTCAATATACATAGAGCAATAAATTTTAGGAATAACATCATACATACATACATGCATATATAGATAGATACATACATACATACATAGCTAGGTAAATAAACCTATCTTTGGGTAAACATACAAAAATAGGAATATACATCAAAGATTACACATATAGTACATACATACATACATATTACATAAGCACATACATATATATGCATATGCATGATGTGATATGTTACATGATGTTGGAATGATCATATGGTAAGTGGGACATTGTATACTCTCTTTATCTCGCTGCATTTTTTTCCTCATTGAGGCATTGGTTTTCTTGCTTGATCACCAATTTTCTGTTCATAGGTTGTAAGGGTTAAGACTTAAAAGACCCTTGTGGACCATTTTTGAACATTTGGCAAGGAATTTTTTTGCAAGGTTAGCAACGCGTT
>CM035423.1:156985710-156990710 GCA_020310875.1 Ceratopteris richardii | reverse complement strand
ATTACAAATGAGGGAGATAGCTGTTTCTTCCTATGTGGTATGGGTATGGAAATCTCTGATAATAGCTTGACCGCCTCTGTATACTGCCCACTTTCCATTCTTCCTGGCTTCTCTGACTTTAGTTAACTCTGCTGGTTGATTTTTAAGTTGGAGTGGGGTGAGTTCATCTTCTATCCATACTTTAGTACCTTGTAGTGACTTTGCTTGCTTCATGACAACTATCTTATCTGACATGTCAAAATAGCTTACCCTTGCCTGAGTTCCTTTGGGTGTGATGAAGATCGGAGACCCTAGATTGATGAAGGGGACCACCTTGGTTAGTTGTGCTTCTAGTACTTCTGTTTCAAGGATGCAGTCATCTTTTAACTCGGGTGCGATGTCCTCCCTGTCCCATCCTAGGGGGAGGCCTCCAATCCTGATAACTTTCTTGTTGCTGTCCACCAATTCCTGCTCCTTTACCACATACATTACTTCTTTTGAAAAATGTGTAGAGCTGGATAGTTTTACCTCGGATAATTGTGTTGCCAAGGCGACTTTATTTGTTGATTCAGCTCCTGTTTGCTGGCTGTTTCCTTGTGTTTCATCAAGCTTTTGTTGCAATCTGGCTATTTGTTCATCTTTCTTACTAATTTCCTGCTTCATTGCTTCCATTTCTCCTTGGAGTTTCTTCACTTCTTGGAGTAAGTAAGACTCCCATGCTGTTGGTTTGTTGACTGGGGCTGGTATAGAAAGCGGCTGGTGCAAGAGGGCAGAGGCAAAGCTTTTCCTGCCTTCCATGTTGTTGCTGTAGACAGGGAGCGAGGAGAAGGGTGCTGGAAAGCTCAAGGAGAGGGTCCCCTCCCTCACCCTCCCCTCGAGATGAAGAAAGAGGGGGGCTGCTCCCCTCCCGCCTTACCTGCTGTTGTCTCTGGGAGACTAACGGAAACTGCTACGCTTAGGGTTTCGGGCAGACGCAGAGCTAGGGCAAACTGCAGAGAGAGAGAGAGAGAGAGAGAGAGAGAGAGAGAGAGAGAGAGAGAGAGAGAGAGAGAGAGAGAGAGAGAGAGAGAGAGAGAGAGAGAGAGAGAGAGAGAGAGAGAGAGAGAGAGAGAGAGAGAGAGAGAGAGAGAGAGAGAGAGAGGGCTTTTGTTGCAGCTTGTCTCTGTTTCTTGTGAGTCTCTGATTATTCGAGTTCTCTGTTATTTTGATGATGTGTGCCACAATGCCATAATGCTATGATCTATCAGATCTTAGAAATAATCAAGGACATTTACATGGTCCTGTATTGTTATGTATCAAATACACTAATCAACATGTGAACTGTACAGTAGTTTACTATGTTCCTGCTGAGACGTTCAAACCCACAAAATGCATTAGCCAACAAGAGGGACACCAAGAAGATTGCCAGAACACGTTAATATTTGATTAGCAACTCGTGTTGAAGAAGGCAATGAGAGCTTGGTATGAGGAGTACTAGTATGCCTCATAGTTGCGCACAATTTGGCGCCACAGGGCATACCCCCCAAGCACTGAAAAGGGTTGGATAGAAATACAGGATGTGACATCCTCACCCGGCTTGAAGAGCTTGGTGTCCTCAACAAGCGGGTTCGGGTCTTACAAAAAGTTGTTGTGTTTACAAAATTTGGGAACATTACATGGGGCTTATAGCCAAAGTGGCTTAAGTGTGGCGATAATATTTTCGGACTAACGGATGGTCGGGCCCAAAGGTGTTGGCCGGAAGCCAATCTGCATCTACTAAGGGACGGCCTTTGAATTTAACGAGAAATTGGGGACCTTCGCGGGTGTTTCGGTCCCGTAAGATAGCTTCCGCCTTGAACTGGTTCTCCCCGTCGTGCAACACCGGGATCTCGCGTCCGTACTTGGAGTCGGGTTTGAACCGCTTCAGGAGGCTGATATGAAAGGCGTTGTGAAATTGTACGTTGTCGGGAAGCTCCAAGCTGTAAGTGACTTCATTGATCCGCTTCTCCACCTTGTATGGTCCGTAGTAGCGATGGTTGAACTTCTGCGTGATATTCTTTGGCAGGGTGATATTTCGTGCACTAACCAAGACTAAGTCGCCGACTTGAAACTCTTCGCCGGGCCTGCGTTTCTTGTTTGCGTATCGAGCAATGCGTTCTTTGCTTCTTTGTAAGCTGGACTTTGCCTCTTCTAACTTGGTTTTCCATTGATCCAGAAAGGCACCGCAATCGAGATCATTTGTTGCAAGAGGTGAGTGTTGCTTGAGATCTAAGGGCGTGATTACCTCCTTGTCGATCGCCATTTCGAATGGGGTGATCTTTGTACTTGAATGGACGGAAGCGTTGTAGTGGAACTCCAAAATGTCCAAGTGCTTCGCCCAATCCTTCTGATCGGTTCTGGCATAATTCTGGATATAATCTTCTATCGTTTGATTGACCCGTTCCGTTTGCCCATCTGTTTGTGGGTGATAAGCTGAGGAGAACCTAAGTTGTGTCCCCAAGATGCGGAAAAGCTCTGTCCACAGCCGGCTTAGGAAGCGTTAGTCTCGGTCCGACACGATGGCCAGAGGCAATCCGTGGTACTTCACGATGTGGGTAAAGAAGAGGTGAGCCACGGCCTTGGCATTGAGCGGAGGTTTGGCTGGGATAAAGTGAGCCTGTTTTGTGAAGTAGTCCACCACAACGAAGATGGTGTTGAACCCCAAAGATGGTGGGAGTTCGGTTATGAAGTCCATGCTAATCATGTCCCACGGCCGGTTTGGAATCGGGAGTGGTTGCAGAAGGCCGGCGGGCTTTACCCGATCTTGACGGACTAACTGACACGTCGGGAACGTTTCTACGTATTCCTGGACGTGGGCCTTCATTCGGGGCGAGTAGAAATGTTTGTGGAGCGTCTCGTAGCTTTGGTTTTGACCGCCATATCCGGCCACTTTGCAATCATGTGCTTCCCACAGCAGCTCTTTGCATAGCTCTAAGTCATTTGGTACATAGACTTTCCCTTTGCGATAGAGAATGCCCTCTTGTACTGTGTAACGGCCAGGTGCTTGGGCATTGTGAACTTCTTGAAGTATGTCTTGGACTTGGGCATCCTCTGCCTGTGCGCGTTGGATTCTGCCTCTCAAATCCGATGAAACTGTTGACATTGCTTGCAGCTCGGGGCGTCGACTGAGTGCGTCGGGCATGACATTCTGCTTATCCGGCTTGTGGATGATTTCGATGTCAAACTCCGCAAGAAAATCTTGCCATCTTGCTTGCTTTGGGCTTAACTTGGGTTGAGAGGTGAAGTACTTCAAAGAGATATTGTCGGTGAAGACCTTCGTATGCTTGTCCAAAACGTAGTGTCTCCATTTTCGTAGACAATGGATGACGGCCAACATTTCCTGCACGTGTGCTCCATCTGAGCTCGGGTCCGGTGAGTTTATGAGACTCGTAAGCAATGGGTCGTCCATCTTGTAAGAGTACGCCTCCGATGGCCAAGCCCGATGCGTCGGTATAAACCTCGAATGGTTTGTCAAACTCTGGGAGTTTGAGGACCGAGGTATTGCACATGGCGACTTTCAGTGCTTCGAAAGCGTCTTCTTCATCGGTTCCCCATTTGAACGGCTCTTTTTCTTTGATCAACTCCAGGAGTGGTGCCGCGATCTTGCTGAAGCCTTGGATGAAACGGCAGAGAAATTGGCAAAAGCCGAGGAACTCTCGCACCTCTTTGACGGTCTTAGGGGGTGCCCATTTGAGCACGGGTTCAACTTTCTGGGGGTCCGCATGGAGGCCAAGTTCGGAAACCACCTTCTTCATGCAAAACTCGCACTTGCTTGGCTTGGCGAAGAGCCGGCGTTGCCGTAATCGTAATAAGACCGCCCGAACGTGCTCATAGTGCTCCTCCAATGTGCGACTGTAGATCAGTAGATCATCGATGTAAATGATGAGGAAGAGATCAAGCATGTCTCGGAAGCTGTCGTTCATCTCCCGACAAAACGTGGCAGGTGCCCTTGTAAGACCGAATGGCATGACGAGCCACTCATAGCTGTCGTAGCGTGTGCGGAAGGCCGTCTTTTCGATGTCTTCTTGTGCTACCTGGATTTGGTGGTACCCGGAGCGGAGGTCTATGCGAGTGAAGTACCGTGCCTTGCCCAGGCGATCTAGAAGTTCCTCCATCAACGGGACGGGATATTTGCTCTTGATTGTGCCTTTGTTAAGTGCGCGGTAGTCGATGCACAAGCGCAGGGAGCTCTCTTTCTTCTTCACAAACAGGACGGGGGCTCCGTAAGGTGAGGTGCTTGGTCTAATGTACCCTTGGTCTTCGAGTTCGTGTAGCTGTCGTTTGAGCTTTTGAAGATCTGTCTCGTTCATTCTATAAGGGGCCCGTGAAGGGGGCAGGTGATCCGGTAGTGTGTCAATTCGATGTTGGACGTTACGTAAGGGGGGGAGGCTGGGTGGAAGTGTGTCCGTAAGGACGTCTGAAAATTCTTCCATGAGCATCTGGAAACTCGGGTGCCCAATCTTTGAGACATCGATCGGCCGTGGTCCCGTCTCCTTTGCGACCGGCCTGAGGACACATAAGTGTGCAATCCCGCCTTGATAAACTGCCCGTCGAAATTGTTTATGTGATAACGGTGATGGTGTGTGTCTGTGGAAGTGGATGCTCGAGCTTGTGCTTTCTCTTTCCCTTTGTGTTTTTGCGTTGATTCCCTTGGTTCAGTGTCAGATGGCTCGTGCGCACGAGGGGCTCTGACTCGGTTGCAGTCGACGACGATGGCTTGCCCACTCTGATCTAAAAGTACTTTGTCTACCCCTTTGCCGAAAAAGGAGATCATGTGTTTGTCCATAAAGTCGAGGCCCAGAATGACTTCGAACGTTTCCATTGGTATGATGAGGAAGTTCAAGTGGCCGAACCACTACCCTAACGTGACCGGGACTCCATCGGCATACCGTACGTGACTGGCCTCTCCCTGAGAGAAGACGACGGACATGCGTTTACTGAGCTTTAGTCAGAGGCGTTGAGCGCATTGCGGGGTCATGAAGTTGTGTGTGGCACCCGTGTCT
>CM035423.1:156902021-156952021 GCA_020310875.1 Ceratopteris richardii | reverse complement strand
CTCTGAGACACAGTACTGTGTGTACATGTCCCGTTTCACAAAACTCTTTTGATCAGTTTGTAGTTGAGGCTATTAGCTTCTAAATAAGCTATCACTCATGAAAAACTTTACACTATACTGTGAGATCTAACTTGTAGAAGTACTGTAAAATGTGTGCTGAGAAAATTGTAATTGTTAACTAACTTTCACAATAATATGAAATCACTTAGATTTCTTCACACAAGAAGAATGCGCTCAAAACTCTCCACACAAACATGTGTTTTCTATTAGAGAAGATGTGTACAGAATGGCTTGGCCTCACTTTGCTCATAGCCATGGAAAACTCTCCTAATCTGAGTAGTTCTTTCTTACCATCTCTCTTATAGATGAATACCCAACAATTCAGGTTCTATTATTCATCTTTTTATATGCACACTTCCTTCTACTCTATGTACTCTTTCTCCAGTCTCTCATACTCTCTCTTCGGCCTCTCAGACTCTCCGTCTGACTCCCAAACTCTCCGTCAGACTCTCAGACTCTCTGTCAGACTCTCAGACTCTCCGTCAGACTCTCAGACTGTCCGTCTGACTCTCAAACTCTCCGTCTGACTCTTAGACTCTCCATCTGACTCTATCTATTATGATCTTCTAACTCATTTATATACATATTTGTTCCGAGATTCAAAACTCGTAATTCTGGAAGTTTCTAAGTACTATATTACAAGCGTGAATTTGTCCCTTCATTAAGGCTTGATTTTCTGAATGCTTTATTCCTGCTTCTCTTCATCTTCCTTCATCCTTCATATGTCTTCATGTCTTTTATGTCTAATTAGTGAGTGATTCTCCAATAGGTCCCCCTCAATCACTAATTAACATCTTCTTATCTTTCATATATTCTTCTTTTCTTTATTCCTGCCATTTCTTTGAATCTGCTTGTTTTTACTCCATCCAAGCTCTTTGTCATAATATCTGCAATCTGATCTTTTGTGGGAGTGTATACTATTTCAATCTCCTTCTCCATTACCTTTTCCCTTAGGAAATGATATTGAATCTCTATGTGCTTTGTTCTTGCATGAAATATTGGATTTGTTGCAAGATACAAAGAACTCATATTATCTCCGTGTATGATAGGTACACCTTGATCAATACCCAAGCTTTTGAACAAGGTTTGCATCCATGTCACTTCTTTAGCTGCTTCCACAAGTCCTTTATACTTAGCTTCAGTTGACGATAAAGCCACTCTATGCTGCTTCTTTGAACACAAGCTGACAAGCTTATCTCCTAGGTATATCATATACCCATGTGTTGACCTTCTATCATCTTGACTTCCTGCCCAGTCTGAGTCACTGTATGCTCTCAGCTTTATATCTGATGTAAAAGGATAATATAATCCTTCCTTTATGGTTCCTTTTATATATATAAGAACTCTTCGTCCTGCAACCCAATGTTGATCCTTCGCACAATGCATAAACTGTGAGAGAACTCCCACTGCATAACTAAGATCTGGTCTTGTTAGTGTAGCATAAATCAAGCTTCCCACTAAAGATTGATACTTCCTCATATCTTTAAACTCTGCACCATCATATTTACTGAGTTTATGATTGACCTCAAGTGGTGTTGAAGCTTCTCTGCAATTCTCCATGTTAAACTTCTTCAGTAAGTTGAGAAGATACCTTTCTTGCGAAACATATACACCATGATCTGTATATGTGACTTCCATTCCAAGAAAATATGATAACTTTCCTAGATCATTGATCTTGAACTCTTTCTCAAGCAATCTCTTTACCTCCTTGATTCCTTCATCTAAAGTACCTGTGATTATAATGTCATCTACATAAACACAAATGTAGATCATACCTTCATCTATTCTCTTAATGAGTAGACTTGCATCTGCCTTTGAACTTTGGTATCCAAGATCATTGAGATACTTCACAAGTCTATAATTCCAAGCTCTTGGAGCTTGCTTTAATCCATAGAGTGCTCTTCTTAATCTGCAAACATGATTTGGGTAACTGGAACTTACAAACCCTTCAGGTTGTTCCATGTAAACTTCATATGATATATATCCATTTAAAAATGCATTCTTTATATCCGATTGACTTAGTTTCCATCATTTTGATGCTGCTATAGCAATCACTGTCCTTATAGTTGACATCTTTGCTACTGGACTGAATGTCTCATCATAATCTATGCCATGCATCTGAGCATAACCTTTGACTACCAGTCTAGCTTTGTATCTAGCTATTCTTCCATCTGCAAGCTTCTTAACTTTGTAAACCCATTTATTTCCAATCACTTTCTTACCATTTCGTTTTGGAACAAGTTCCCAAGTCTTGTTCTCCTCAAGTGCATTAAACTCTTCCTTCATTGCTTCTTCCCATTTTTCCTTACCTTTTGCTTCATTATAATTCTGAGGTTCTTCATCTTCCTTTACTAAATAAGCATAGTTTTTTTGAGTCAAATAAGAAGTATAATAGGAATATCTTGTCATTTGTTTCCTTAGTCTGGTTGATCTTCTTGGTTCATAGTCTTCATGTGTATCTGAATACACTTCTTCATCAAATCTAGGTACATCTTCATTTCTCACAACTAATCCAAACCTGGATGTACTTGCTTGCATATGATCTTCATCTCCATTCACCTGCATATGTGATTTACCTTTTTCATTTCTTCTTACCTCTTCTTCAAATGTTTCATCATTATGCTCTTTATCTGCATACCAACTCTTTCCTTCATCAAATGTCACATCTCTGGAAACAATAAACTGTTTGGTTAAAAGGATTCCATAGTCTATAACCCATCTGCTTTTCATCATATCCAGCTTTTGGTACAATCTTATGTCTAAGTTGTGATGGTACATAAGCATAAACAATTGATCCAAACACTTTACAATGATCAAGTGTTGGTTTCTTACCCCACCAAGCTTCATAAGGGGTCATCCCATTTAAAGCTGCACATGGTAATCTATTTACAAGATATGTGGCTGTATTTACAGCCTCAGCCCAAAGATAATTTGGACAATTCTTCTCCTTTAACATTGCTCTTGCAAACTCAACTAGAGTTCGGTTTCTCCTTTCTGCTACTCCATTTTATTGCGGTGTATACCTGCAAGTTATTTCTCTTTTGATACCTGCATTCCACAGATAATCATTGAATTCTTGAGAAAAATATTCTCCTCCTCCATCAGACCTTAGCCTTTCGAGTTTTTGTCCTGTAAGTCTTTCAGCATATGCATGAAAATGCCTAAAAGCTCCTTCTCTTTCAAAATGTAAAGAGTTATCCATCTTGTTGCATCATCAATAAAAAGAACATAATACCTTGAGCCACTGATAGATCCTTCTTTTGTTGGTCTCCATACATCTGTATGTATGAGTTCTAGCAAACCATCATGTTTGTAACCCTTCTTCTGAAATGGTAACCTATGTCAGGCTTCACATTTGTGAATCATATGTTTATTCTTCATATTTGGTAATCCTCTTACGGATTGTTTTTCCACCATAATTTTGATTCCTTTTTCATCAAAATGTCCTAACCTCTTATGCCAGAGATCTAATTCTTTAAATACTTCATCACCATGTGTGATCAAGACTTCACCAACATTCCCTTGCACTTTAAGAGTAAAAAGTCTACCTTCCTTTTTACCATAGACGATTTGATTGTATCCATTCTCTGGATCTTCAACAAATACTCCTTCATTTGTAAACCTGACTTGAAAACCTTTTTCCACTATTTGTCCCACGCTAATTAGATTCTTTGGGATTGTTGGAACATACAAAACATTTGTTAGTAGGTCAGTTCCATTCTTACACTTTACTTTTCCAATTGAACACACATTATGTTTTGTGTTATCACCTGTCTGTACTGTATGATTTGAAATACCTTCTTCCAGTTTTGATAACAACTCTATATTTCCTGACAAATGATTTGAACAACTAGAGTCAATATAGAATACCTTGAGATCTTCATTCTTTGACACACTTATCGAATTCATCATCAAGGTTGTATGATTGTCATTCTGTGTATCATTTGCATAGTTGTAGTAGGTGGTGTTGTAAGACTGATTCTGTCCCCAACTTCTTGCTCCACCTCTACCATATCCGCCTTTTTGGCTTTGTCTACCTCTTTGATATCTTCCGCTTTTGCCTCTGCTATTGTTATTCTGATTCAGGCTTGATCCTTGAGAATTATGCCAGCAATCATGAGCTAAATGATTGCTTAATCCACATATCCAACAAGACTTCTTGTTGTTATTCTGATTACCTCTTCCTTTTGTATTACCTCTACTTTTACTTCTGACATTACCTCTTCCTCTTGCATAATTTGCTTGAGTAGTCACTTCTTCTTCATCCTTTTCTTTACCTTTATCACCTTTCTTCTTACTCTTTGCGTACATAGCAGAACTATGTCCTTTATCTCCATCTGTCTTCAAATCTTGCTCAAATGTTAGCATTAATCCAAGCAACTGATTTAAATCTGGTACAAAATGATTTAATGAAAGTTCAGCTGAGAGTACAAAAGGTTTCCACCTTTCATCTCCTCTCAATCCTGCAAGCACTTGTGCTATTAACCTATGGTCTTCAATATCCTCGTCAATAGATCCAAGACTATCTACCAAGTCCTTCATCTTAGTGACATAATCACTAATGCTTTGACTTTGCTTTTTCTTGAACATTGTAAACTTTGACCATAAGCTAGCCTTCCTAGCTTTGGTAGTGTTTTGGAAATGATCTTCCAATGCACTCCATATATCTTCCGCTTTTTCCAAACCTCTAATATGTGGTAGTAGATGATCTGTAATGGTATTGTAGATATAAGCTCTTGCTGTTGCATCTTTCTTCTGCCACAGCTTCAAGGCTTCTATCTCTTCTTTCTTTGGTTGACTGTCGTCTCCAAAAGTAGGCTTCTTTTCTTCTCTTTTCACATATATCATTAAGTCCTTACTCATAAGTAAGGCTTCCATTCGCATTACCCATGCGGGATAATTATCTCTATCCAATTTGTCAATAGAAATGTGATCTGTCATGGTCTTTTTGTTTTTGTTACTGTCGGTGAGTATAATGTTAAAAGATTTTACCTTTCATAAACCTTTACCCTTGAGAATGACTTCAGAATGCTTCTCTGATGCCGTTTGTTGTTGATCACCTCAGCCTTCACCTTTCTTATGAATAATTCTTCAAATTCTCTTGTATCTTTACTTCCATTTACTCTTGAGGACCTTTCTGCTTTGATACCACTTGTTGACGTGATGAAAGCTTGAAACTAAACTGCGGAATTCGCCACGCCACAAGAACTAAGCTAAAGTGATATTAGAACACCTCTCATCAATAGCTTAGCAACCTTTCTGAACTCAAAACTTTATAACTGTATTTAGTGAAATCTGAAATTCACTTTACAGGAAAAACTTTGCCTTTTCTTCAGGCTTCAATTCTGATCTCGTTTACTTCAATCTTTACAATTCTTTGTTTACTTATTGATAGATATTCTTTCCTCCACTTAACTGTACCAAAACTGTGTTTTAATCTCACTGGAATCTCACCGGACTGTTACCGAAAGAGTAAGCTCACCGTAATTGCACCGGAATGTTACCGGAATCATTGCAATTCTGTTTGTGATTACTTCAAATGATTGTAAATAAAGTAAGGAAGTAATACCTAAGCTTCCTTTAGTGAATGAACTATATCTGAAGTTTGAGAAAAAACTTCATCAGTTTTGGATGCCTTTACTGTCAGACACAGTACTGTGTGTACATGTCCCGTTTCACAAAACTCTTTTGATCAGTTTGTAGTTGAGGCTATTAGCTTCTAAATAAGCTATCACTCATGAAAAACTTTACACTATACTATGAGATCTAACTTGTAGAAGTACTATAAAATGTGTGCTGCGAAAATTGTAACTGTTAACTAACTTTCACAGTTATATGAAATCACTTAGATTTCTTCACACAAGAAGAATGCGCTCAAATCTTTCCACACAAACATGTGTTTTCTATTACAGAAGATGTGTACAGAATGGCTTGGCCTCACTTTGCTCATAGCCATGGAAAACTCTCCTATTCTGAGTAGTTCTTTCTTACCATCTCTCTTATAGATGAATACCCAACAATTCAGGTTCTATTATTCATCTTTTTATATGCACACTTCCTTCTACTCTTTGTACTCTTTCTCCGGTCTCTCAGACTCTCTCTTTGGCCTCTCAGACTCTCCGTCTGACTCCCAGACTCTCCGTCAGACTCTCAGACTCTCCGTCTGACTCTATCTATTATGATCTTCTAACTCATTTATATACATATTTGTTCCGAGATTCAAAACTCGTAATTCTAGAAGTTTCTAAGTACTATATTACAAGCGTGAATTTGTCCCTTCATTAAGGCTTGATTTTTTGAATGCTTTATTCCTGCTTCTCTTCGTCTTCCTTCATCCTTCATATGTCTTCATGTCTTTTATGTCTAATTAGTGAGTGATTCTTCAACAATTAGGGTTCATCAAAGAGTCTTTGAGTACATGATTGTTTCCACATCATTTACAAAATCCAAAATTTGGTCTTTGTTGAGGGTTTTTCATTTGTGCATGAGATCAATCTCATATGAAATGATCATTATTACACCTATAACATGGCCCTTTCTACATTTGTGTTTGTTGTAGTGGACTTGCTTTAGTATTATCTTGAGTTTTGATACTCATGTACCAAACACGTAAGTATTCTAAATCATCTCACTTTAAGTTTGTTGTCTTTGATTGCATGCTTGAGCTTTGTACTCTTGCCTCAAAGCATTCTCATCGTGGCCTTCCACATATGTAGCATAACTGAGATTCATAATTATAATTAGATATCCTAGAGTCAAAATCAGTGCAACTAGCACTAAGGCCCTTTCTAAGTTTTCTCCCACAATGTATTTTGGAAAAATTTGATTGGTATGTGGTGGTTATTGACCAAGCACAAGTTGTGATGGTTGTGGCTCAAAATTGCTCTTACCAAGGTGTAGGAGCTTAGTATCGCTACCTAAAGCTATAGGGTTGATCGTGATCTTGAGGGTATCTATATTGATATTGCTAGTATTGGGGTTGGTGTTCATAACCAAATGGTCTTTGGCCACTAGGTTGATGATGACACACAAGCTTTCTATTATAGTAGCAACATCTAACTATGGGTAGACGTTCTTATTGATTCCTATATGAAAATAATGGTAGATTTAAGCTTTGTAAGGTCATCAATGGAATTTTCAAAGTTTACACTGGTAGTGCTACTTCCTCTATGAGTTTCTTTAGCGATTTACAAATCCTTTGCCAAATTATCCTCTAAATCAATGCATTCTTTGAGCACTCATCATATTTCCATGATCATTATATGTAGGGTAGCCTTTGAATTTTCACTGCTCATAGGTCAATCTATGAATAATTGATACCATCTTTTGCTTGAAGGATAGCTCATGAGGTGGATGTCTTGCAATGTATTACTTAGCATGTTGCATGACTATTAAGACGGACTCTAAGGAAGATTGTTTGAAGTTATGGATTGGAAAAGATGTGTCATGATGGTCTCCTCTTTTTTATAATTCACCTACAAATTCTTCTAGTAGTTAGTATAAATTACCAAAATTTTCAATGCAACATGGTTTGAACCATGTTAGACGAGAGCCTTTTGATGTAAGCCTAACAGCCTCATACAACATGAAGAAATCATCTACTTGATCTATATGAAGAATTTGTTTGAATTTTGTAATTTGGTCATGGAGATCCCCATGAACCTCATAGCAATCTAATGGTTTAGGACAACCATGCTTATGGATTTGGACTTTGACATATTCTTGAGGAGTAGCATTTATAGCATCTCTTTATGCATGTGTGAAGTGAGAATCTCTAGTTCTCATCTAACTATCTCTAAGTCTTTACAATGATGCCCTAGGACTAGATCATTGACAAACATATATTGACCCTTCTAGAGATATCTTCCTTGGATTCATCATATTAGAACCAAAATGATCTCTTCTTATGGTCCTAATAGATGGATAGGCTAGGGACTCTAGAGGATCTAAGTTATTACACTTTCACAAATGGTTAACCGAATCCTCCCAAAGGTAGAAAGGCCTAGAAGGACCCCTTGATATCGACATAGTGGTATGTTTCACTTGCCTTCCCACCATGCATGAGTTTAGTGAAGAACAAAGTTCTTAACACATATATTTGCTCAAGCTCATCTTCATCTTGAGACTCAAGATGCTTTACCTTGAATTTTCTTGTCCCCTCACCTAAGTCTTCAAAATGTGTATTGCAATCTTCCATGCCAAGCTAGTTGAGTTTGTTTGGGTGCTCATTGAAGATGTAGATACATCCACTTCTATCCAGATTTTATTCCCTTCTAACTTTACTTTGGGATTGCATAGAAGCAAGAGATTGACATCATTTATGAGCTTCACTAGAGTGTAACCCCATGGGCCCTTGAACCAATGAGCTCCATGACCATTTACTCTTTCATAGCTTAGAGGAATGTCATATTCCCCCTTGATCTTAGATAGGAATATTGTCTCTTCATGCACATCCTACATGTACATGTCTATGGACACCACCATATCATTTGATTTGCTCTATGACTCGCTAAGGGTGTTAAAAAAGTTTCTAGGCCTTAGGTCTAATGAACTGGCACTTGCCCTCATAGACACAGATTCTTTCAATCACTCTTTTGTGTGGGGTTGGCTTCTACCCCATTGACTTTTGCTTGCCTAATATGTGACCAGATCTCAAAATCATAAAGTTTATAGGTGTATGTGCTTGTGCATCAAACCATGGATGTTCGCAGGCAATGTATGCAATGACATTCAATGATGCTTGTCACTGAAGCACGCAAAAATAGTCCTTCCCCATAACTAAGTGTTGAATTCATGAGTGTGAGTTATGCAAATTTCCCAATTTTTCCAGCTTAGGTGAACCCTTTGAACATAGATCTCACACTTAGACTTCTAGGTTATGAGAAGAATGACTAGAAATGAATCAAAGGTAGCAATATTTTTCACCCTTAAGAAATTCATTAAGCACACTAATAACCACAGTTTGGAAAGAAGAAAACTCTCACTAAGTTCACAATTCTCCTATTTCTATCTTTAAGTCATATGTGTGATTCAATGATCAATGTCTCATATGTTGATAAGTACAAGTCATTCTTCCAATGGACACTTCCCAAGTCTCCTCATATGGGTCCTATAACTTCACCCTACTCTTAATATGGATGTGTAGAGAGAGATGTGTGTAGTGATAATTTTTCTGGATAGTTAGAACATGAATATGTCACCACTATTCTCAATTGCAAGAGTGGTTTTCACTACCTCTCTCCTTATTCCACACTCTATAAGAAAATAGGACAAGATTTATAGTATCCCATTTATAAGTGAGCACAAGAGAAAACTTCAAGCATCAAGTCCTCTAACCTTGGGTCTAATGGCTTTCTTGGAACTCTTGGTATCCACCTTGGATAGTACCAAGTAAGATGTGGTTCTTCCTCGAGTGCTCTCAAAGCCTAGTGTTATACTTTATGGAATAATGGAATGTTATATGGATTTTAATGTCTTAAGGTTTTTAATGTGATTGTGTTTTCATTTAGCAGGTGAAGAATCATGAGCACATGAACATGTGGATTTATTCATATATGTTTGAAGGTATTTAAAAGATAATATTTTATATATTTTTTGTAAAAATGGTAGACCGCTTAGAAAGCGATGTTTTTTGTAAAAATAGATCGCTTAGAAAGCGATGATTTTTTAAATAAAGCAGACTTTTATAAATGCACGCTTTTTGAAGTGCCACCCTCATGTATCTTCTATTTAGGATGTAATAAAAAATACCTATAAATACACATACTCTGATAGACTCATCCATCATAGTATGTGGGGGTAGATTGTACCCAATCTTGTGTTCATTCTCTTGTCTCTCTTTATTTTGTGTATACTTTTATGAGATTTCGTTTATGTACTATCTCTACGCATATGCATTTGCAAGATCCGATCAATAGCGGTATCAGAGCCTGTGTGCATCTGTGCAGGTGTACTTCTTAGCATCCATTCATTATGTTGCAGTGTCCGTTCATGATTCGACATCCGTTTCGATTCATTAATTCTCTTTCGGTCCATGTTTGCATTTGTCAATTCATGTTTTTTTTGTTCATCAGTGTCTTTTTTGAATTTTTTTGAATCTGTTACTGTGCTCCTATCTCATTATGTTCACTGTGACATGTGACATTGTGTTCACTGTGCTCACTATGACGCTATGCTTACTGTACTCATTGTGCTCACTGTGCTCACTATACTCACTATACTCACTATACTCAATGTATTCACTGTACTCGATGTACTCATTATGCTCACTATCACACTATGCACTATTCTTGTTCCAGTTAGGTTATCAAATTTGGTTGTGAAGTTCGGTCATTAGGTTATCAAATTCGATTATCAAGTTTGGTTATCAATTTTGATTATCCATGCGGTTACTCCTATGGCTTACTCCAAGGCATTGACTAAGGCATCAACTAAGGCATAGAACTATGGCATAACTTTGGCATCTTTGGATTCTCTAGCACTCATAGTTCTCTTCGTTCACTTTAGTTCCCTTTGGTTCCATTGGCTACACATGAACCATCTCTAACTAATGAGTAGCAATAAGAGCTTCCTTATTTCCCTAGTTAGCTTATTTATTTCCCTCATTAGCTTACTTATTTCCCTAGTTAGCATGTAGAGGATTTGAACCCACCACCTCTCACTTACAAGAGATATGTTTTATCCACTAGCCTATTTTCACTTATAGATACACCATTCCTTTTAATTTATATTTAACATAAATTTTAAACACTCTTTTTCCCTTATTTATTTATCTACACTCTCATATATATATATATATATATATATATATATATATATATATATATATATATATATATATATATATATATATATATATATAAGACAAAGCCTTTACTTTCTATTTTAATTCCAATATTACTAAACTTCTTTTCACATGTTTAGTAATCAGTTTTGGTTCTATATATAAGGCCATGGACCCTACCCATACTATAGAGGATTTCGGTAAGTTATTTATTAAATGTATGTTTCTCATCATGGTAAGTTATTAATTAAAAGTATTTTTCCGCATTATGGTTTTCCAAAAATTATTCTATCAAATTGAGATGTCCATTTTTGTGCATTATTTCAAAATTTAAAGTCTAAAATAGACTTTAGCTCTACATATCATTCATAGTCACATTAATTTCCAGCTTTCCATTTCCATGCATGTGGATTTAGATGGAATATGCTTATGATTGTTGAGTGATGGGACATATGACTAGCTATCCATGTGTATTTAATTCTTACCAATTGAGGTTAGTCACTCATCAACTGCGAGGCATGTTATACTTTATGGAATAATGGAATGTTATATGGATTTAAATGTCTTGAGGTTTTTAATGTGATTGTGTTTTGATTTAGCAAGTGAAGAATCATGAGGGCGTGAACATGCGGGTTTATTCACATATTTAAAAGATAGTATTTTATATTTGTTTTGTAAAAATAGTAGATCTTTAGAAAGCGACATTTTTTGTAAAAATAGTAGATCGCTTAGAAAGCAACGATTTTGTAAATAAAGCAAATTTTGTAAACAAATGCTTTTCAAAGCTCCACCCTCATGTATCTTCTATTCAGGATGTCATGAAAAATACCTATAAATACATACTCTAATAGACTCGTCCATTAGAGTATGTGGGGGAAGACTGTACCCAATCTTGTCTTCAGTCTCTTGTCTCTCTTTATGCGGTGTATGGTTTTGTGAGATTTGTTTGCTTTATTATAACATACTTTATTCCATAAAGTATGTTATACTTTATGGAATAATATAATGTTATATGGATTTTAATGTCCTGAGGTTTTTAATGTGATTGTGTTTTGATTTAGCAGTTGAAGAATCATGAGGGCATGAATGCACGAATCTATTTAGATATTTTTGAAGATATTTAAAAGATATTATTTTGTATATTTTTTATAAAAATAGTAGGTCACTTTGAAAGCGAAGTTTCTTATAAAAATAGTAGATCGCTTAGAAAGTGACGCTTTTGTAGGTAAATCAGATTTTTGAAAACATGCGCTTTTTGAAGCACCACCCTCATGTATCTTCTATTCAGGACGTAATGAAAATTACTATAGATACACATACTCTGATAGACTCGTCCGTCAGAGTATGTAGGGGGAAATTGTACCCAATCTTGTGTTCAGTCTCTTGTCTCTCTTTATTCCGTCTATGCTTTTGTGAGATCTCACCTAGATTAAAAAATAAGGCGTGGTGGATAGTGCGATGAAATCTTATGGGATAGAGTAATTAGTCGGTGTGTCAAGATCTAAGGGTAAGTCAAGTGACACCTTGTACACTTGAAGGGAGAAGGTCACTTCCTAGCTCTTTTAAGAGAGTAGCCTCCTTATAAAGCAATTTTTGTCTAATCCTTGATCTCCCAATGTGTGTTGGGCACTAGGTGCCCAAAATAATTTTGATTCATTTCCTTGAGTTTGACAAGGAATCACAAAGCTTGAGGCAAGCTCAAAAGCTTGGACACTCTTTCCACGAGGATGTGTATATATCCAAACACTCAAACTCAATGATTCAACCTCAAATGACTAAAGGAAAAACAATGATTTCTATGAGAAATAGGAAAATCATTATTTGTGTTTTGATAGAAGTAGGGTTTCTATTCCAAGAACTCAACTTTCCACAAGGTGTGAGAGGTCTTGTGTTCTCTCCCACGTGCCCTATGAACTTGGGATTTGCTTCAAGTTTCCCCAATACTCAACAGTTTCTTTGGGAATCCTCGAGAAATTGTAGTTTGTCCTTAGAGAAAATTATGTTGCAATATCCTTGCTCTTTACCTTTTGACAATGTCCCTAGGGGACATGGAACTCATTCCTTGATACTTGAGGATTTCCTTGATTCTAAATGGTGATTGTCTTCCCTTGGGTCTTGATCTCTTTAAATTCAACTCCAAGTTCCAATATGTTTTGCAAAACCACTTTTGGCAAATTAGCAATTTCCTTGATGGTGAAGAGAACTATTATTTGGATTAATTGCATCTTGTGATTATTGTGGCTTTGGATAAATAGTTTTAATATCCTTCTATCCTCAAATATACAATATATGTGAAAACTACTTTCCAATTCAACGTGTACAATGGATGTGAAAACTACTTTTCAAGTCAAATCTTACCTAACAACAATAATTCTACATGTGTGGGAAATCGTCCTTTGGTCAAGTGAGTTATTCCATGAGTTTATGATTTTCTAGCAAATAACCTTTATGCTTTATGAACTTCTTAGTTACCTTAGGTACAAAAACATACCCTCGTAATCATGATAATGAATTCATGAATTCCTAGGATGATGAGGAAATTGTCTTTTCAATGGTAGATTTTTTTCTTGAGATGGTGCTTTACTTCGATAATCAGGGACTCAAATACCCTGACCAAAATTGTGGATTGTAATATGGATTTCTTTCACCTAAAAGTTGAACTTGATATTTTTCCTCTTCATATACCAATGTCTTATCCCTGTCACCCTTATATTCTATGGACTAGTTAACCTAGAACCACACTCAAGGTCATTAACAGATAATCAACAATTTTCAAGTGTATGACTAGAGAAACTATGGACCACTTGGATGTTCTTTTAGTTTGAAGTATTGGTTTTTAAGTAATATCGAGATGTGATTCTTAAGAGTCCCTGCTCAAATGCCCAAAGAATGATATTCATGCAAACTTTTGGAAGGGAAGTTGTTGAGTTTCCAAGTTTTATTTTGTCTTAGCATAAATCTTTCACTCTATATTTTAGCACACTTCGCTTCTTGGTATTGTGACCTCAAGGCCCCTAGAAATCAATCTTGAAAATCTATAATGATTAGATTAATATTGCAACCTATAATGTCACAATCACTTATTGATTTCTCTATATGTGGATCTATAAAGAATTTGTCCCTAAGACAACTTGGGGGCACCTAAAATTCTTGCTTTTTCCATAGACTTTGGGAAATTTTATGTGGAAGGATCATATACCCTTATATTCCACTTCATCAACCTTAAAAACATCCTTCAAATGCATGCACTCTTGCAATCATCACCTTGAATACTTCATAGGAGAAATCGCACAATGCCTTACCTCCTTGTGTATTACTAATTTCTTGATTTATCCTTACATCTCCTAAGCAATTCTCTCTCGATTGCTATCATTCGCAACTCTTAAGCCACAAGGAATGCACACAACAATGTAAAGAACGATCTTTATCTTATCCTATCACTTGACCACACCTATAAAGACATTTTTAATGCATTTAGTGAGGGATGAAAAATAATGTACCTACATAGTTCTCCATAGTATGGCACACCCACTTTGATGCTTGATATCCCTTTGCCCAACTTACTCTATCATGGGTCCACTTTCCTAAGTGCCCATCCTCATTGTAACCTCTATCTTTGGATGTAATGAATAGCTATAAATTTGTAGATTCGATCTGATAAAACATGTGTATTTATAGATTTTCATCACATCCAAAGATAGAGGTTATGATGAGGGTGGGTGTTTAGAAAAGTGAACTCATGATGGAAAATTTGTTTGCTTTTAAGGCAAGCCTTAGCTTTATTTTAAAAAGCCACTTTCTATAGTGATCCATATCGTCAATTGCTATTTTAAAATTAATTAGATTAAATCCTTTACATGGGTTTTCATTACAAAATATATGGAAAATATAATCTCTCTAATCGCATCCAAATGCATCCATAACCTCACAAACCTTTAGCTACTAAACTCATATTTAACACACATAATGCAATCAGAAGATCATTATCATGTGAGACAAATAAAGAATTGATAACATTATCAATTTTTAATGTAGTGTTCACCTCCATACCAACCATTTTCCTACACAAATTGTGATTGTTCATACGAACTCTTATAATCTATTTGTGGCTCTTAATAGTAATACAAGTCTTGTTGGATAGTATCATAATCGACCACCAGTGGCTCTATAGTGTTAGAAACTCGTATTGATACCATGTCTCTCTCTTAGTTTTCCTCTAGGGTGGTATATTTGATAGACATTATATTAGGAAATGGTTGTAGTGGGTGATCTAATAATGGTTATGTCTACTAATATTGTAGGGGTTCATACACTAGTCTAGGTTGTTCATGGTGCTTGATATTATGAATAACCTAACTGAGGGGGTTTTTGATAAGGTTGGTATTGATTTTGGTATCTCTAATGTTGATAACTCATGTTTGCATAGGGTTGGGTCTAGTAGCTCTAGTATTTCTAGTATCTAGGTAGTTGGTATGCAGTTTGATATGGTCTAGGTTAGTATTACAGAATAGTGCTCATAGGGTCTCAGAAGTTCTTTTGATTAGTTGTTTTCTTTTCATCACTCACCCTCTCTATCACAAGGCTTATGTTGATATACTTGTAGTGCAATGGTTGAAGAGTCCTCACCCTATGTCAACTAGGAGCACATTATCTTAAACTCTTATGTCTTCTCATACTAGTGCTAGGAGGCCTTGTGATGATCAGAATGACTTGAGTATCCCTATGAGGCCTCCCTTTGGTTTGGGTTCAAGTGCAATATGTGAGATCCATGATGCCTTAAGTTATAGGGCTCTGGTTCATGAAGCCTCAACACAATGCCTAAGTACCAACACGTATTTCTCCACAAGGCCCTAAAAAGTCACAAGTTCTCTGTCAAGAGTTTCATGAGGCCTTTCTCCTTACATTGTTGAGGTCTTGAGGACTTTGTTATATGCACCTCTACAATGCCTCTATGTCTTACCTAAAATGATGCCTTGACTTTACAAAAAATGATGCCCCGACAACTATCAAATGATGAATTGAATATCCAAGGGCCCTTGATGTCACTATATTCCTTATCATATGCCTAAGGATAAGACACTTCAACTTTCAAGGACTTACAATGCCTGAGTTTTTATCATTGGCAACTACTTTATGATTCCTTCCTATACATCTAATCCTCCAGGATAGTAAGGCCTCATAATGCCTTCCTTCATAGTTCCTCTATGTCTCATGCTTCTTTTCTTCTTTTGATGATGCCACCATATTTGATCATTACATGATGCCTTCAATTGTTTATGTCTTGGGGTCTAATGATGTCTATGTGCACCATAGTAAAATGTCATGGGAGGTATACCCCATGATGCCTCACAAGGCATGTCCAACTACACAATGCCTCAAGGCTTGAGTGCTTGTGATTCTTGGATGACCTCGATGTTTGTGTCATGTGATTCTGCAATTCCTACAAAAGTCTCATGATGCCTCACTAAGGGAGATGCCTCGTCTCATAGACATGATTATAGAGGGCACCTAGGATGCCTTGAGCATAGGGTGTCTTGATTCCTCAAGGGGACTTCTCATGAGGTCGTGATGCCTCATTCTTAGTAGGGCGTCGTGAGGCCTCCTTGAAGTCTCATGATGCCTATGGTTTTCAAACTACTAGATATATTTTTTTTTGCCTTCTTCTTAGT
The DNA here is from genome assembly GCA_020310875.1 of Ceratopteris richardii. NCBI lineage: Eukaryota > Viridiplantae > Streptophyta > Polypodiopsida > Polypodiales > Pteridaceae > Ceratopteris > Ceratopteris richardii. The sequence continues at coordinate 156,935,509 of CM035423.1, read as the reverse complement.
GGGTCCCTAGCTTACCACACCTATGACCTAACAAAGGTTTGCATAGGATGATCCATAATTTTTTTGGAAAAAATCCTTTCACAAGGAATCTACAGATTTGCTTTGCAAAAATTACTCTTATGACATATTTCATTAGCCTTGCAAGGAATAATTCATAGTGAAAATGAATTAGACACTTATCACAACACCAAGAGACCAAGACCTAAAATATGTGTAGCTCATGGGGTTTATGAGGACTCTGCACCACCCTCTATCATGATGCCTTAAGAAGTCCATGACTTTTCTATGTGATAATTCAAGAACTCCTAATTCCTTTGTAGGCTTATGGTTAGAAGATGTCAAAGTTTTCTATGTGATACTTCAAGAACTCCTGATTCCTTTGCAGGCTTATGGTTAGAAGATGTCAAAGACCTCTGGCATGCCATTATCTTTTTTTCTTCCTTTTTGCAGATGTTGCCACATCTGTCCCCTTTTTCTTGAGCAACACATACTCACAATGCACTCCTAGCATGCTCTTCATACACATTTCTCTCCCCAATGATGCATTTGCTCATATTTCACACGTGTGAGCACATCAAAGTTTGTATGTGTTCAATCTATCTTTTGCTTCCTTACAAAGTTCATCAAACCACAATGATGGCACACAATCCCACAAACCTTCACCTTGCCCGATGTCTAATGTGACGGATCACTTTACTTCTTTCCAAGGTTCTCAAGAGTGTCTTGTGCACACTTTTCCTAGCTTGCACATCTACCAATGGACCCTAGAGCAATCGTGCATGCAAGAATTAAGAAAGAAGGTGATTTGCAACTCATATGAGACCGCGAAGAACTCCTTTGTACATGTGACAATGAAACCTTACACACAAATGCTTAATCTTGCTAAATTCCTTGTACTTTTCTTTCTTTGATTGCCCTAACCTCCTTAGCTCACGAGATATTTGGAGTTCAAAGAACTCGGGGTGCATATCTACACATGTCTAGGGAGTCTTGCCTTGGTCCTATTACCTTCAAAATGTTGGTCAACTAGAGTGTTGGTAACTTCTTTCCCTCCACATGTGCTCTTTAGAGCTCCTCAAAACTTGAGAAAACAAAGTTAGAAGTACACGAGGGGTGTACATTCATTTTTATATCATCTACTCCATAAATACCTCTCTACACAGACTTTCAAGTTGAAGAAGAAGCTTCAAAGTTCAAAATTTTGGAGTGCATAGAGATCTAATAAACATTCAAAAACATACACAAGCTATTCTAAGGCAAGAAAAGGAGAATACTTCAAATGTAAAAAAGGCAAGAAATGACACTTTCAAGCTTCAAGGTTTCCATTACAGTTTGAAAAAACACCGCGTTTTTGAAGATGAAGATGAAAATGGATGAAAAAAAAACAAATGGGATTTTAAAAATGACTAGACATTCACGAATGAACATTGGCACTCAAATCCACCCACAATGAGCTCATACCTCAACCCTCACGATTACCATCTCGTAAGAAATGATGTATCAATCTTGACAATGGCACAAATTAATTTGGTGTAGGCCTACGCATGATCGGGTAGCTCACGAGCATCAACTGGTGAAGACCAACATAAAGATGTCAATTTGAAGTAGATGTGATCACATGCAATGCCCATCTCACGAGAAAAGCACAAGGAGAAGAAAGATAGAAGAGGGAGAATCGCATACACACCTATGCCACTAGATGTGCATGAACATGAAAGGAAAGAACTCCCCATAGGTAACCAACCCCATGGGACAACCTCTCGTACACTCACAACTCACAAAAAGAGAGAAATGGACACTCAAAATGAGGGAGAAAGCTCATGTACAAGATTCTATTCAAAAGTGAGAGTCTAACCAAATACGAATGAGTTATGCTCACTTTTATAGATGAGCAATTGTCCATGTTTACATTAGTCTAGTTAGATGAAAGCTCAAAATTAGGCCTACGCCGCTGAGATTGTTTAAATTAAAATGGAAAATGAAGGGTTATTATTGGGAATTGAAAAAGTAAGAAAGAGATACAAGTTGTGTTAAATATAAGAAAAGAGAACTAGAGTGACAACACAAAGAGATAGTGTAGTGGTAAAACACTTCCCTTGTGATAGTGAGGTTGTGGGTTCAAATCCTCCCTCCCTGGTGAATATAAAACTCCTTATTGCCACTCATAAATTAAAGTTGGTTCAAGCGTAGCCAATAGCTACCAACGGTCACCAAGGGAGCCATCGGTGCCAAAGATGCGTAATGCCTTATTTATGCCTAAGTTTTATGTCCTTATCGACACCTTAGAGTAAATGCAGGTGTAAACATAGGTTCAGGTTCAGGAACTGGAACAAAAATAGGGATGGGAACCATAACTGAAATAGAAACGAAAACAATCAGAATTGAAATTGGCATCAGAATAAAATCAGAAATGAAAACGGAATTGGAACCATATCGCAAATAGAGAACATTGAAATAGAGATCAATTGCCAAAACAAACGGAAACAGACCCCTCCGTAGTGACGCATGCAAAGCTCTGATACCATTGTTATCAGGATCTTAATTCATGCGCACACAGATGTTATGAATGATGAAAACACACAGAGAAAATAGATATGCAAGGAGACGAGATAGAATGTAGTATTGGGTGCAATCTCCCCCTATGCACTCTGTTTTGACAGTTCACAAAGTGCATGTATTTATAAGATTGTTTGATTAGGTCAAAAATAGTCGTTACATGAGAGCACCTTCGAAAAGCATGCATGAAAGTAAAAGTTGGTCTCTTTTGTGGAGAGCCCTTACTTTTATTAATAGAGATCACGGTCTATAACGATTCTTACCCTAACCACTACTTTACTACTTGTTTCCAAAAATAAAACCCTCTATGTGGGTTTATTTATAAACTATACAAAATATAAATCCGATTATTGATGTCCGTCCTTTCACACCCTCAAGAACCTTCAACTGCTATATCAAAAAGACCAAAACACATTAATACATTAATAAATTAACACTCCAACAATTCCTTATTCAAAACATTCCATGATTCATAACAACAAAACATTGGTTATCACTACATTTTTGTGCCAAATATGATCTAGTTCTTCTCCTGTTAGATACTTGTAGGGAAAGAGATATGAAAACACAAAGAAACTTATAAAAATGGAGATTTGTTATTTGTTCAAGTGTCATGGTAGATATTTGTCCAAGTGTCATGAAAATTTGGGTGGTCCTTTATATGCGCACAATCGCTAAAAAGTTGGAAACCAAGTAGACGATTAAGGCATGGATGAACAACAAAGACTTCTAACTCACTTGATTTTCAAGAATGTGAAAAATATCTCCCTTATTGGTTGTCTAAGTTGGAAGTATAATAACCTCATCATGCTTCGTTTTTCCCTTTCAAAGTTTCTCATAGGGGGAGTCCAACCTTGTGATGTCCCTCCAAAAAGCTTGGAATAATTTGAAATTCCAAGAAGATGTGTCTAGATCCAAGAGACTCTAGTCCAAAGATGTCATAAAGTAAAAATCTTATAGTAGTGTGGCTTAAAAGAGAAGTTATGGGCCATCTTGATTAATTAAGCCACATGATAGAAGTGATATGGGTCATCCATATACAAGTTTGTGTGGCTAGGAGGCAAATCCAATGTGTTCATATGATATTTCGTTTTTTAATTTTTGTGGCAAAAGGAGTTATTTTGTTTGGTATTAAAGTTGGCTTTCAATCCCATTTAGGTGCCTTCTGCACTCTCTCCTTCCTCTTGCTTTGATGGACATCATACAATCAAGGTTCGTATATAGACCTATGTAAATTTTGATGCCCTCCCATATAGGGTTGAAGATCTTGCAAGCATGAAATTTGGGTCTTGCATGTAGTCATCAAGGTAAGAGAAGGAAGATGGAGGAGATGCATGACGAATAGAAGAAAAGGAAAGGTAAATAAAGAAGGAGAATAGGAACAAGAAAAGGGAAGTTGGAGTTTTCATATGGGGCACAAATTTCATGTTTTGATGCACTACTCAAATTTCATGTTTCATGTTTTGGGGCACAAATTTCATGTTTTGATGCACAAATGTGTTGGGAGGGCTCAAGATATTTTGTTCCAATGTCTTATAATGTGTAGCACGCAAAGGCAACTCTACTACGACAACTTTTCTTTAAGAAAAACCCTCTTTTTCCCACAAATGAGTACAAAGAGACTATAAAAACTCAATGAAAACATTTTTTTAGAACTTATGGAATAACACAAATCCCATTTTGTGATCGCAAAGGAGTCTTCTAGCCATTGGGCTCTACCATATTTTTTGTGATGCGCAACAACTTGAGCTCTTGCGGCATGAACTTTGAGACACTCAAAATGAGATCCAACAACTTGACGAAGTACTTTAGAAAATGCAATCTCATGAACATAACCTTGCGAGGGTGGTAAAAGCTATTGTCTTTGCCCAATATGATGGCACACATTCCAAGATTGGTGTTAAAAATTAGTTTGATGGCCCTTTAGTTCTTTCATGGTTATCACAGTTTGACGATTTTTATAATGATGAAACATATGCTGAAAGTGAAAAAGTTAAATTTGCCACTAACTATTTAGTAGAAAAAGCTCAGTTCTAGTGGAATGTCCTGCATCAAAGCATAGATCATCCAACAATGTGAAAGGCTTTCCAAGATAAAGTGAAGGATTCTTTTCTTCCTCCTTAATATCATTTACATATTCGACGTGCATGGACAACCTTGACATAGAAGGAGGGTGACATTGTCACTACCTACACGGAGCAGTTATGTCAAAATTTATTATTGGTTCAAATGCTCGAAGATGTACCAGAGGATATCTTGCAAAAAAAATATGAAGATGGTTTGGAGGTGGAAATCCAAGCCAAGCTTCACACCCTATTGGCTACAACCCTCAACAAAGCTATCTCTTTTGCCTATGATGCAGAAAAGGAATTTCAGTCCATAACTAAGCCGATTCGTCTACAATAACCGCAGCAACGACCACTTTTTGCTAAACCAACTTTTCCTATGAAGCATAATTTTTAAGCCCCATCTTACTCTAGTTCTCCTCGTCCTCCACAATCCAATTACTCAACTGCACCTCTCCAACCTACCACCTACCTTGCAAACTTCAACAATGGATGTCCAACAGAAACAATCATGTATCACCTATTGGAATTGTGGTAAACCTATACATACAAAAAAAAAGTGTCGATTGCAAACTCTTCACATGAAACTAGACAACTCAATTGCATAACATGGAGGCCCATAATGAAGGAATTCCTCCTATTTAGACAGAGGAAGCATTGGAAAAGGACTTAAGTACCTTGGGTAACGATGTTGCTAGTCATTCTTTACTTTGCATGCAGGGTACTATCACTAACAAACTGGTTAATATTTTACATGATGATGGTAGTTCACATGATTTCATTTCACATTGATTAGCACAAGAACTTAAGCTAAAAACATTTCCTTCCTTATATAAAGTGAAAGATTCATTTCAAGGTAGTCATTATAATGTAACACAAGAAGTGCAAGACATTACGATTAGCATAGCCCCATATGTAGATGCACGAACATTTTTAATTGCAGCTTTGCAATCTTACGATGTTATACTTGGTATGCCTTTTCGTCATCATTATCACCCACACATTGACTACCATACACATACCTTTAACTTTGAATTTAAAGGTCAAATCATTACTTTTTCTACACAACATGATTTCCATCCATTTCCATTGATAAGTCATACTCAAGTAAAACATGCATTTAGGAAAGGATACAATTCATGCATTGCTTTTGTCAATGTAGTAAATGATTATACTCATACACCTCCCGATGCACATAAACCTTTCATGACTACTTATAAGGATTGTTTTATGTCTAATTATCCCTTCGAACTACCACCATCTCAAGGATCCTTTGACCATAGCATAGACTTAATTCATGGTAGTTCTTCTCCCCATAAAACACCTTATAGGCATGGCCCACTACACCAAAAGGAAATAGAAAACCAAGTGAAAGACTTACTCCACAAAGGACTTATAAGGCATAGTTCTTCCCCATTTGGAGCACCCATTCTCTTCGTAGAGAAGAAGAATAAAACTTATCTAATGTGCATTGATTATAGAGGCCTTAACAAGATTGCAGAATAGATACCCTATTCCTTGATTATATGATCTCCTAGATAAATTACGAGGAGCTCATGTTTTTAGTAAAATTGATCTTAAATCGGGTTACCATTAGATATGTATGATGCAAAGAGATATTTTTAAAACTACATTTAGAACTCAAACTGACCATTATGAATTTATCGTAATGCCCTTTGGACTTACTAATGCTCCTGCTTCATTTGCATGAATGATGAACAACATTTTTCTTGATTACCAAGCTTTTGTTCTTGTATTCTTTGACGATATACTTGTTTACAGTAAGAATGATAATGAGCACGAGAAGCATCTTACAAGAGTTTTTCATTTGTTACAAGAGAACACGCTTTATGCTAATCTTGAAAAGAGTTACTTCTTTCACTATAAACTAGAATATTTAGGACATATTATTTCAAGTGAAGGCATGCATGTGGATATAAAAAAGATTGAAGTTATAGTAGAATGGCCTACACCACAATTAGTCAATGATGTTCGTTCTTTTCTTGGGTTGACTAGTTTTTATAGGAAGCTTGTTCAAAATTTTTCTTATTTAGCACTGCCTCTTACCTTATTATTGAAAAAGAAAATAAAATTTGCATGGGGACTTACCCAACAACAATCCTTTGAAAAACTCAAACATGCACCTGTTTTAATAATTACCTGATTTTTCACAACCATTTCATGCCTTTATTGTTGCGAGTGGTTCAGGAATAGGTGTTGTTTTAATGCAAAATGATCATCCCATTGCATTTGAGAGTAGGAAGTTTAAGCCCTCAGAAAAGAATTATAGTACATATGATAAATAATTGTTAGCAATTGCGCATGCATTTGGAAACACTATCCTATGAGATCTGAGGTCTTAATCAAAACCGATCAACAGACTATTAAGCATTTATTAATCAACCCTTAATCTCTGATCAACATCTTAAATGGGCTTCATTCATTCAAAATTTCCAACCCATGATCCAATATCAACCTGGTAAAGCTAATGTAGTAGTCGATGCTCTTAGCCGCTTTCCTTTGCATTCTGTTGTTTTGCATAATATTTCTACAATCCAAATTCATTCCTTTCAAGAAAAGATTTCTACTTATGCATCTGATTTGTATTTCTCATGTGCATGGCATGAATTCAACAATGGTGCACCTTTAACTAATGAGCATTATCATTTCATCTTGGCTTACTTTATTTTCAACATAGATTATTCATAACCCAAGATTTTAAAGAGTTTTTCATCAAAGAAATGCATGAACCATCTTACATGGGTCATCGAGGCATACAGAGCACCATTTTTGCTTGCAAATATTTCTTCTTTTGGTTCCACATGGAAAAAGATATTGCACATTATGTTTCTCAAGGCATTGTATGTCGACGTGTAAAACATCATCACGGTAAACCATTTGGATTATTAATGCCACTTCCCATTTTGAATGAACCATGGGAACAAATCACTATGGATTTTATCACAGATCTTCCTATCACTTCATCATAGAATGATATGATTTGGATAATAGTTGATAGGTTTAGTAAATATGCATACTTCATTCCTTGTAGAAAAGCTTCTCACTCCCACGTCACTCACTCAAAGTGATATTCTAGTAGCTGATTCTATTGCTGAAGGTCACATTTCTATGCTTCACGATGTTCACGAACACATTAGGAAAAGTCAAGAACGTTATACACGTAATATCAATTAGCGAAGGAATTCAAGGAAAATGATCTTGTATGGTTGCATATAATTAAAAGACATCTAAAGAATATTTTGCAGCATCCCAAAATTAAACTTGCACCACACTAGTATGGATCATTTTGCAGTATACAAAAAATTATGATAATTTATTCATATTAGATATACCATCTCATTGGCATATACATAATCTTTTCATATTAGTTTACTTAAACCATTTAAAGAAACTTTACCACTCAGTCCACTTCTTGATGACCCTCCTTTACTTGAAGAACAATCTCAACTCTTAATTCTTGAGAAAATAATTGATCATGATGTCACTACTACACGCACAAGTATTCAATATCATCGATATTTAGTTAAGTACAAAAATCACTCTATTGAAGAATGTCAATGGATACATAAAACACAATTAACACCCCATTATGATCACTTGATTTCTGCATATCACACACATACACATTAATGTAACTTCTCTGTGAACATTTCCATGCATGTGTTTTTACATGGAAAATGCTTATTCTCGTTCAGTGATGGAACATGTGATTGGCCATCCATGTTTAGTTTTATTTTATCAACTGAGGTCTGTTGCTTTTTTTCAACTGAGGAGCATGTTATGAATTATGGAATGTGTTGAACAAGGAATAGTTGGAGTGTTAATTTATTAATGTATTAATGTGTTTTGGTGTTTTTGATATAGAAGCTGAAGGTTCGTGAGTGCATGAAAGGACAAACATCAATAATCGGATTTATATTTTGTATAGTTTGTAAATAAACCCACATAGATGGTTCTATTTTTGGAAACAGTTAGTAAAGTAGTGGTTAGGATAATAATCGCTGTAGACTGCGATCTCTATTAATAAAAGCAAGGGCTCTCCACAAAAGAGACCAACTTTTACTTTCACGCATGCTTTTCGAAACCGCTCTCATGTAGCCACTATTTTCGACATAAATCAAACAATCCAATGAATACATGCACTCTGTGGACTGTCGAAATAGAGTGCATGGGGGGAGATTGCACCCAATACTGCGTTCTGTCTCGTCTCTTGCGTATCTATTTTCTCTGTGTGTTTTCATCGTTCATAACCTCTATGTGCGCATGAATTAAGATCCTGATAGTATTTGTTGTCTCCTTTCAGTTGCATTCCAAGAGTCCATTCCAATCAATGATTCATTGAAACCTAGAATCCCATTGGGATTTCCAATAAAAGGAATATTTGACCTAGAACAATCTCTTTGGTCCCTTGTTCGAGTATGAATGTGTGTGGTCATTGTACCATTTATTGTCGATGCATTATTTTCAAGCATAATATCCTCTAAAATACTCTTATTATAGGTTTCGTATTGCAATTGGTAGCCCTTACAACTTTGAGCATGATCTTATAATATCTCCTTGCATCCATCTCATGAAGTATAGGTCCTTAATAAATATGAGAACCATTGATAATATCTCTTTTATTCCTCATTCATCATTAAATTGATGAACAATAGAATTCAATACTTATATCACTTTCCTAACCCTCTCGCTCACCCAATGTCTCTCTCTTTCCCTTTTTATCTTCTCTCTCAACCTTCCTATCTTTCATTCTCTCTCTTTTTCTCCCTCTAACTACCCTCAAAGCAAAGTTTTATGAAAATACATGAATCTCCATGCACATGTTTGAAATGCATCTTTTTTGTCATTCTCCAAAGAATTCTCTCTCTCTCTCTCTCTCTCTTTATCTCCCTCCTTAATAGCTTGAGGGATGGCACACCTAGGATGGTCACCCCAAGGCAATCTAACCCAAAAGGGGTGGTCCCAAGGGCACATAGCCCAACAAAGTCACCTCTATGGGGGGGGGTTGAGTAACCCGTGACCTCACCAAGGAAAACTTGCTTATATAAGATTCCAAATCAAATCTTCTTTTTCTTTTAAAGAGGAAGTTTGACAAAGCTTACTCTCTCCTGCTTGAATTGATTGAATGAAAAATTATACAACAAGTGAAGGGTCAACCATGACTAAGAGCCTAGAGGGGTTAAACCCGCGCCTTAAGAGGCAAGAAAGAAAATAAATGGGAATTGAATAATAATCATTAGTTACTATGTAGTAAGATCAGGCAATAAAGGGCAAAAATTTGAAAAAAAAAAGGAGAACTTGTAGCAAGATCGGGCAATAAATGGTGATGGTGCTCGTCAACTTTCCATTGTTCATTTAACTTTCTCCGAACTTCTATGAAAACCCTAACACAGGGTGGAGTCTCGATGTTGGACGATCGCCATTAGTCCCACTACAGGTGCAGGATCCAGATCCATAGGGTGATTCATACAGGCGAGGAAAGTACTACAGAATGGGAAAGAAGAAGAAGAAGGCACCGCCAAAAGTTTGGTGTTTCTACTGTGATCGAGAGTTCGATGACGAAAAAATTCTAATTCAACATCAGAAGGCGAAACACTTCAAGTGTACTGTTTGCCACAAGAAGCTTTCTACAGCAGGTGGGCTGGTAATTCATGTTCTCCAGGTGCACAAGCAGACTATCACCAAGTACGATTCTCCTACTGATTTTATTGTATCTTCTTCTGCGTTACTGTCACGAACGCAGTATGTGTAAACCTTGTCATCTCAACTTGCGTAGCTTTCGTATCGTTCAGTCGCATGCATTGCGCTTCTTAGTCTGATCAAGCAGAATTGCAACGACAACCTATTGCCATAATATTAGGAGGCCGGAAGGATTTACTTCTACGAGGCTATCGATATCATATCCTTGTACAGCTTTAGGTAGATTCTCCAGTTTGCAAGTTTTTGGTTATATAGACGGAGATTCCTTATATCGATCAAAAACGTTGTTAATCATTTGGTCTTACAGTGATCGGGTCATTCTGTAAGCACATTTTAATCTCGTGAGAGCGATGATTGTATGTGATCGGGTTTGTTTTAGCTTTTCTGTATCGTCTTTCTGGTAGTTGTGGATCCTGTTTCATTTTATGAGTTATATTCAGGGATATCCTTTCTCGTTCCACGTTGGGAATAATATGTCTATGAGCAAGAATTGGAAGCAAGGTATTGGAGTTCTACTCCTCTTTAGGTATCTGAAACATTCTTTGCATGAGCACATCCATATTGTTTATCTGTGCCACATCACTAAATGATGAGGTACACTGGATTTCCTATAGTGCTGACCACTAAATGTACAAATGATAAAGGTAGATAAACTTTTACTTCTGGCTTTTTGTTACAGGTAGTTACAGCTTACATATCGCTTTTGCCAACACACCTATTTTTCTGGATAGGCCGTATCCCTTTGGCACAACATAGCTATGCTTTTGAGATTCTGATTAAGTTTTCTTTTGGAAGGTTCAAGGTACCGAAGTCTGAAGATGTCCCTTCCATAGTGATTTCGAAAGAGTTTCTTGAGGACAACATTTCTTTACATGCAATTATCATGGTGGTGCTCTTTAACTATTGTATCAATGCAAAGAGTGGGAATTTGTGCATTTTCTAAAGATATAATATTTTATTTAAATCAAACATAATGATGAATTTCATATCAAATTTTTGGTAATGATTTGGAGGGCTTTCCTATGGGAGGTGTCTTATGGTCATACAATGCTTTATGACAATTGTTCGGCAATAATTGGTGTCAGCCCTACCATTTTCTTGTTTCAATCAGAGGAACTATTTTGTTGTTATTTTTGCTCAAAGAAGAACACGAACCTTCTTTTTAGTTTGAATTTGCATTGTATACATAAGCTGAAGGTAGAATAAGTGTATTGTATCCCATATATTTTAGGCTCTTTAGGTTTCGCGTGTATCGGTGCATTAGGTTCATCATATGCATTCTGGTGGGTGCCTTTTTTTAGTGTGCTTTAGGTTTAGGTTATTATGTCCTTCATTTTCGATTGTCTATTGCTCTTATGTGAGCATTGTTAGCCTATTTCTGATAGTGCCCGTGAGAGTACGAATGAGAATAAGGAAATGAGAGAGAGAGAGAGAGAGAGAGAGAGAGAGAGAGAGAGAGAGAGAGAGAGAGAGAGAGAGAGAGAGAGAGAGAGAGAGAGAGAGAGAGAGAGAGAGAGAGAGAGAGAGAGAGAGAGAGAGTATATTGTTTTCAGTTTGTCCTTAGTGAAGAGGAACACTTAAGTTGTGAACTTTGAATGGTTTTGAGGACAAAAAGGGAAATCTGATCCCGAAGGGAACACACTTCATAAAGTGAAACTTGTCAATTTTATTTAAAACATTTACAACGTACCTTACGGAATCTTGGCAATTCAGTTCTCTCACATCGTACCCTAGTAAACAATGTAGGATTTAGCTCTGATATGTGAAAGTGGAGATGGAACATTGTGGAAAGAGCTTTTGCACCACCATAGCTTGTTTTGTTCATCATGTATCAAGTGGAGGAACGGGTATTGCTAGTTGCATGAAAGTCTCTTTCAAGACTGGAAAAATTCTCGTTTATTCTATTGAAATGGGCACCTCATTATGTGAGCCATACAATGCATAGTTAACTATGCTATGAGATGCAAGTGCTTGTGTGGTAATTCACTATAAATACATGCATGAAGCATATATTATTATATACTAAGTATATAAAGTATACCCCACACACACATATAATATGCTTCATGCATGTATTATTATTATATATATATATATATATATAAAATAATAATAATAATAATAATAATAATACATGCATGAAGCATATATTATATATATATGTATATATAATAATAATAATAATAATAATAATAATAATAATACATGCATGAAGCATATTATATGTGTGTGTGTGGTATACTTTATATACTTAGTATATATATATATATATATGTATATATATATATATATATATATATATATATATATATATATATATATATATATATATATATATATATATATATTTATATATATATATGTGTGTGTGTGTGTACGCACGTGCGTGTGCATGTTGGATATTTTAAAGGCCTCTATGTTCAACCTTGCCGTTCATGAAGCCTTGCATATTGAGGCTTGAGCAGCCCCCTCCACCCTCTTAGCCCTCTCTTCACATCTATTATCTTTTATGACATGATGATGAAACACGTGACTTTTGACGAGATGATGAAACACGTGACTTTTGACGAGATAGTCTTTGACATTTCTCATGATCATGTGATATCAGATGATCATTGAGTCTTAACTCTTGTTATTTATATGATATGATGATGATAATGTTGCAGTGTCTTTTGTTTAACATGATGAAATACATATGACTTTTCATACTTTGTCCAATCAAACTATCAATATGTCAATGCCTATGATGTTCTTTATCTCGACTTGAGAGTCAAGTTTGAATGTTCAACATGCTTTATAGATTTTTCCACTAAAGAAACACCTTTTTCTATAGTTTTGTTTTTTTTTTGGGTCTTTTCATATGGTAAATCAACCGTCATTCACTTTACATGATTTTCATTTGATATTTTTGAGGAAATCAAGATTTTTAAGTGCCATCCCAAGGATGCATCCTCGAATCACCCTAGGCTCCATCCTCGAGACAGCCTAGGCTCCGTTCTCGTCCCGGGGACACCACTGTTCCCGAGACCTTTCCCCTCGTGACTTTGGTGTAATCTTTCTTTTATTGTTGTGCATACATGTGCATAGAAAGGATGGTTAATCCTTAGCTGAAGTGGGACCATGTGATGATTGGCATGAACTTGAATATAAAAGGTTGTGGATCCATGTTGGCTGAAGAAAGAAAAATATCGAGCTTCAATTAAAACCATATAGATTAGGTTGGTAGATTTATGGGTGCTCAATTTTGGTTGATGGATGGAGAGACATGAATCTTTATCACATAATTAATACAATGATTGTTGGCTGTCTAATTTTTTATTTGATTTGGGTAGTGGATTGGAGTTGTGTGGCTACACACATCACTAGGGAATTCATTTTTGAGCATTTAAAGTTTGGATTCAAGCAATTGGGGCACAAAATGTGGTACAAGTTATTGGAGATAATGTCTTAGTGTTTAGTCGATACTATGCAGATTGGAGCTGATGGCAGGCAGACTCTATAGATTTGTGCGTGACCATCATGAGCTTATTTTCTTTTTTGATTTGATGGTGAATTTGAGGTTTGCTTGGATCTTGCTTGGGATATATGTTTGCTGTATTAGCAGACATGCAATTTTCACTTGTGGATTCTTTGTCCGAGTATCCATCTACTTCTTTAGCTTGCATCTTGTGTAGGCTTAGTTATGATTAATTTTGAGATGTTCTTATTTGTTCATATTTCTGGTGCTTGCTTCTCATCATGTTATTAATTTTAGCTCTATATTCGATAGCCATTGAGGACATTATAGGATCTTATACTATTTGGTGCGAGCTATGCATATTTGAGTTGATAGTTCTAGAGTCGTGGTTGAATACCATGAAAAGGTACTTTCTCTATAGGGGGTGAATATTCCTATGTTTATGCTGCAACTTGTACTTTGTTCTAGACTTTACCATGTTTAGTTAGCTCATGATTTTCAAAAGGTTAATATTCCTATGTTTATGCTGCAACTTGTACTTTGTTCTAGACTTTACCATGTTTAGTTAGCTCATGATTTTCAAAAGGGATAGACTCATTTAGTAGAGCTTCTCATAAGTTCAAACTTCATGTAGTGATGTGTATGTGACCATGAATTAATTTTTAGTATGTCCCACTAATGGGTACTCACTATATTAGTGGGGTTGTTAGTGATTGACACAATGCATAATAGAACTGATTGTTACATAGTCTCGTGGTTGAAACTTTACTACCATGAGCTCAAAACTACATTTTCGTTTTGGGCATTCATCATGGTATATAAGCTTGTTGTATTTGTGGACATGTGAATTCCATTTATGGGATTTTCATCCAAGTTGTGAGTTGTGGCCAATCAATACTTGTATATACCCTATCAACATTGGGTTTGTTTTAATTTGTCTTATGTTTAGTTTGTATCTTGTTAAGAGGCTTCATTACGGTCGAGTTTGCTATTGATGAAGCTCATTTTGTAGAGCTTATCTATTTATGCTTGTGATGTGTATGAGAGCATGTATTTGTTCTTAGATCTATACCCACTGTTTGGTATTCATACCATTAAAGGGGATGTCATAGTATTTGGTTGATACTTTGCTAGATGGAGTCAATGACTATGTAGTTTTGTGTTTGACTATCATAAGTTCATATTTGCACTTTGTTTTGGGGTGAATCTGTAGTTTGACTTGATTCATCTTCGCGTGTGTGTATTTGTGGATGTGAACTTCTCACTTGTGGAGTCTTCTTTCTAGTTGAGACAATTTCATACCATCAACTTTGCCTTTATTTTAATTTTTCCTATGTCAACTTGCATCTTGTGGTAGGTTTCATGATGGCTGAATTCATCCATCACTCTCAGAAGCGATAGAAATTCAAGGCATAAAGGTTCTTAAGTGTTTGTGTTTATGGTGTGCATGTGAGAGAGCATGTGTCCATACTTAGCTTTGTAACCACTATCCGCTACCAATGTCATTAGTGGGGTGGTCATAATATTTGGTTGATATGCATGTGTCCATACTTAGCTTCGTAATCTCATTGGCTACCAATGTCATTAGTGGGGTGGTCATAGTATTTGGAGTTCACGGCTATATAGTTTTGTGGTTGACTATATCACAATGTTGTAGTTGCACTTTCTTTTAGAGATTAATTTGTGGTCTATGTCATAGTATTTGGTTGATATTATGTATAATGGAGCTCATGACTATATAGTTTTGTCATGTGGTTGTCTATCACAATGCTATAGTTCCATTTTCTTTTAGGGATCAATTTGGGGTCTACTTGGATTCATCTTGGTATCTTGTGTATACGTGAATCTTTGATACATTAGTATATATGTATGTATACTTCGATATTTTTGGAAAAATTATTCACATATTTATCTTGCATCTTGGGCTAAGCTTTATCGTATATGAATTTTCCCATCACTTTAGAAAGTGATAGAACCTCATGTCAAAGATCTTCTTATGTATTTAGGCACATGATGTGTATACACTCTCTTGTGAGTTGAATCCTTTCTCAATTATGTACTATAGTTACGTGTTGCAACATTAAGAGGGATGCCACAACATTTGATTGATATGTGCACATTGAAGTTATAAGTATATGGTCTTGTTCTTAAATACCACAAGCTGATAGTTTCGCTTTCTTTTCGAGGTAAATTTGGGGTTTGCTTGGATTCACAACTATATATGCTTTAAATAATAAGCCTTCATTTGCCTTTCAACAAGCCTTTTTGGTTAACATGTTGGAAATCAATTGCCATGTGGTCGTAAAAGTAATTGTAGCAACATGCTTTTAGCTTTGATTTTTGTAACCCAAATCTTTTAAGCCTTCACATGTAGATAGCTTGAAAGGATAGCTCATCTATATAAGGTGACATCATTGAAGATGATCCCATAGCTTAAACCAAGGATCAATAAAGCACCATGGATGCATTAATCACACACGTGACACAAGGTTGTTAGCAACGTTTTCGCAACGTCCAAGGCAACCTGTTGCTAACGCGTTAGCAACATCGCAACGTTTAGGCCTTGACGTTGCGAAAACGTTGCGAACCATTTCTTCTTTTTTTTTTTTCATTTTTGTTTGCAAATATAGTAACCTAGATGTATATAATAGTATTTACATATATAATATGTATTATGTAGTATGTATTATGTTAATTTATGTAATATGTATTGAATATTTATGATTCATTCCAAATTCCCAAATCCCTATTCAATCATCAATGCAGTGATGGCAGAATTCAGATGCACATTGCACATGTATGATGTCAGAATTTACAAATAATCATTATCATGACTCAATGACTCATTCTAAAATTCAAATTCACAATGCACATTCAAGCAACTTACTAGTAACTACTAACTACTTAGTACGTACTACTTACTACTTAGCAATGTTCATGTTGGAACTTGCCACCAGGCAATTGCATTATTTTCAAGAATCAAACTTCAAAGCATCTCATATGACATCAGAGTCCAGGCAAATACATTAATATATCTATATACAACTTACAAGTTACAAGTAACATTGAAAAACAAACTTCAAAGAATTATAATTTACGACATGAGACAAAAACATGTCAAAAAGTCAACCTCATCTCAAAATTATGACACTGGTGACTGTCATAACTCATATGTGATATCAGAATCCAATGTCCATAATACATATACATCAATGATCATACCAGTAACCATCATCCATGATACCACTAAGTAGTCAAACAATAAATTGTCAATAATACAATGATCAATCAATATCAAGTAAATCATAAGTCATAATACATATGACATGTCACATGATCGGTCATCAATCCTCAAAATCCTCTGAGTCACTAATAACTATCACCATCATCATCATCATCATCATCACTATCATCATCATCACTATCATCATCATCACTATCATCATCATCATCATCATGATCTGGTGCTCGACTAGTAGATGCCTCCATCCTACTAGTAGATGGACCTGGTACACTGTGTTCTATGGCTAGAACGAGTCCGAGATGCCCTCATATCATGCTGTGGCACTGTCAACTCCTGATAGAGCATTTCATATAGATCAAGGTCCTCTGTCGGAATGCTAGGTATATCATGGACCCTCTCTATATCAAGCTCATCGACGTTCATCCGCCGCACCTCTGCTGAGTGGCCACCACGCTCCAATAAACGCAAGTTGCAGTGGCAATAGACAAGCCGCTCTAACTGCAATGTAGATAGTCTATTCCTCTTCTTTGTATGGAAGAGGGCCCATGTACTCCAATTCCTTTCACATGGATTGGCACTACAGTCTTGTCTTGTGAAAGTATGTGGATGGCTAACTTTCTCTGCAAGATAAAAAAGAAAGAGTTCATTAAAAATTAAAGACTCAAGAGGAATGACTCATGAGACTAAGTTATAACTTATTAGTTAAAGACTTAATAGGAAAATGGAATGACTTACTAGCTCAGGTGTACCAACACCGTATCTCTCCCACCATGTCACAGGCATCAACTGCATGCTTCTCAAGCATGCCGTGTCTCTACCAAAAAGTCCTTCATTATTTTGAAACTGGGTGAGCTGAAGCTCCAACTTCCCACGTAGCTCCACATCAGAAAGTCCATACAATTGATCTACATAGTCATTCCAAGCATTCACAAGCTCCATATCCAATGACTGTGATGCAAATCTCCATAAAGGATGTAGTAGATTGGCCATCCCATGTATAGGGCGATGGAACCAATCCCATCTCTTCCTCCATATTCCTTTTATTTCCTCTATCCTATGGATAAAAAACAAATCAAGTTAGAAAACAATAAGATTTAAGAATGTTGAAGAGTCAAGACTTGAACATGAATGCTCATACAAAAAATAATATGGTTACCCAAGTTTCAACTTACCTCTCCAATGTCAAATAAGGACACCTCTCCGATGTCAAATAAGGACATCTCTGTATAGACTCTTCAACACGATCCATGAACTCATAAACAAGTCCAAGTGTGCAACCCTCTCTATCTGATATGCGTATGAGTGAATATAAGGGCTGTAAGGCCCGCACTAATCCCTCCACATCCCTCCAAAAACTGTCATCCAACCATGTGCGTCGTACAAGCTTTGCCTTTGGACTAGTATGTCCATCCCAAGCTAACCAATCAAGTGATACAACTGTCTTCATCAGTGCTTGCCTCACTCTTAATAATCTTTCCATGACTATGCACATGTATGCAAATCTTGTCTTCGCGGGCTTCACCAAATCAATATCACTGTAAGATTGAAATAAAGCAAGCAATTTTGGTCTATCTCTCTCTCTCTCTCTCTCTCCCTTTATAGGGGGGGCGATGGGTCATGGGCCACGATGGGTTGAAGGTAAGTCTACTAAGGGCCAAGGTAGCTCCTTATTGGGGGAGTCGGGGGGCTCAACTTACTCTATGATAGTTGGAAGGCCTAGGATAATTCAAATCGTACCCGACAAAAAGTGGCAGTGTAACGGCGAACCGGATGAACTTGAAGAACCGAATGGCACCGAACTGGAAGAACCGGAAAATCTATAAGTTCGACGAACCGAATCTACCCTGGATTGTAGCTGGTGATAATGAATAAAGCATTGAAGTGGTAAAGCAACTCCTTATGCAAGAATTTGGCATGAAAGATCTTGGTGTGCTTCGCTATTTTTTGGGCATTGAGTTTATACATACAGATACAGGTATATGGATTTCGCAAAGGAAGCCTTGAGTATGCTTCAAAAGTTTGGTATGGCTGATTGTAAGCCAATTTCTATGCCATTAGATCAAAATTTGAAGTTGGATACTACATAAGGTGAAGCATTGGAAAATGCTTTGTACATGAAAATTGTGGGAAGTTTGATATTTCTCACAATTACAAGGCCTGATCTAAGCTACACAGTTGGACTTGAAAGTCAATTTATGCAGGTTCCAAGAAACCACATTTAGATGCTTTGAGACTCACTCTTCATTATGTGAGTGCTACTTTAGATTATGTATTGTTTTATGAAGCTTGCGCAGAATTGCAAGTTCTTGAACCAACCGATGCAGATTGCGCTAATAGTATTCCAGATAGAAGATCTACTAGTGGCTTTCTATTCTCACTTGGGAGTGCTGTTATTACATGGAGCAACAACAAGCAACCCACTGTTGCTTTGTTGAGTACAAAGGTTGAGTATAGAGGTGCTGCAATGGAAGCATGTGAAGCATCATGGCTAGAGATGCTACTTGCAAATTTAGGTCTCGAAGTGCAAAAACCTATCATCATCTATTATGATAACCTTAGAAGCATATCGTTAGCATGGAACCCTGTTTTTCATGTTGGAACAAAGTATATCGAGGTGCATTATCATTTCACCATGGAAAAGGTATAAGGACGTGATATTGACCTTGTCTATGTGAGGACAGATGAGCAAGTTGCTGATGCTTTCATTAAAGCACTTGGAGCTAAGAAGTTGAAGAAGATTTGAAAGATGCTTGAATTATAAGACATGACATTGAGCTTGAGTGGGAGCGTTGAGATATCAAGCTCAACATGTGATCATCCAAGATGACACACATCACTTTTTCATTTTTCTGACATGTATAGTGCTCACGCCGATATATGTCAGGGATACTTCAGGGATACTTCATTGAGCTTTACTCGATTTATCCATCGAGAGTGATGGCACATGTGTTTCTTGCCAACTCACTCATTCGCGGACATTAGGATTTTCCTTATGTATTGTTCTTTATATATTGCACTAGTTGTATTGTTGTATTAGATCATTCTTGTATATTCCTTTTAAGTAATAGAAGAAGAAGATCATTCTTCCTTGCCTCGGTCTGTATGTGCTCCTCTTGAGTGTGAGAGTGAGAGTGAGCTCTCTTTCTCTTTACAATAACATCATAAAACCAAAATGTAATATTTTGATATTCATCAACAAAGAAACTTGAATTTCTATAATCACTGACCAAAATTAACTTCACGCATAAAAACCAATTATTTTGGCCTATTTTTCAAGATGCAACGCAAGAAAGTATGATATAGCTTTCATATGCGGATATAGAAATACACATTATGTACAAAACACAATTATTAAGGAATTACATACATCCAAAAGCAATTGTGGCTCAACCCATTTGGAAGATCTCATTGTTGAGTTAGCATTTGTGCCAATGTAACTCAAGCAAGTAACCCCTCTGAAAATAGGTCGCTTGTATGGTATCAATGTTCAAGCCTTGGTGGTTGTTGTGGTTGTCATTGTGTCACGTCAGTGTTGCATCGCAACGCGTTGCGATGCGTTCGCAACGTTCGCAACGCAACGTCTCAACGTTGCGACGTTCGCAACACGTTGTGAACAAACACAAAAAAATTTGCCTCAAATGCGGCGAAACGGCCTCATTGAGGCATTTTGCTCTGTTGACCCGAGAGCGAGTTTGGCATTGTGGAAGAGCAATCCAAGGCAAGATTCAAAGAAAGTACGTTTATTACACACACTCCCTCACGCACCCGCGACCCCCCTATCTATTGCTTCCTATCTTGAGTCCTCTCCAAGCTTTTAACCTCTTCCATCAACATGCCTAAAGCAAAACAAGCATGTTAAGAATATGTGACAAGCCAAGGAAAGATGGGCTCCGGGGGTAGTGAGAGATGGACTTGCAAGCTTTGTGGCTATAGTGGAGCCGATGGAGCCGATAGGATCAAGGCACACCTTGGAAGAGTTAGTGGCATAGGAGTTGCACCTTGCAAAGAGCCAATGCCCGAAGCTATAAAGGGAGAGGTAATGGCATGGGTAGCTCAAAAAGCCCAAGGTAGAAGGAATAGTGGAGCCCAATCACAAGCTAGATCATTTGCAAGCGGTTCACATGGTTCTTGTGATCCCCAAACTCAAGCATCTCAAGCTCATGAGGCTTCCATAGACATTGACATAGAGCATTAGCCACCACGAAAGAGTACAAGAGTAGAGCATGATCCACAAGAGCACCCACTTGGCTCTCTTGGAGGAGCATCTATACGTGCTAGCTTGCAACGACAACGTAAACAAGAAGCCACACAAGCCATCATGAAAGCTTTTGTACAATGTGGTTTGTCTTTTAATGTTGCACGGACACCGACATGGAGAAATGCCATTGAGAAGGTATCACTACTAGGGTTTCGTTGGCAAGGGCCTACCTATGAAGAGTTGAGGACAATGGAGCTCAAAAAAACAAAGGAAGCATTAGAGAGAGAGAGCTTGAGCTTATGAAAGAGACATGGGCAAAGTATGGATGCACAATCATGTGTGACAGATGGACGAACATACGAAAGAGGAATGTGTACAACATTTTGGTGCATTGTTGCAAAGGGACCATGTTCCTTCGAGCCATAGATGCATCAGCTGCTGGTACTACAGTCACATATGAGTGAACTGATTTCTGAATTTTCAGTTTATATTTGATTGTGCAATGATCAATCATGCATGTGGCATCTCGATTCTCGCATGTGCAATGTGCATGGTGCATGTGCATGTGCAATGTGCATTGGCATGTATGTATGTACATGCACAATGCACATGCACATGTGTGATGCACGTGCATTGTGCATGTGCATTGTGCATGTGCATTGTGCATGTGCATTGTGCATGTGCATTGTGCATGTGCATGTGCATATGCATTGTGCATGTGCATGACACATGTCAAGATAAATTATAATTTATCAATTGCTTAATGGTTCATTGTGTTATATGTAAACAGGTTGGTTCATTTATGACCATATCCGTCAAGCTATCATGGACATTGGTGTAGAAAAGGTAGTCCAGGTGGTCACAGATAATGGAAGTAATTGTGTGGCTATGGGCAAGCTTCTAGAAGAAGAATTCCCCTCTATTGTGTGGACATCGTGTGCTGCCCATTGCATTGATTTGCTGATAGAGGATGTGGGGAAGATACCATGGATTTACACCATTTTTATCACTTGCATAAAAGTGGGAAATTTTTTGCTTTGGTTTAGGCATGTTGACAATGTGTAAACTTTAAAGTCTAATTCTCTCTCTCTCTCTCTCTCTCTCTCTGCAGTAAGTACTAACATCTAACTTCTAAGGAAGCATTAGTTAGTAGTGACTACTAACTAGGAGAAGTAGGTTTGAATCTCTCTCATACTCTTTCTTCCTCTCTCTCTCTATAGGCGTTTTATGGAAGCCTCAATCATAATAGAGGTCTCTGTGAACTAAGGAATGGAAGGTTTGAAATGCCTCCCTGTGCAAGCCTGATTCAAGCTTGTAAAAGAGGGCAATTTTTTTTTGTCTACAACTGAATGCATTGCATATGTTGTAGATGTTATGCAACATGTCACATTGCAACTATGGTCGGCCTTTGGATGATCTGAGGAAGATATGCTCAATCGAGTCTCCAATGTTCGAAAGATTAGCTTCCAAAAATTGTTAGTGAACTTAGAATGAGGATCACTAATAATTTCATCATGTAATCCATAAAGTTTATATAAATGCTCCATGAAGAGCTTAGCTAACGCATGACTTCACGTTGGAACCCATTTTTATAAATTTCACCATTTTCATGAGTCGGGCGATAACAATCCATATGATGTCGTGATCCCTTTGGATCCTCGGCAACCTTGTCACAAAATCCATAGAAATAGAAGATCATTTACGATGGGAAATATGCAATGGGTGGAGTAGTCATGCTCGTCTTAATTGCTATCCCTTATTAAGCTTGCATTGGGAAGACTCACACACGTATCTCTCAACAAAGGTCCTCATGCATGGCCAATAAAAATATTGGTATACCAGAGCCAAGGTATGATGTATGCTTTGGAGTCCCGCACTTTGTTCAACATGACACTCGTACATAGTGCACAGAAACGGTTTGGCTGTTTCTGGGAAACGGACCGGCCCAGAAACGCCGTTTCTAGGCCCTATTTTTCTAGAAAATGTTTTAAAGAGATCTTATATCTTTTTGTTGTTCTTCTGCGCGACCGTCGATTGCGATCCTTCTTGCTTGGGGGGAAGAGAGAGAGAGAGAGAGAGAGAGAGAGAGAGAGAGAGAGAGAGAGAGAGAGAGAGAGAGAGAGAGAGAGAGAGAGAGAGAGAGAGAGAGAGAGAGAGAGAGAGAGAGAGAGAGAGAGAGAGAGAGAGAGCCCTTTGACCACTCAGCTTTCAAGTATGTAACTTTAGAAATTAGCCCTCCCTTTTTTTTCCTGAATTCTTCTTTTTTTTTTCGATTTCTTCCAATATAATATATATCATATACGATATGTGTATTTAGGATTTATTATTGTGTCTTGTGTAATAGACTATAGTTTATGTACTATGAAATTTGAATGCATGAATGTATGAAATATGTGTAAGTATATATTGTATATTATGAAATTAGTAACTACTAATGAAATATGTGCATCTACTATGAAATTTGAATGCATGAATGTATGAAATATGTGTATGTATATACTATATATACTAAATTAGTAATTACTAATGACTATAAATGTATGAGTGCATGTGTGTGCATTGTGTGTGTATGGAGCAAGTGTGTATGAGTGCATGTGTGACATGTGTGCATGAGTGCATGTGTGCATATGAGTGCATGTGTGTGTATGGAGCAAGTGTGTATGTGTGCATTGTGTGTGTATGGAGCAAGTGTGAGTGCATGTGTGTGCATGATTGCATGTGTGTGTATGACACTTGAGTGCATTATGTGTGTATAAGTGCATGTGTCTGCATTATCTGCATGTACATTATAATTTATGTGTGTGCATTGTGTGTGTGCATTGTGTGTGTGCATATGTAGCATCTTATGTAATATGTAAACATGTAGTATGTACTATGTGATATGTGTGCACTGTGTGTGTAATAGTGTATGTATGTACTATGTATGTTGCAACTTGCATGCATCATTCATGAATCATCAAGAGTCTACTATAGTCTATCACTAAAGTCTAATTTTCTCTATGTATGCAGATTCTCTACCAGCTACTTGAATATTAAACATGGCTCCAGATCCCTAGTGGAGATATGTCAAGAAGATTGGAGACTATTCTGGTGGAGGTGGATCAAGAAAATGGAAGTGTAATTTTTGTGGATATGAAAAGATAGGTTCTATGATAAGAGTGAAGAACCACCTTGCACGTGTCCCATGTAGAGATATTGGACCATGCAAAGAGATCCCTAATGTGTGTATGCAGGGCTTGAGGCATGGAGACGGTCACGGATGGGAATGCCCTCATGTGATGAGGAAAAGGATGAAGAAGGCATCCAAACAGCTACTTCAAGCCAATGTGTTGGCACTTCAAAGAGAACTAGAGTTGAAAGCTCTAGTATTCATACCTCCTCTAGTGTGGGTGAAGGTCGTAGTGCAATAAGGATACCTTTACCCAAAGTGGAGATCCATGCAAGAGGTTCATTGCAAAGTGCAAGTGTCAAAGCTAGCTTGCAAAAGCAAGCAATGAGAGAGACCACTAGGGAAATCACGCGATTATTCATTCGTTGTGCTATCCCCTTCAATGTGGCTAGAACCACTCAATGGAAAAACACCATAAGATCGAGTAGCCGCATTGGATGTGAGTGGGAAGGTTCTTCAGCAGAGACATTGCGCACTAGGGAATTAAAGAAGGAAAAGGCATGTTTGGAAGTGCATCTTAAGTTTTTGCGGGATACATTGAAGAAGTATGGATGCACCATCTTGTGTGATGGTTGGTCACATGCCCGCAAGAGGCATGTATATAATGTTATTGTCTCATGTTGTAAGGGATCCATGTTTTGGAAAGCTATAGATGCATCGACTCTTGGTCTTACCATTACAGGTACCTTCCATTGGTAATTGGTTGAGTATATTATTTTGATTTTATGTGCATTGTATATTGTGTAAAGTGTAAATTCTAATTTTTGAAATTTTTTTATTATTACAGTTGCATATATTTAGGAGCTTATAAAAATTGTCATAGAGGAGATTGGGGCTCATAATGTGGTACAGGTGATAACACACAATGGAAGCAATTGTGTTTCCATGGGGAATTTACTTGAACAAGAATATCCTTTTATTGTTTGGATCGTGACCAAACGTCCAAAGATGTTGGCTATGTTTCGAGCTAACAGTCAGCTCGAGATCTTCAAGCCCACTGTCACGAGGTTTGCTTACGTGTTTGTGGTATTAGAGAGACTTGTTCGTGTGTGAAGAAATTTGATTCGCACAATGAGCAGTGATGAGTGGATTGCTTGGGATAAAAGCAACACTCCAAAGTTCTTGCAGTTTAGACGCAATGTAATGAATGAATCTTGGTGGGTTGAGGCAAGAGGGTTTAGTTATAACCCTAAACCCTATATACGTCGTCCTACACATCACCGATATGGAGGGAAGTACGATGGGTCTTCTCTATGAGTATATGGACAGAATTGGAGAGATCCTCAATAAAAACACATACTTATCTGTTGAGAAGTAAGTTTTTTCCATATTTTATGTTTTCATTACTCTTTAATCTTGATTAGTCATTACATAAGCATGACATATGTAATTTATTAATTCTTGAATTGTCTTTTCATAATTGTAGAGTGGAAGAGATACGACAGGTATGGAATAGGCGTTGGGATTGGTTTCACATATCAATTCATGCTGTCGCTCACATATTGCATCCATTATGGCGTAATGAGGATAAGCTTCAGAGCAAGGAGCTAGATTTCGGCTTTCAGGAGTACATACAGGGTTATAGTGGGGGTGATTTAGAGATCATCCCTCACATAGAGGATGATCTTCTTGCTTTCAGGAATGAGACGCACCACTTTGGTAGACCGACAGCAAAGCTCCTGAGACTCAGGTCCGGCCTGTCTCATGGTGGGAGAAATATGGTGCATGTGCACCTACATTGGTAATTTTCTTATTTACTTGGATTTTATTATTTACTAATTAGTGCTTCTCAAGATTATGTTTTCGCTAATTTAATATCATTATGTTTTTGCTTAACAGAAAGTATTGGTTCGAGTTCTCTCTCAAGATTGTAGCTTTGGATCTTGTGAGCGAAATTGGAGTACATGAGCTCTTTTTCACACACAAAAGAGAAATAAACTTATGACAGCCCAGCTTGAGAGACTTGTCTTCTGCAATGCCAACTTGAAGCTTTTAGAGAGACTTTCAGCATCTCGTGATCCCATACATATAGATGTTGATAAACTTGATATTGAGAAGGTGTAGCACATTCTAGAGATTCCTCAGGAGGATAGAGATCTTTACACTTTGCTCTATGAGGAGTCCATTCAGCCCGCACATGATACACGCTTACGACGTCATGGTGATAGCAAGAGGCATCATAGTAAAATAAAACGCGTTTTTTTTGCAAAATAAAAAACGTTTAGGACGTTCGGACGTTCCGAACGTCCTAATACGTTTTTTTGAGAGTCTTTTTTTTTTTTTAAGATCATCTTCATTTTTTTTTTCTCTTTATGAACAGAAGTATGACTATGGGCCTCCTTCAAGTTTCAATACATATTGAGATAAGAAATCAGATCGAGAGATTTTTATATTATTATCACATAACTAGAAGATTCCTCACAATTTATAAACCTTTCTGGTCCATAAACGTCCAACTCTCTCATATTTTTCCTTCTATAGGAGTAGGCATTTCCTCTAGTGTCTTTTTCTTTCCTTCTCTACAAAATTCCGAACCAGAAGTCCCTCCTATCTGGTTCAGAAAAAAGTTCCATTTTTTTATTCCAGAAGATATTTCATTTAACAAGGACATCATTACATTGTTCACATTGTTCCATCCTCGACTAAATGCATTGTTTTTGGTTTCTTTGGTTGGCTCCAAAATTGGAGTTTGTTGTATAGTAGTCTTAGGAGTTTCAATGTGCTTTATGTGGGGCTTTAAGCTCATGAGTTCTTTGTTTAAGACTTCATTCCCATTTTTGTTTAATTTAACCAAATTCATTTTGGGCCTTCCTAACTCTGGATCATTGTACCGGTAGTAGATTAAGTTTTTTTATGTGTTTTTAGCACTAGATATGTAAAGGAATGCTATATATGTATTACTCATGGATTATTGAAAAACAAAAAAGTGAAATGTTACGACAAAATATAATACTCGTTTTTTATTTCCATTTTACCCTACGTACTAAACGTTTTAAATCCCGTTTTTAAAACTCGTTTTTAAAACTCTCTTTGTATTATGAGAGGCATGCAGATGAGCCTACTAGAGCTATGTTATCTTCTAGTTGTGAGGAGGATATAGAGAGTGATGATGGATCCCAGGATTCTATGATGTAGAATCTGATTGATATAATTTGTTTATGGAACATCTTTCATGATGATATGTATTTGACACTTCAGTTTTTTATCTATGATGTATCATTTTGGCTTGGAATTTTGGATTTTGGAAGTATGTATACATAATACAAGTCCTTATAAATTGTGTAGAGACAAATGTTTAATTAATAATGTGCATATGCCATAGTTGAATTTAATAATGTAAGAAATTTGAATGTTCAATGCATGTATGTATGAGTGTATCATGTATGAGCAGTGAGTGTGTGCAATGTGTATGTGTATGTGTGTGTATCTGTATATATATATATATATATATATATATATATATATATATATATATATATATATATATATATATATATATATATATATATATATATATATATATATATATATATATATATATATATATATATTACCGTTTCTCGTTTCCTTCCATTTCCAAATTTTTGGAAACTTCGTTTCCGACCGGTCCGAACCGACCGTTTCCAACCGTGCTGGGCACTATGCACTCATACAAGATATGCTCGCTTATGTCATCATCGAGTACACACACCTTGCTTTCCCCATAAAGTAAATCCATTATGAATGAAAAACTTTTCTTCTGTCTTCCCCCTGAAAGCAAGTTGCTGGGCGGGGAGACCATATCAGGAAGGTTATGCCTATTTTTGGGTGCTGCATCACCAAGGTTATGCGAACTCATCAGCTTTCGATAAACTTGAAGCCCACTCATACTTCTTCCATGGATTTTTTCGTCAAAAGCTCTTTGCCCCATCTTCTATATAAGCTACGCTTTGGCTACACTCTTAAGTAATCTTCTACATCACATAGACACTTTCTTGTGTGTAGTTGTTGGTTGTTGTGGTCCTACATGTTGACTTCTCCTCCAAGTTTTTTTTTGCTATAAGTTGTTGATTTTTTGTTCCACACTATCGTCTTGTGCGAGGTTATTTCTAGCCATCTACTTCAAGTAGAGGAGTGTTTGAAGCTGTCCACATTAGAGAAGAGAGATATTGCGGGTTATGTTAGAGTTTTTCACACACTTACACAACACATAGACTAATTCTTCCATTGTCAGCCTATCATCCATCACTTTCTCAGCACACAGACTCACTTTTTACAACTTTAGTCACTCTTCTCTCAAATTTTGTATAAGAGTCATTCAGATTTCAGCCTATTCATTCATATGTATATACACATATTGTAGATAGTCATTCTATCAAGTTCTTAAGAGTAGAGCTTTCAACTCGTTTCCTATCTCTTGTCTCTTATCTATTGTCCGTCTTAAATTAGATGTTGAAAGTAGGTAGGATGCTTTGTGGTGCCAAGTGAACCTGTGTGATACCAAGCTATGCTAATATACCCTAATTCCATCGGACTCTAAGCTCAACAAACCATTTCCGAGAAATGGTAAAATGGTCAAAGTTGGCCAAAACTTTTATATTCGTAGAGTACTCAATAGAGCTATTCATTCAAAATTATAACCCTATTTTTGTGCTTTTATGTGCTTTAACGTATGCCATATGTCCAAATCTTCTTGAAAGTGGGAAAAAGCAACTAAATCAAGGGATCAAAATACATGAGCTTATTTGAGGCAAATAAAGCTCTTAAAAAATACATGCATGCCTAAAAGAAAAAAAGGCAAAGAAAATCTAACACGATTTCGCTTTTTCGGTGGTTTTTTTTAAAAAGCTCATTGCCTTGCCTCTTTTTATATAAACCTGGGCACATGAAGAGTCTCTTACATCTTCACAGTGATTGTGTTGCGTCTATGCTGTTGTGATATTGACGTTTTTCAGCCAAGTGTTTCTTTTTTGTTGTAAGTAAGCCGGTGATTTTTTGGTTCTACATGATCTTCTTGCTCTACCAGGTTATTTCCATCCATCTACTTCAAGTAGAGAAGTGTTTGTAGTTGTCTAGATCAGGCGAGTTATTACAACAATACCATGCCGGTTTCCGCACACACAACACACACATTCTTTATTCAGCCTATTATACATCACTTTCTTGGTGCACACACTTATTTCTTACAACTTTAGGCACTTTTGGCTCAATTTCGTACCTAGAACCATTCATATTTCACCTTATATGTTGCTTCTCACAAAGCTTATATGTTGCTTCTCACAAAGCTTATATGTTGCTTCTCACAAAGCTTATATGTTGCTTCTCACAAAGGACCAGTTATTCTAAGCAAACAAAGGAAGAAGAAGATGTTTTCTTTTCAACCACAACAAGGACATCACAGGTTATGCAGATTATTGAAAGTTTCTGTAATTTTTCCTACCTTTTGTTTGCATTTTTTGCTAGGGTTCATTATGACTTAGTTCGCCCATCACTTCTAGAAATGATAGAAACTCAAGTCGCAGAGCTTCTTGTGAATTCATGCTCATGGTGTGTATGCATTGTGGGATGCGATCATGCGTGTATGAGCATGTATTCATACTGAGTTCTATGCCCACTATTGGGCATTGATGACGTTCGTGGGGATGTCCTAGTATTGAGTCGATATTGTGCATAATGAAAGTGATATACTATAGTCTCGTTGTTGACTACCATGAACTTATAGTTGCACCTCCATTTGAGGGTGAATTTGGGGTTTGCCTGGATTCATTCTGGTATATAGTATGGAGATTATTGAATCTTATCCCGATATGACATTGAGGGGGGTTGTTGGAAACAATGTCATAATGTGCAAATAACCCCAATCCCATCAAACCCTAAGTTTAGTGAATTATTTCCTAGAAATGGAAAAATGATTAAAGTTGGTCAAAATTACTATGATTATTATCAATAAATATAGGTGCAAAAGTTTCATCATAGTCAATTCCCTTTTTTTTTGGTCCAAACCTTTCAACTACTAACTTTGCTTGGTATCCCTTAACAATACAGTTAGCTTTTCTTTTGATCTTGAATATTCACTTGACACCAATGTTTTTTTTCCCTTTTAATAACACACAAAGATTCAAGTTTGATTCTTGTGAAGAGAATCAATATCCTCTTGCATTGTTTTTTTCTACATAAGATTACAGAGTCTTTGAAAACTTGTAGGTTTATCTCAAATGAAGTAAGAGCCAAAATATTATCAATATCAATAACTTTTGCAAATTTTAAACTTTTGCAAAATTTACTTGATTTGCTCTTCCATGCTCTTTTTGTTGACTTTTTTAGAAGTTTGATTAGAACTAGGGTTTGCCGTTTGAGGGGTTTAGAGTGGTCGATTGGTTAAGTATTATATATTTTTGGATAGCTCTAGCCTCTCATTGAGTAATTTAGGAAGATTTGCTCATCTTTGATACAATATTATCCATTTTATCATTCATGTGAAATGGTTTATTGAAGTTAGGGTTTTTTTGAATTACGATTTGTCACTCAATAATGACATTGTTTCCAACAATCCCCCTCAATGTCATATTGGAGTGAGTTTCAATAATTTGCATAGTTTATGATGTCTTTATCTTGATAATGTCTTTGTAAAAACATCTCCCACATTCACTTCTGAGAACATAAAGTAAGTTCAATATGCTTGTTGTTACTTGCTCACATATGTAGTGATAATGAACCTCAATATATACTTTGTCCTTGCATGATGAATGGGGTTCTTTGCAATAGCAATAGCACTTTGACTATCAAAAAATATCTGCATAAGTGTATATGAACATCAAGATAACATAAAATCTTTTCTAGCCATATTGCTTCTAATGTAGCTGGGAATGCTGCTTTGTATTCCACTTCACTTGAAGATGTTGCTATTGTAGGTTGTAAGTTGTAACTTGTTTCTTAGAATGCCATGAAGTTAAGCATTCTCCTACAAAGAAATAAAAACCACTTGATTTTCTCGTGTCCTTATTACCTATCAAGACTCCAATTAGAATTTGAAAATCCTCAAGTATGAAGTGTGAAGACTTACGAAATACCATGGCAAAATTCTTTGTAGCTTTAAAGCATCTATTATTATTTTTTTTAAAAAACTGTTTTTCAGTCAATTTTAAGTGGTTTATGCATAAGTCTACATAAAGAACCACAATCTGTTTATGTGGATGTGCGTTAGAAAGATAGATCAAATATCCCACTACTTGACTATACAATGTAGCATCAAAAGATTTTGAAATTGTCTTTGCTTGTAAAGAAACATTAGCATCCATAGGAGTTTGCATAGGCCTTGAATTTCTCCAAACCTTTCAAGTAGTTTTTCAGTGTATTTCTGGTGTGTCATGGATACGGCAAACGAATTCAACGCTAAGGTAATAATGAAAAATACCTAGATCAATAGCATCAAACTTCTCAAGCTCTATTTTGAAGAACTGAAGATATGAGTCTTTGGGACTTGTTATGATCATGACATCAACAAAAATGATGATAAGAATCAAAACATCTTCCTCTGTCTTAACATAAAGTGTAGGAGAGGCCTTTGAGTTTTTTTAAACCAATGGAAGTTAGATACAAGTATATTTTTTCATACCATTCTCTTGGTGCCTTCTTCAAACCATTAAGTGTTTTTATCAATTTTCAAAACAAGATGCTCTTTACCTTTGACTTCAACTCTTTCGGGTGGTTGTATGTAGACATTCTCATGTAGATCTCCATTAAGAAAAGCTATCTTGATATCTAGTTGATCTGCATCCCTCTAAAGAAAGAACAACTCTGGCTCTTGTTACTTCAAGGTGAGGATTAACAGAAAAGCGTAGAAGAGACTCATCAACCTGTGGGATCTTCATCAAAGGGCAAGGAGGAGGAGGAGGACAAGAAGAAAGAGGGAAACTTAGTCACAATTTAAGGATAATTGCAAGTCTTCTACTTCTGAATCCACTACCACAACTTCTTCTACCTCTACATCAACTACTTCATTTACACTTAAGCACAATCTACTTCATCTATATCTACCCGAGACCTCTACTACCACAAAGAAGGGAATTTGCCAATATTGCAAAAAGGAAGGTCATCACATAACAGAGTGCAAGAAAAGAATCAATAAAAGAATTTTTAATTTTTAGTTAATGTTAGGTGATTTTTTTATGGCTGAACAGCTCCTTTTCTCAAAATTCTGCAATGCTAAATTCATTGTGTGCTTGACTTGGCAGAGTACCGAACGCAAAGCCCCAGAGGGACTCTACTGAGTTAGAGATTTTTGGTATGGAGGGCATTCCGCCAGATATTCTTTCTGCACATGATGTGGATGGAGGTACAAGTATATTGGGACAATCAAGAAGAAACTGCACATGCCTTGATTAAAACCATAAGCATTAAACACCTGCATTTTCTTGGCAGATGATGAGAAACCTGGGAAAGTTGCTAAGGTGGAGGTTCCTGTGTTCAGTGTTGGAGCCCTGATAAATACCTCTACAGTTGCTCCACCTCGGCCAGTTTTTCCTGCAGTGAGTCCTGTGTAAGTTTTGAGGCCTACAATGATTTGGATCTTCACCTATTTGTAGTGACAATTGTAGCTTATGAGACACTACAGATAACAAGCTATATATATGTTTCTACTTTCATTCCTGGAGGACTCATTCATGAGAAAACTTGTTCTGTTTCAGGTTTTCTCCCTCGTTACCAGCTGTGACACCCCCTGTATGGCCTCCACAACCACCAGCTCCTCAGATATGGCCTCCGAGCTTCTCTTTTTCAAGGCCGCCTGCAGTTGCCCCTGAGAGACCTTCTCTTCCTGTTCCACAGCCTCTTTTTCCAATTCAAACACCTCCATCTGCTCCTCCACCTATACCAGGCTTTCCTCAACCTCCACCTCAACCTGCACCGCAACCTCTTTTTCCAATTAATTCTTCTGTATTCCAGGTGTCTGCATCCATGCCACAACCTCAGCATTTATTTCCAGCAGCTCCTGGTGCGCCAATGCCACCTATTCCTCCTGTGGTTACAAACTCAGTGCCATTGAGTATGGGTACTCCAAGCGAAGCTCCTCCAGGAGAGAGAACTATCTTTAATCATTC
>CM035423.1:156872021-156889521 GCA_020310875.1 Ceratopteris richardii | reverse complement strand
CTAGTTTGGGATGATGAAGCCATGTCAATGGTATGCTTTTTGGATATTGAGTGATGTTATATCTCTTGTGAGTTGTTTTTCATTTATTTTTACTAATCAACGAGTGCAGGAGGAACGCAGGCTTTCACTTCCTCGATATCAGGTTCATGATGAAGCATTCCAGGTAGGGATCTAGCCTCGTTTTGTTCTTAGAGGTTTCCTCTTAGGTCGCACAGGAAGGTCAACCCGAATCAACTTACGTGCAGTAACACTTTGTCTGATAAATTGCCTGTGAATTAGTAGAATTTGTGTATCATTTTGCTCTTATTCTTTTAGGGTAAAGTAGTGGTATAGTAAATGAGATGCTGTAAAGCAACTCTTTTCAACTTTAGGAGTCTTATGTAGACATTGTTTGACTAATGCAATGAAAGTCAAGTTGGAGGTTTCCGTACTCCACTGTTTCCTGCTAACCTTGCTTATGTATTTGCTCTTGGAGTTGGCCATTGATACAGGTCAGGAATGTCATTGGGTTTCTAAAATTAGTTTTGAAAGGCCACATATTGTGGTTATGCATGTGTTATCAGTTTCTCAGAGCACTGATGGATTTCTTGTGCACCAGATGAATTCTGTTGATGCAGCAATTGACAAGAGGATATTGGAAAGCAGGCTTGCCAGCAGGATGTCATTTGGTGTAGTGTAGATGTGTCCCATCCTGCATAGGAAATACTAATTCCGTCAATCCAGTGATCATGGATAAAAGCTCCACAATTAATAGAGCCAGAGTACATTTTCTCCTGCTCAAGTCTTGCTGTTCGCAGTCCTCACAGGTGTTTTTGCAGTGGTGCAAATTTGGCTTGGGGAAGGAGATCGGTCATGCTTGAGAAACAGTGCAGCATTCCCTTGCGCTGTTCCATTCTGTTTCTGTTGCGTGCTGGTTGTAATTTGTGATAAAGCGAAGCTTTTCCAGGCTCCTACAGAGAAATTTTCTAATCTAGCTATTTTTCACGGCTGAGTTGCTAACAAATTATTGGTTTGCCATGAGGTCAACAGTTGTCAGTCTCCATAGTTTAAGCATACATGATGTCCAATCATGGAAGAAAAGGGATTTGCACGTTCGTTGTTTATTTCATGTCCATTAAGGTTCTGAAGTTTGTGTGTTGACGAATATTTCAGAATGGTGATTCAGGTCAGCGGGAACTTTATTGAGAGGTACATTTAGCTGGGTAATACTTCACAAGTTTTTAATTTTTTTTTCTGGGAAGACTACATGTCTAATGAAAGTTCTGAGTAATTGAAGAATTGTTATGAACAAAAGGTTCCGAGTAATTCTGGTATTTGAGGAACTATTGAAGTATAATCCCGTATAAATGCAATTCACTTTTGTCCCAAATGGAGGGTGTTTGTCTTTTGGAAGTATGCAGGATCATATCAAATTTTGGCAGTAAAGGAGCCTGAGTGCGAGTCCAGGGTGATTTTCTTGCTTCTCTTTATATGAAGCATTTTTTGCTTGCATAAAAGCACGGACTTATAAAAACTTAATTTGATGTACAAAAGGTAACATGTGATTCATTTGAGAAAACATTTAATGGGTTTTGAGGAAATGGTTGATGGATAAGATGGGTTTTGAGGAAATCACCTGTATAGGTCTTTCCTTTAGTATATCTATACCTTTATTATTAGTAGGTATCCTTGAAAGTGTTTCAGAGCAATTCGTTAGGGTGGTCAAGGGTGCAAGACCTATTTTCTATGGGTTGTGTTCAATTGATGGGTACTATCTCATTTTCTAAATTGTATACCCTTGCCCATAGCTGGTCTCTCTGTCGTTCTTCTCTATGTGGCATGTTAATCTATGCAGTAATGATGCCTACACAAGCCTTGGAGGGGATTTTTCTATTTTTGCTAATTATTGATGAATTTAATAGAAAGATAAGTGTACTTTCTTTGTAATATGCTACAGGTTTTTGATAAATTTAATGAGTGTTTAGAACTTGTTGAGAATAAAACAAGGTTGAAGGTGAAGATGGTTTGGAGAGATGGGGGAGGTAGTTCACCTTGAAGACTTCTACAAGAAGGGCATTATATGACCACCTATCACATACTCCATAATAGAATGATGTCGTAGAAGATTGGAACTAGTATGTCCGTAAGAAAAGATATGTCAAATGCTTTTTGGGATGAGGCTGTGCATCTGATGATCTACATTCTTAACTAGAGTTAGTCTTGCATTTTAGAGCATCTGGATGTGAATGTTGTGTGAATTTACCAAAACAAGGTCAAAATAAGCTTGAACCAAAAAGCAAAAGGTGTATTTTCCTTGGATATAATGAAGAATAAAAAGCTCGAACCACGATCTAGAGGCACTGAAATTACTAGCAAGGTATGATGTCGCATTCATTGAATGGTCATATACAATAGAGGAGAAGGCCTATGCTTCATCATCAAGTGAGGATATTGTTCACTTTGAACCTAATTGAAGGAAAAATGAAGTATGGGTTTGAGGGCCGTCTTTAAAAGTTCCAAGGCTGGAATTGTTGCATAAGGATTGAGTTAGGTGGAAGGTTTTGAATATGAAGAATCTCTTTGCACCAATAGCTAGGATGAGCACTATCCATTTAGTTTTAACTATAGTTGCATTGGTGTACTAATTCGATGTTAATTTGGCAATTTTTGAATGAGCAAGAGATACACATGGAGCAGCCAATGAGGTTTGAGGCCTCATATTCAAAGACAATCCTTTATATGGACTTGAACATGCTCTTGGAGTTTGATATCAATAGAAAGATAGATGTTTTAAAAATCTAAACTTCCACTGAAGTCATATAGACACAAATTTATGTACATATGAGGATGAAGGCAAGTGTGTGATAATCATGTTGTATCAGGATAATCTTCTCATCATAGGTGACTTAAATGAAATGATTAAGAGCACCCAAAAAGCCTTAGTTGTAGTGTTTGAAATGATAGTATTGGGTCTCATTTATTATTTCTTGGGGTTGAAGTAGGGTCAAAGCCAAGGTACATGTTCAATTCCCAACAAGAATATAGTCCAAAAATTTTGAAGGTTTTTGGGATGGCAGAGTAAAGGCATGCAACTACATCCATAGAGATCAATGCTAAGTTATCTATGGAAGACACTTTGCTAATCATGGTGGTAAAAGTGATTGACCAAAAACCTAGTGTATGTATGTAAAGCTTGATTGGGTATCAATTTTGCAATCAAAGGTAAGAACAAAACATATCGAGGTGCATTATCACTTCATCTAGGAAAAGGTATTAGCAGATGATATTGATCTTGTTTATGTGAGGATAAATGAGTATGTTGTTGATATTTTCACTAAAGCACTTGGAACAGAAGCTTAAGAAGTTTTGGAAGATGCTTGAATATCAAGACATGTTGAGCTTGAGGGGGAATCATGGTAATAAGCTCAACATGTGATGATTAAGGATGACATGTACTAGTTTTCATTTCTTGGACATGTATAGTGGTTACATAGATATATGTTAGGGATACTCTTGGTGAGTTTTATGAGATTTATCTATCGAGAGTAATGGCACATTTTTTCTTTCCAAGTCACTCATTCACAGGCATGAGGGTTTTCTTTAAATACTGTTTATATATTGTGCTGGTTTCTATTGTTGTATCTTGTCATTCTTGTATATTCTCTTCTTGCCTCAATCTGTGTGCTCCTCTCTTTGTACTTGAGAGCTTGCCTCAATTTGTGTGTGCTCCTCTCTTTGTATTTGATAGCTTGACTCAATCCGTGTGGGCTGCTCTCTTTCTATGTGAGTGCTCTTCCTTATCTTTTTTGTCTTGACATTGTATATGGAACTAGCAGAATGATTGTGTTGGAGAAATTCTATAGTTGAATGCGGCTTGAGTATTTGTAGGGGAAGAGTAGAGATCGATAAAGACACAATGTGCGGAAAGCCTCTATCTTAATTAAAATAGTAGATTACAAAAGCTTTTGTTAATAGAATAAAATAAAATTCTCGTGCATAAATTTTTTGAGTACAAAAAGTACACAAGTACAACAAAGTATCCCAAGTACTTGTGTCAACCTTTATGCCGCTTCTTCACCTTGGCCAATGGCTTGTTGGTGTGCACCCCTTGCACCAAAGCCTCCAATAAGGTTGAAATCCTATTGATTACTTCCACTCTTGATTGCACATCTACTTGAGAGTACTATGTTCACACCTTGATTGCCTTTTGTCTACGTAAGTCTAGTCTCGAGATCTTTGGTCATACACACAGATGATCAAACGGTGTTTGATTTCAAATCCGTTTGAACTTGTTGGACCCTTAGATCATAGGCTTACTTTATTACAAGATAATATTTTTCTTTTCTTGAGAATGAGATATGGAATATGAATATATATTCTAGATTAGGATTATGAACTCAAATATCATAATTATCTTTGGTGATTAATCAATCTTGTAATGAGGAGTAATTCCCATGGTCATGTAGTAACAGCAAGTGAGGTTCAAAGGCTTGGGAAAAAAGCCATCAAAATAGAGCTGAAAATGTAGAGAATTCTAGCCAAAGACAATTGAAAATTTTCTCTGACAACTCCTTGGGCACATGTGCAACATTTGTGATCACTTTGCCAAGTCAACACTGTGATAGGCTCAACAGTTGCCCACCACCTAACGGGCTCTCCATCCTTGAGAGCAAAAAGTAAAATCATGAGCAAAATGCCACCCCAACATAAAAGAACCTTGAAAAGAAAATTTGAGCAATCCAACTTGAGAAGTGAAGGGAACCTCTACAAAGGAACTTCAAAGTAAGAAAAGAGAAGAGATGGGGTGCATGTGGAAAATGTGAAACATGTTCGAAATAGATAAGCCATGTGGAACATGTTTGCGTGAAAATTCTCATGGACAATGTGATTAAGAAAAGAGGGTTTGATCAAAAGAAGGAAAAGTGTTGAGATTTTGGCGAAAATAATGATGAAAATGAATCCGCAAAAAAGAAACATGAAATTGACTCGAAGTAGGAAAAATGCCATCTGAAACACAATCAAGAGCCATGAACATTTGAAATAAAAAATATGTGAAAGAGAGGATGAAATTTTATACTATATTAGTTGTGGGGGGTAGTGTGTGTGTGTGTGTGTGTGAGAGAGAGAGAGAGAGAGAGAGAGAGAGAGAGAGAGAGAGAGAGAGAGAGAGAGAGAGAGAGAGAGAGAGAGAGAGAGAGAGAGAGAGAGAGAGAGAGATGTGCTGCGTACAAGGAAAGTCCCTTTTTTTTGAACATACAATGAATGAAAAACACGCACCCACCTTGTAAGGTAGAGGCACCCATACATTTGGATACGCTTGAAGTGTGAACATGTCTAGTGGGTGGGATTTGAATCGAGGCACTGTCACACAGTGTTCAAAGCTTATTGCAAAGCTAAAGATGATGGGACTTTTCTTTTTTTTTGAATAATAAGTAAAATATAAAAAAAGGAAAAAATAGTTGGAAAAGGATCCAAAGAAATCCTTAAAAATCCTAAAAATCCTAAAAATTTACCAAAAAATCCAACAATTTTCTAGCTATATTCTCATGACTTAAAATGTTGAATGGCATCAAGATTCCAATAAATACTTTAAAGAAACACATAATATCAGTTGCATGGGAAAACTAATAAAAAGAACAATAAGAGAGCTATTTACAACTTGGCCAGATTCCTCCAAAAGGGTGTGGTGTAGCGGTTTGCATTGAACGCTGTGGGGCAGAGTGTCTGGGTTCAATTGCCACTCGGTTGGACATTTCAAATTCCTTATACTTTCAAAAAAAAGAACTTGGCAAGATTGCCTAAAATGCGAGGGGACCAACATAGTTTCAATTGTGTGGATGACGAAAGGCATAGAGCCTTGAAATATTAACGAGTGGGATTGCCTCGCGAGAGAGTTTTTGAGTGCACTTCTCGCTATAAAATTTCTCTAATTTATGTACGGCCCTTCCCAATGAGGAAGCTGTTTGCCTCACATTTGCATCTGCAATTGAGATCTATGTAAAAGAATGACCATACCAACCTGAAATTTGTTCGGCAAACAATTTCTATCGTGAGCTTCCTTTCTTTTGTCTTGTGTCCTATAATTGTCTTACTGTACCTTTACGAACCTCCTCTAATTTATTGAGTGATAAAAGTCTAGTAGAGACCCCTGGATCCTTGGTCGAATAGACTTTGTCCAAGGAGAGCTATGTAAAAACTCATACCAATGTGCAATATATTTGGCGAAAACCTTTTATCGTGAACTTCTTTTCTTCCGTCTTATGTCTGCTACAATTATCTTGCTGCATCTAAATGAACCTCTTCCTATTTGTTGAGTGATGAATTTCTAGTAGAGAACCTAAGATCCCTCCTTGTTTGAACAAAATTCTCTCCAAGGAGAGCCATATGAAAGCTCAAAGGGCTCAATGGGAATTACTCCATATACTGATTGGAAGGGGGAGTGGCCTCAGGTAGTGGATCTTCATATATATTATGTCATGAGGAGAGCTATCAATACTTTGTGGGCTTTGCTTGTCCATTAGTTCTTGGATAATATGCATAGGAAGTGCGATGGAGAATCCTATCTTTATCGAAAACTTCATACAAAAAAACCTTGTTAACAAAGTATGTTCCTTGATTAGTGTAGACTTCCAGTGGACAACCATATGTGCAGAAGATGTATTAGAAATTAGGGTTGTGGAATCTAGAGAAGTAATACTCTTAGCTGAGTCTGGTACATAGTCTATGGCAATTGACAAGTACTTATCCTATCTCGAAAAGGATCCAGGATAAATAGGACAACCATTTCTCAAAGGGTTGCCATGTAATCGAGACAACCAATGGACGTTGTCTCTGCTTGGTGTGTTTTGGTCCATATTTTTGACAAACATCACATGCATGAGATCTCTTCTAAATCTCTGAACAAGTTGGCCACCATAAGCCAACATCTAGGATTCACTGGCTCTTAATATGGCAAGGGAGGTGTTCATCACTTGGTCCTTCATGTGCAGTTTGGAGAATGTGTCTCGCCTTTTCTTGTTCCATGCACTTACTAAGTGAACTATCTTTGCCACATTTATACAACTTTTCCTTAATAAAGGTATAAAGCATACTTTTATGAGTAACCTCTTACTTCGCATAGAGTTGGCTTTATCCGGGATATTTCCATCTCTTTAGAAACTCCTTGACATGATCGTACCATCCTTGAGTACTTATTGTAAATAGAATTAGAGAACTCATCCTGTACTCCAATGGCTAGTTCTCTAGGCTAACCCGAGATAAATGTTCAGCCATAATGTTTTCTTTACCAAGTCTATGCACTATAACAAAATCAAATTCTTGGAACAATAGGAGCCACCTCCAAGCCTTACATGTTGCTTGTGGCTGATTCAATAAACACCCTATTGGCTGATTCATAATGATGAAAAATTTTACCCCTCATGTAGTGGTGGAATTTTTTTATTACGAACACCATTGCCAAGGCTTCCCTCTAGGTGGTATTGTAGTTCTTCTTGGCCTTGGGTAGAATTCGACTTGCATATTGGACGGGTCGATATATTTGTGCTTCTCACTATGTTGTGAGAATTGGCTCCACTGCATAGGCACTAACATCCACATGGACAAGAATATCTTTAAACCAATCAAGAGTGACAAGATGTATGGGCTTTTTATTGTAAAAGGATTATGGGGGTACTAAGGATTGTTTGAAAGGAGAGTGGAGAGAGCACCGTTTTGAAAGTCTTGGATAACATTGATCTTACCACAAATTCATACACAACGTGCCTTAATAGAGAGACTTAGAATAGAGAACTAATGTAATACTAAACAGAAATCTATACAGGAAAAACAATATGGATGAACAAATTGATTGTAGAACCTAGAATAGGTATACAATAAGTCTCATAGTGAAGCGATTGTGGGGGTCAACCCACAAAGCAACAACTCCTTTTGCTTCCACAGAGACTTCTCAACTAGGCCTTACAGGTTGAACACATGTAGTTGATCCTACGAGAAATACAACAAATTGAGAAGCTCTTCAGGGAGCAAGGGATCTTGGAAAAGAAATAGGTCAAATGCAAATAGTTGATCCTATCGAAAATACAATAGATTGAGAAGCTATTAGGGGAGTAAGAGCTTTTGAAGAGGAAGCCTCTCGAATGCAAACAAAAGAAGTCTCATTGTTCAGTGTC
This sequence comes from Ceratopteris richardii, assembly GCA_020310875.1. Lineage (NCBI taxonomy): Eukaryota > Viridiplantae > Streptophyta > Polypodiopsida > Polypodiales > Pteridaceae > Ceratopteris > Ceratopteris richardii. The sequence continues at coordinate 156,881,374 of CM035423.1, read as the reverse complement.
CCTCTGTTTTTGTAATCAATATTCTGTTGATCGTTTTATATCTCTGTCTCTCTCTCTCTCTCCACTAGTCTTTGGTGTCTCCAATAGCCTCTCTAGATAGTATCTCATAGAGTATTTCGCCAAAAGTTTATATATATATATGTATATATATATATGTGTGTGTGTGTATGTATGTATGTATGTATGTATGTATGTATGTGTGTGTATATACATATATATATATATATTTGTGTGTGTGTATGTATGTATGTATGTATCTCTGTCTATCTGCCTATGTATCTCTCTTCTCGAGATCTTGCTCTTTCCATCTTATATAGGGGAATGGAGGAATCAATCCTACTTGGCATCTTCATGGCTCTCGTTGACAGTGCTCCACGTTGTACCATCATGAATCAAGTTGCTATTGTAGGGAACTGAACTTATGCACGAGTGAGATGGTGAGGGGAATATCCTTTGAGATTGGTGCATCATTCTAGGGAGGCGTAGCAAGAAAGAAGAAGACAGTTGGTTGTGGAAAGGATGAGATTTATTTGGTGAGGGGGTGTATTTTGCAAAAAAGAAATGTTTTGGCTTCTACATATGCTTGTCACGACTGGATGCTCTGCCCTAGAGAAAACTAGAAAAATATGGTCTAAGAGGCAACGTCAAGGAAGAGTCTAAACTTCACTTGATGATTGGAATAGTGTGGGCCATCGAAGACTTATAGAGTAGTGGAAATGAGCATTCTAAGAAGTGCATATGAGGACCCAAAGTAGGATGGGAGGAGTTCAAAGAGCGAGGGATCTGGAAGTTGTGAATGATAGAAATAAGTATAAAAGATTGTACTATGGAGCACTGTTTAAAAAAGAAATTTTTAAATTTACAAGATATAAGAGAGGCCAAAAAAATTATGGCATACTAAACTTTAATCAAACAGTGGTTTAGATTCTATAAGGTTTGAGTTTGGAAACATTGACAAGTAAAAAATCTTGAAGTGTAGGGAGCCAAACTGCAACCTCACTTAACATAGTAATGACGTAGGATCCTTCTTAGAGTCGAATGAATTTGCCGCATATTTGTGTCTGTTTGGCCACGTTCTAGAGCTTCCTACTTCAACTTTAGAGGGCCATAATGTTTTATCATGTCGTGCCTTGGGTTTTCCTTGGTTTATCTCCAAGACAGCTTGAGCTTCCTCTCAGATGTCTTCTAGCCTATGTAGAGTGACGAGTCGGGTAGCCAAAGAATAATATGCTCAAGACTATGAGCGGAGAATTTTATATTTGACAAAAAGTTCATTCAAAATAATATTGACAAAGTGCACGCCTTGGTTGAGGTGATTTCGATAGGGCAACCTTAATGTGCAATACACATTCAAGCAAGCAGCATGCTATAGTCGACGTAGAACAATCTTGGGTGGCTTGAACTTCCTCCTATTTAGTTGAATATATTTGTGGTGACTAATAAGTACTCCTTCCTGGACCATGCATGGGGTAGATTGGGCCAACGAAATCAATGCCCCAATGCTCAAAAGGTTGCCATCCCATAGAAATGGTAAGAAGGTTGTGGTGCCTACATGAAGGGTGAGGCTCCACATCTCCGTGGCATATATCGCATTGGCCCAAGCATTGGCCTCCTTAAAAAGCATGGGCCACTAGAGGCTCAAATTGAGTATCTTCTACGCCACAATTAGTTTGGGAGGATGTTTAGATCCTACACTTGCATGAGCTTCTTAAGGAAATGCTTGAGTTTCATAAGTAGTAAGCATTCGTCATTAAGTCCCATCGTGACTTTGCTTGTGAAGTGTCCCTATGTATTTGTAGTTTCTGAATTTTACTAGTGACCTTCTCTTTTCCTGTAGCGTGGAATTTGGAGGAAACATATTTTGAGTGGCCAAGAGGTTGCACAAGTCTTGATACTAAATAGGATAAATGCTAATAGTAAATAATGAGACATCCAAAAAGTCATCGAAAATTCCATTCATGCGTGCTACTTTTGGGACATGCGAGACTATGATCGCCATATCCATCCTGTAATCTAGGGTTGGTTGAGTAGATATTTTAAAGCATGGTGATTAGTTATTACCACAAACTTGACACCGAGTAGGTAATGCCAAAGCTTTTGTAAGGCGAACATGATAGCTAAGGCCTCCCGTTATGTAGTAGTGTAATTATGCTTGGCTTTGCATAGTAAGCGACTAGGGTAGTGAATCGGGTGATCCATTTTTTCTCCTCCTCTCGATTGTGTCAATATAGCATCGACTGCTTTAAGGCTAGCATCCACATGGATGTAGAAAGGAGGGTTCCAGTTTGGTGTCATTTAATATTGGTGTGCAGGTTAGACATGTCTTCAACTCTAAGAAGGCCTTTTCTTTGTTCTTTGTGTAGTAGAAGGCAATGTTCTTTTCTATATGTCTAGATAGGGTCCTTGCTATGTCTACATACATCCTCATGAAGCATCTATGATAACCTATCCCAAAAATAATTGGGCAATGTTATTACAAATAGGTCGGGGCATTCTTAGGATGGTCATGACCTTATCAGGATCTTGATCCATGCCTTGCTATGATACCATGTGTCCCAACAAAGTATCTTGAGTTACTAAGAAGTGACATTTATGTGATTTCAACTTAAGATTAATTTTTTGCATTTAAGAAAAACTAGGGATGTGTGTGCTAGATGCTTGTCAAAACTTTCAACCGGACAGGTCTTACTGATTTCAAAGAATGTAGAGAAGTCATCCATAGAAATTCGAAGGGACTCCAGAAGAAGATTGCAAAAAGTGACTGATACTATGCGGTTGAAGGTAGCAGGGGCATTTTTGAGTCAGAATGCCATCTTCATATAAAAATGTATATCCTCCATGGTGTCACAAAAGTCGTCTTCGATCGATCCTTATGGTGGTTGGAAATTTGGTTATATCTATTGTGCCCATCCATGAAGCTGTAGAAAGTGTCGTAGCACATTCTAGATTACTTGCTCTGAGAATGGCATGGGAATCCATCAAGGATTGTGACTTTGTTGAGGGCTCGAAAATCCATGCACACTTTGATTTTGGATTTTTTCTTGGGCACAATCACCATGGAGGAAATCCAATCCGAATGTTCTACAAGAACTAAGATTCCAATTGCTTCCATTTTATCAATCTCTGTTTGCACTGCTTTTGCATATCCGGGATCAATTTTGTAAATCTTTCCTCTTACTGGTTTGCATCTGGACTATTGGAGTGGTGTGAAGTCCTTACTTTGTGGGAATGCTACCAAGTCCTTATAAGTCCAAGCAAGGATGTCTTTAAAATTTCATAAAAGGTGATTACTTTGTTTAAAAAGATAAGTTCTTGCCAAAGCCATGTTGCCAATTGGATTGGCTTTGTCGCACATGATTCTTCCAAATGAACTTTATGCACTAGACGTACTAACTCACTATCATTGGTATACTTGTTGTTAGGGTTTTTATCTTCAAACACATCTTTAGAATATGCACAAGTTTCTTCTACTTTGGTGTCATTGGTTTTGTTTTGTAGCCAACCATGGGGTATCTCTTCAATTGATAGTTTGTCCAAAGCATCTGAATAATTTTCTTTCAACAGCTTCCACCATCATGTATTGCCCCTCTGCTCCTCTTGAAATGGGTTCTTCTTGCATCTTCTTTTGTCACATGGTCTCACCTAGCCCTAAGACTTTTACTCTGGAGTCTTCTTTTCCTCCATTCGATGAAGCATAACTACAAATGGCAGTGTAACATGGAGATGATTTGGATCCCATCCAATTCAGCAAATCTTCTTCTTAATAAATGTTGGAGACCTTTTAATCTCCAAATGTTCGATTTATCTTGACTTAAGAACTCCTCTATATCAAGAATAAATCAAACTTTTCACAAACTTCAAAGTATCTTTCACATATATCAAGAAATACTTCTCTGTAAGAAGTTTTCTTCATCTTCAAGAATCTGCTTCAAAGATAAGCTTCAATTTCTTCATAATACTTCAAATTTATTCATTCAAATGATACTCACATATCCACACTACCTTTGCGCAACTATATTGATCATTAGTTCTTCAAAAGAACCACTAGATTTCTAATTTGATCTTTTAGATCAAATCTATGTCAAAACCTGTCTTCCAGAAATGACGACTTTGACATGGTCAACTTCTTAAGTTGATTTCTCACAGCACGGATCCCGTTTTGCTAAATGCTTTTAGCCATAGCTTCCTTACCTTCTAACTTAGATTTTGAATGCTCACTCATTAAAAACTTTACACTATGCACTGAGATCTAAGCAAAACATTGACACGGAAAAGTGTGCGATTCTGAGAAGTCTATCTGCAGATTCTACATACAAATGTTTCTATTGATCATTCTCATAGTAGGAAAGGAATTAGATCATAAAATTCTGAACATAGCTTCATTAGCTTCCAGATTAGATGTGTACAAAAGGATTTCTGATCCACATGATCAGACTGAGAGAAATCTACGAAATGCTCATCGCTACTTTCTAAAAATAACTCTCTTCACATCTATCTCTAAGACACTTGTCTTCAAATGACTCTTCTCATGTATTTCTTTACATCATTGACTTATATACATATGATTCTAGACTTATCCCGCATCTATTACATTATTTCTTATCATCCTAAGGATCATCTATACTCAAATTACAAGAGTTTCCAACTGTAATGTACATATGTATACAAACTTCACTTCTGAGATCTCTTCACTTTCTCAAGTGAATTCTTCCACTTCAATCTGATCATAGACTTACTTCAAGCTCCTTGTAATCATCAATTTGTGATTGGTTTGTTCCAACAATAAATATTGATTAGACATAGGGAATTTAGCTGCTTCTTCTGACATTGCCAATGAGATGGCAATGCCCGCGTGATTGGACCCTATTTCCATGTGTAGCTATTTGAGCACCTCATGGTTATGTGCCCACATGAAATCATGCCTTAGGAAGCTAGTAGTAGAGCAAAGCCTCTTGGTGAGAGAGAAAGCCTAAGGACCACGAAGTCAAGCATGAATTGTGATCCCTACATTGTCAAGAAGATGCTCTCAATGATTCCTATAGATTTTGCCTTACTTTGGTTTGCCATTGTCACCATGAATTGTGTGCATCCTTGGAGAGCTGCAGTTCTTACCGCAACATGATTGCTTCCGGCATGAGGTTGATACTTGAGGCACCATCAATGTTGACTCCAGGTAACTCATGATTGATAATCCTCAAAGTCACCCATGGGCTCAAGTAACTAGTTAGCAGGATGTGCCATGAAGAAGGTACCCTAACCACCACTTATTGAGTTTGGGGTACCTAGAGAGTTCACGATCTTCAACATTTCCATTCTGAATCAAGTGTCCATGCTCAAGAGGTAATAGAGATTGACTCGATGATAATTATTCTTAATATGTCGTTGGTTGAAAGGAGGGTTCTTAGGATTGGTGATTGTTTGCTTAGGAGCATCAACTTCCAACTCTTGTTGAGCAATCCAAAATGCATCATCTAAACTTGTGTATGTGTTTTGGTCTTTGCTCTTGTTCTTGCACATGTTAGTGTTCTGTTCATAATTCTTTGGAGTGGGTTGCTGCCATGTTCCTTCCTTTGGTGCTTCCTCCTATAGATTGGATTCCATTACTCTTCTTCCTTGTTCCTCTTGTAGGTTGGGTTCCACCACTTTTCTTCCCAGTTCTAGTGCATGTTGGCCTCGGGCCTGCACTCTTTCTTGTGATATCTCATATAGTCAGATAACATGGGTGGTGGTTGAAAGATGGGATGCACACTGCGTTGGAGCTTGATTAACAAAAATGTGGAATGAGTTGTTTGTTTGACTCAAGGAGGCCTACTTCAAACAATCTTTGGTGTAGTGATTGTGCAGGTCTAGATAGTTCATGTAGGGTGGAACATTCTCCAGTAAGGTACACTTACTCTGAAAATGCATGTGTTCACAACACTGGTAATACATGATAGGGTGCCTTGGTCGGGTTTGTATTTCTCTAGCCGAGTCAGAGGAACAACATGCCTAGGGTAGAAGGAGTGGATTATAATAGTGTGCCTCAGGAGCATTTCCAAGGAGTACTAAGAAAGCATCTTTTTAAAGGAGAAGAGTTTTATGTTTAATCGGGATAGTAAGGTTTCTATGTCAACTTGGGCTACCATATTCCCTATTGATGATGCAGATGAAGGAAGACTACTTGACCGATGAGTAACTTTCTGTCTTTTGTTTTTGAAAGAAATTCCTAAATTTTATGATCCGGTGGCAATCATGAGCTATGCATCCTCTTTCCTGGGCTTAAGATGAATTCTAAGGAAAAAAAAAGTTACCTCTTCAATTTGTAGTGTTGATACCTTCTTCACTTCCTTCTTCTTCACTTGAGAATGTGACTCACTTATGGTCAAGTTGCCTTGTCCACCCCTTCATGCCAAACTTTGTTGTGATGCTCTGAAAGACTCTATGCCTTCATTAAAATAGTAGATTACAATAGCTTTTTTTGCAAGAATAAGAGAAAATACTCACTATGCATAGACCCTTTTAGGACAGAAAGTGAACACAAGTACAACGAAATACACCAAGTACTTGTGAAGTCAATCTCCCTGTTGCTTCTTCACCTTGCCAAGTGGCTTGCTCTTGTGCACCCCCTTCACTTAAGCAAGCCATCAATAAGGTTGAAGTCCTACTGGTCACTTCCCTATTGACCACACACCTCCTTGAGAGTACTATGATCACACCTTGGTAACCCTTCTGTCTCTAGTTCTCTGCACTCTCCACACACTTTGTCTCTTTGCATACCTTGTGCTCTCTATGTGTCTAGATCTCCCGCTTTGTTTAGAATATGCTTTTCATATACTCCATTTCTTGTTGACTCCTTTGTGTATGCTATTTCACTTGACTTGACTTGCATTCACATGTGTATCCAAGATCTTGGTCTTGGATGTGCAACCCACTTCCTTGGAGGGGCCACTCAAACTTGTGCTAACTTGAGTTTGGTTTTCATAGACTTTTTCAACTTCCTCAATATCTTCAACCTCCAATGCATTAGGTGGTTCATAATATGGATACCCCTTTTGTTCTATAGAGTAACCTATAAAGATGCACTTCTTTGCCCTAGCATCCATCTTACCTTCCCTCACCTCTTGAGGTACATGGAAATATCATACATATCCAAAGATTCTTAAACATGACAAGTCAGACTTCCTTTGGTAATAAACCTCATCTCAAGTAGCATCATGAACCCTTGATGGGGTGTACTTCCTGCATTAGTCAAATATGTAAATGTAACAGTTATTTCATTTAACATGCACTTAGGTATCTCGACAATCTCTCTATTTTTTCTTTCACAAATACCATTGTTTTAAGGGTGTACCTGCATGTATATTGCATCTTTATCCATTCATCCTACAAGACCTTGGTAAAATCATTGGAGAAGTACTCTCCTCCAACATCTAATCTCAAGTTTTGATCCTATGGCCTGTTTCATTCTCAACTTGTGCCTTGGACCTTTTGAACGTATCAAGCATATTAATCTTGTGCTTGATGATATACAATCAAATCTTTCTAGAGCAATCATCAATAAAGGTTACAAAGTACATATTACCTACATGTGATGGCTCTCTTTAAGGTCCCCATACATGTGTGTGGAATCCAAAACCCTAGGAGCCAAACAAATTGATGCCTGGAAATGTTTCTTAGTCTACTTCCCAAATCAACATGGTTCATATACCTCATGCAAGTTAGGTGTGGTGAAGCTTGGAATTTCTCTGAGAACATCTCTTTGCATAATTTTGAGCTTCTCAACATTAAGATGGGCAATTCTTTTGTGCCATAGATCAAGAGTTGCAATTTCAGATGACCGACATGCAAGAAACATATACTTACTATAAGATGCCTTGAATCCAAGTGTGAATATCCACCCTTGCCTTTAACCTTTGGCAATGAGCTTGACACCATTTTTTGGACCTTCTATGAAGCATCCTTTGTCGTTTAATTTGACCTAGTAACCCTTCTCTACCATTTGGCCAATTGAAATTAGAGTCTTAGTAATACTGGGAACATGCAATATATCTTTAAGTGTGCTTCTCTTGTTGCCATATTGAAATTTGATATCTCGAATATTTCTAATGACATTCTCTGTATTATCACCTGTCTCAACACACCCTTTGTCCTTGGAAACCTTGAAATTAGTGAAAATATTTATACTACATTACATATAGTTGTCACAACCACTTTCTATGTACCACTTTTCATCTTTGTCTTGCAAATGATCCCTATAGGCATGGATCATGGCTACCTCGTGGTCATTACCTTCATTAGAAGCATAATTACCTTGATTCTTATTTTAAGTGCATTCATTTGCCCAATGGCCTTGCTTTCCACATGAATAACACTCACATCTCTTGCCTTGATTGTTGTAACCACCTCTTCCTCTACCTCTTTGGTTCTTTCCTTTGCATTTTCCATAGTATCTTCTAGCGTCTTCATTTGTGTCCTTGGACTGATTTCTCTTGCATTTGCCTCTCCCCTTGCCTTTATCTTTCCCTATATTTCCTGCATGTAGTAGAGACTATCTTTGTTTCCTCCTTGAAGCGTCTCCTCATTGATCATGAGTGTGGTAAGTTGATCAAGGTCAGACATATTCTCTTGAGCATACAAAGAAGAAGTGAATAGTCTCCATTTTTCATCTTCCTTGAGACCATTCAATCAATACGCCACCATGTTATCCTCATCCACTTGGTTATCGATTGTTGCAAGGGAATCTCTTATGTGTTTGGCTTTCATAATGTACTGATAGACTGATAGATTACGTGGTTTCTTGAGGTTGTTATGCTCATTCTTGAGCTCTACCTTCCTATCTTTTGTGTTAGTTGTAAACATCTTCTCCAAGTAATCCCACATGTCCTTGGTTGTCTCCATAAAATGAATATGTCCAATCATAGTATTATTACTAAATTATGAGATTACAAATATTACCTTTCTCTTTCTGATCTCCCAATCTCTCATGGCCTTCAACTCAGCTAGGGTAGGTGCCACAGGATCCAATGGTATTTCCTTGACATCTTATCCGTCAATGATGCTACCTAGATCCTTGCTTAGTCTGAAATTGAGAATGTGAATCCTCCAAGGATCGTAGTTGCCCTTCTCAAGCTTCTCAATAGCATTGGAATTATCAACAATGATAAAAGTAAGTTTTTGTTACCTCTATCGAATTTCTATATAGCTTTACTCCTTTGATGTTGAACACTCCTCTAGATACTCCCCCTAGATGTAACCTTCAAATACTTCACCTTGTTGTCTTGCTTCACTTCTGGTCTTCAACTGCGTCTTCTTGCACTCAGCTTGATGTCTTTAAACGGCTTTGATACAATTATTGGAAGATTTCTCCTCCTAAT
>CM035423.1:156789521-156854521 GCA_020310875.1 Ceratopteris richardii | reverse complement strand
TTGTTGAAATAGGTCTTGGGGGTCGATGTCGTGTTGAGATAAACCTTGATTTGGATGCCTTTTTCATAGTAAACTTCTCCATCTTCTCAAAGTTTTCTACTATTGCAACTGCATCAAGAAAATCTATACATCCGGACCCCTTTACTTGATAGTGAAGCTCTTCTTGCAAACCCTCAATAAATTTGCTCTTTAGGGTATCTCTAGAAACTTCTAGTGCATACTTATGTAAACGCAGAAATTTTTCCTTACATTCTTCAACAGACAAGTTATGTCTATCATCCTCATGTTGCTTGAAGGAGTAGAATTCCATTTTCTTTTCCATCCGACAATGTTGAGAACACGAAAAAATATCTGCTTGCCCTCGAAACTCCTTCCAGAGAATCGGCCCTTCATGTGCTCTTGTTTGCATGTATGATCTCCACCACAGTTTGGTGACTCCTAGCAGATGTAGATTTGCCACTTTTGCCTTTGATTCCTCACTAAACATGCATAGATCAAAGAAATCTTCGAGTTTCTCGATCCAAGCTTCAAGATTCTCTTGAGTTTTCTTCTCACCATCAAATTCATTTAATTTTGCTCTTTTAAACACTTGCTTAAGTGCACACTCACATGCATCATCATCATCATCTTTAGCTTCACATTGTCGTCTAGCTCTACATGCATTCGATGTGCCCACACCATTACCAACTTCATCATTGAGGTCCGTGAAAACATTTGCAATGCCCTGTTTTTGTTTGATGGATCTTTCTTTATGTAATTCTGCATTCAATCTACAGAGAAGCTCCTCTTGCTCTTCTATGTTCTTCTTCAAAGCCTACACCTTGTCTCCGAATCCAACTCCGCTCTAATACCACTTGTAACAACTCTCTTAATCTTCAATCACAATCCTACACAAAATGATAGAATTCAAAAAAACAAGATATAAAGAAGAAAAACAGAGTATATGCAAAATAAGAAGAGAGAGATAGGACTTTATTGTATGTGTAGATTTACAAGCAGTTTTGATCTTCATTACAGAATCTATCAAATAGCTTCGGTGTGAAGTCTCATCCACTTGACCACCCCCGAGTTCATCTCAATCCCAATCACAATCACAATCTCAATCTCAATTACAATCCCAATCTCAAAATCAATCAAAAAAGTCTCAAAAATGATCGTGATCAGTGCACGACCATCCTCTCCCTAGCTTTTAGTCTTCATCTTTTTGGATCTCCGCTTTCGCCATCGCATGACTAATCATGCCTTCCCAAACATGCGTTCCTAGAATCTGCATGCTCCAAAATAGCATCTTTTTGCATGTCTCATTCGAGACTTCAAACCGCCCATGCATCTACTTTTCATGTCCACCTCTAGCATTCTACCTACAAAAATAGAGGCAATCCCTGCAACACACTCACACACATGTCAATCACCCAAGAAAAACCCACATATCATGTGTGTTTTCTAAATCTGCGAACATGAATAAGATGAATCAAGGCTTCTCTCTTTTTTTTTTAGTACCTAAAAACAATACTTTTTTTAGCCCTATAACTCAAAAATGGTGAGGAATTTCTTAAGCTTGTGAGACACAAAAATATTTAACTCTTCAAGCTATACATAGTGTTAGAGATGCCTTGGTGTTGGAACAAGTCCATGGCAAGTCTAAGTGGTGGCTTGAGTCATCAAAAGACTTAGAAATTTAAAGGAAATGTCAATTCCTTGTAGATTTCACTTGTGAACTCACCCTTGTAATGTTTTGAGTACTTACTTGATGTAAAAGTAAAGAAATCTAAAATGGTTGAATCCACTTGAGGAAAAGGGAAAGTGAAGCCACAAATTTGTGATTGAAGTAGTTGGAGAATCAATCAATCACTAAAATATTGGAGATTGATTCTAGGTGAGATTCAAAATCAAATTTGGGCTCCAAACATCACTATAAATACATGGCCTTTTAGTCGCGATTTTAGACCTCCATGAGCAGGGCTTCATGCCAGTTCAGAGTGTGGTCTCAAGGGAGTCCATTGTAATTTACAATCAATAGACATTCACTTTCATGATCATTTGTGTCCATATTTTCATGCTTTTGTGAATGTACTGTTCACTGCCATATCTCTCAGTTTCTTCAGTGAGTTTGCAGAGATGATTTCTCTGAGCATGATCCATCATTTTCAGTGATTTAAGTTGTTAAAGTTTGGTCCTTAAGTCTACTATATACTCACAAAATTTCATTGCAATTGTGTTTTTTCAATCCTAAGATATGTTCATTTGAAGTTGCCTATATCTCTTCATACTTTACTTCTCTCTCAGCACTACATCAGAACAATGATCTTCTCAGAGCTTGTTCTCAGTGTCTAGTTGATCATTTTCCATGATTTAAAGCATGATATAAGCAGCATACTATCTAGTATATGTGGACAAAAGTTCATAAGCATTGCTTCTTGGAATCTCGAGATATTAATATATCTTTGCTCACGGGTCTCAGGACTGCTATGGCCCGTGAAAATCGGGATGATGTTGTGACTTGCTAAACTCTTTTCTCTTTATGTAGTCCATCATTTTTTGTGAGATCACTCATGGTTGTTAGATTACTAAGTTAGTTAGAGTTCCCCAAAAGGAATTAAGTTAGTTGTTGCTGTGGGTAGAGAATTATTCAAAACACTGAACAGGTGTATGAACCAAAACAGCAAGTTTTTTACCCTTGGTTCAACTTCTACCTATCTATTTTGATTTATCTTTTTGAGAGTGATCTTCCAAGGTACATAGGTTGTCTAATACATCCTTTGGAAAGATAAAAGGGCCCACTACATATCCCTGGAATTCATTTGGCTGGTGTAGTGCCAAGTTTCTGCAGCACCACTTCATCTTCATCAACTACAAATCCATCTCTTCATAGTGGTATTAGAGCAAGGTTGGACAACATGGCAGATGGATTTCCTTCATCAACTGACAAATTGGATAGAGTTAACTATGCAGCATGGTCATTAAGAATGGAAGCTTGTCTTCAAGGCAGGAATTTATATGGTTATGTATCTGGAGATGAAGTTATGCCAAGTTTCAGGAACAAAGTTCAACCAACACAAGAAGAGCAAGAAAGATTGAGCAGATGGTGCTCCAAGGATGCACTTGCAAGGTCTTATCTGCTCAACTCTATCTCATTTTGTTGCCTCACATTAGAAGTTGTAAAAGATCTCAAGAATTGTGGAATGCACTTGAAGCCTTCTTCTCTTCAAGTACAAAGGCCAGGAAGCATCAACTATGGCTAGACTTCACAACTCTTGAGAAAGCTCCCAAGCAAAATGTGATTGATTTTGTCACAAAGCTCAAGGCCATAGCAGATCGGTTGGGAAGCATTAGAGAGGTAATACAGGAAGAGCAAATTGTAAGGCAAGTCATCAATGGCTTGAAGGCAGATGACAAGTGGGAAGCATTCACCACAGCCATGGATCTATACATAGATATGCATGTACCATATTTCAATACACTCATAGGAAAACTACTTACTCAAGAGGCCAAGCTTATCAAGAATGGAGAAAGCTCAAAAGGTAATCAATCTTCTTCCTTGTATACTGATAAAGGAAAGTCCAAAGAAAACAAAGGAAGAGGAAAGAAAGTGGATGATGAAGTAGGTACACATCAAGCTAACTATGCAGGTAGAGGAAGACATGGTAGAGGTAGAGGTAGAGGTAGAGGTAGAGGAGGAAAGCAAGGTAGGGGGAGATCCCAAGACTCTAATTCATGCTCGATTTGTGGATTAACTAATCATAGAACTGAAAATTTCTTTAGGAATTCCAAGAATCAAAGAGGTAGATGCTACAATAGAGGAAGTTATGGCTACCCAAGAGGAAGGTTCAACAATTACCATGGCAGCCACAACAATTACAACCATTCAAACTATCAAGGAGGAAATAGGGGAAGAAGAGACTTCAATAACTACACAGAAGACTCAAATCAAGAGGACTCATTACTAATCATGAATATGGCCATGCCACAAGGTAAATATGATGAGCATGTTTTCTATATAGATTCAGGTTGCTCCAATCATGTGTCAGGAAATGTGGCACCCCTATTAGATTTAGAAGATCCAAGGAACAAGCATGAAGTGAGACAGGTGATGATACAAGGCATTTGGTGGAAAAGATAGGAAATGTGAAAGCACTTGATGGAAATATCAACCTACATAGCAAGGTACGCTATGTCCCTACCATCCCAAAGAATTTGATAAGTGTAGGACAGATTGTGGAGAAAGGCCTACAGGTTAGGTTCACAAAAGTAGGAGCATTTGTTGAAGATCCAAGTCAAGGATTTAGGAGAGTTGCAAAGGGTGAAAAGACAGGTAGATTGTTCATATTTGAATTACAAGACACTAGGAACATTGCTCTCTTTAATTATGGTAGTCAAACACTCACAGAGCTGGAAGTATGGCACAAAAGGTTAGCACATATTGGTGAAAGATCATTAAAGCAAATTTGCAAGGACCAAAGTGTACTTGGAATCCCTAACTTGTTTAAACAACACATGATTTATAAGTGTAGTGCATGTCAATTTGGAAAGTCTCACAGGTTACCATTCATGAAGAAAGGATATATGCATGGAGATCTCTTGGATTTGGTTCATATGGATGTATGGGGACCTAGCAAGGCTGGTTCAATATCTGAATCAAGGTATTATGTCTCCTTCATTGATGATTGCAATACATGGACTATATTATATTTTATGAAACACAAAGATGAAGTCTTTTCATGCTTCAAAAGATATTTGGCTCTTGTGGAGAATCAAATAGGTAAGACATTAAAAAGGCTAAGGTCAGATGGAGGGGGAGAGTACTTCTCCCATGAATTTGACTCCTTTCTTCAAGAGAGGGGAATCAAAAGAGAGATTACTACAAGGTACACTCCTGAACAAAATGGAGTGGTAGAAAGAACGAATAGGACAATTGTTGAAGCTGCAAGGTCTATGCTAAATGAGAAGCACTTACCTAATTACTTATGGGCTGAGGCTATATCCACAACCACTTATTTGATTAATAGGTTACCTTCAAAATCACGTGATGGCATGACACCATAGGAGGCTTGGAATGGAAGAAGACCAAGCTTGGACCATTGTAAGATTTTTGGATGTATTGCTTATGCTCATGTTCCTTCACACGTTAGAGGGAAGATGGATCCAAAAGCAGAAAGGTGTGTATTCATTGGATATGACAACAATCAAAAGGGCTACAGATTATACAACCCAACAACCAAAGTATTCTTGGTGAGTAGAGATGTAGTGTTTGATGAGAATAGTTCTTGGTATGAAGATTCAGGTAGAAAGGTCAACTTACCTTATGATCCTGAAGAAGATTTTCCAAAACTTGTTAAGGATAATCCTCCTAAAGTTGAAAAGCAGGATTCCTCAGAAGATGATGAAGTAACTCAGTATGAAAAACTCAAAGTGTGGAAGTCTAAAGGTAAAGCAAAAATGTAGGAACTTGGACAAGAGGCAGAATCATCACATCATGGCCTAAGAAGGTCCATGCGGGAGAAAAGAAAACCAAAAAGGTATTGGCTTGATACTTCTCTAGTCACTAAACATTCAATCTATCTAGCATAGGACATAAATCAAGAAGAGGAACCACATTTGAAGAAGCAAAGAAGAAATTAGAATGGTGGCATGCAATGGAAGAAGAAATTGAAGCTCTTGAGGAGAATAACACTTGGGAATCGGTTCCCAAGTCTCCATCAATGAAACTGATAGGCTCAAGATGGATCTACAAATTGAAGAAGAAATCAGATGGCTCCATTAATAGGTATATGGAAAGGCTTGTGGAAAAAGGCTTTGCACAAACTCAGGGAATTGATTATGAGGAGACCTTCTCTCTTGTGGTATTTCTTAATGGATGGATAACAGAGGAGGTATACATGGCACAACCACCTGGTTTTGAGAATCACATATATCCTGATTATGTGTGTAAACTTAATAAAGCTTTATATGGACTCAAAAAAACCCCAAGGGCTTGGAATCATAGGCTTTTCTCATTCTTGCAGGACAAAGGATTTCAACCTAGCAAGGCAGATCCATCACTATTCATAAAAAGGAGTAATTCTGAAGTCATCTATTTGTGTGTGTATGTGAATGATATTATACTAACAGGAAATGATGTAGATGGAATCAAGAAAGTCAAAGAGCAAATGAAAGAAGAATTTAAGATAAGTGACTCAGGTTCACTCACATACTTCCTAGGATTGGAAGTGGTTTACAAGGATCATGGTCTCTATCTTACTTAAAGAAAGTACATTAAAGACTTGTTGACAAAGTTCAAAATGAAAGATTGCAAGATTGCAGGTACTCCAATGGAGGTTAATCATAAATTGAGCTCACATGAGGGTGAACTCATAGCAGATGTGATAGATTATCAAAGCCTTGTGGGTAGCTTGAACTATGCCACATTGACAAGGGTAGATATATGTTATAGTGTGAGTGTGCTAAGTCAATTTATGCACACACCTAGGAAACCTCACATGGAAGTTGCCAAGAGGATACTCAGATATCTCAAAGGGACCATGGATGAAGGGTTATACTACCCTTATGCATCTGATTTAAGTTTGAAATTGTTCTCTGATGCAGATTGGACTGGCTCTAAGGAAGACAGAAGGAGCACCTCAGGATATCTTACCTTTGCAGGTTCAAAACTTGTCTCATGGTCATCCAAGAAGCAACCCACAGTTGCTCTCTCTTCTAGTGAAGCTGAATATAGAGCTCTTGCCATAGCTATTCAAGAAGCAATGTGGATGAAGACACTATTCACAGATCTTGGATTGGAGATTGGAACTCCAAGTATTTTTGGTCAACATGAACTCCATTCACTTGGCTACCAATCCAATTTTTCATGCAAGGACTAAACATATTGAAGTACATTATCACTATTTAAGAGAGAAGATTGTGACCAAGGAAATTTAGCTATCTTATGTGTCAACCCATCAACAATATGCAGAGATTTTAAGCAAGGCACTAGATGGAACCAAACTTAGAAAATTTAAAGGTATGATTGGCTTGCAGGTAATATTGGAAGATTGAAGACCTTAAGCTCACTTCACTTGAGGGGGAGATGTTGGAAAAAGTACATGGCAAGTCTAAGTGGTGGCTTGAGTCATCAAAAGACTTAGAAATTTAAAGGAAATGTCAATTCCTTTTAGAGTTCACTTGTGAACTAACCCTTGTAAAAGAAATCCAAAATGGTAAAAGTAAAGTAAAAGTAAAAGTAAAAGTAAAGGAATCCAAAATGGTTGAATCCACTTGAGGAAAAGGGAAAGAGAAGCCATGAATTCGTGATTGAAGTAGTTGGAGAATCAATCAATCACTAAAATATTGGAGATTGATTTTAGGTGAGATTCAAATTCAAATTTGGGCTCCAAACATCACTATAAATACATGGCTTTTTAGTTGCAATTTTAGACCTCCATGAGTAGGGCTTCATGCCAATTCAGAGTGTGCTCTCAAGGCACACATATGTACCATTAAGTCCATTGTAATTTACAATCAATATACATTCACTTTCATGATCATTTGTGTCCATATTTTCATGCTTTTGTGAATGTATTGTTCACTGCCATATCTCTCAGTTTCTTCAATGAGCTTGCATAGATGATTTCTCTGAGCCTGATCCATCGTTTTCAGTGATTTAAGTTGGTAAAGTTTGCTCCTTAAGTATTATATATACTCACAAAAATTCATTGCAATTTGGTTTTTCAGTCGTGAGATATCTTCATTTGAAGTCGCCTATATCTCTTCATACTTTACTTCTCTGTTAGCACTCCATCAGAACAATGCTTTTCTTAGAGCTTGTTCTCAGTGTGTAGTTGATCATTTTCCATGATTTAAAGCATGATATAATCATCATACTATCTATTATGTGCCTACAAAATTTCATAAGCATTGCATCTTGGAATCTTGAGATATCAATATATCTTTGCTCACAGGTCTGAGGACTACTATAGCCCGTGAAAATCGGGATGATGTTGTGACTTGTTAAACTCTTTTCTCTTTATGTAGTCCATGATTTTTTATGAGATACTCATGATTGTTAGCTTACTAAGTTAATTAGAGTTCACCAAAAGGAATTAAGTTAATTGTTGTTGTGGGCAAAGAATTATTCAAAACACTGAATAGGTGTATGAACCAAAATAGCAAGTTTTTTACCCTTGGTTCAACTTCTACCTATCTGTTTTGCTTTATCTTTTTGAGAGTGATCTTCCAAGGTACATAGGGTGTCTAATGCATCCTTTGGCAAGATAAAAGGGCCCACTACATATACCTGGAATTCATTTGTGTGGTGTAGTGGAAAGTTGCTATAGCACCACTTCATCTTCATCAACTACAAATCCATCTCTTCACACTTAGGTCCAAATCCACTTCCAATTATCACTTTTGAGCCCTGCAAAATCAAAATTCTAGAGAGAAATGAAAAAACATGAAAAATTTTTCCATTAACCTATCTTTATGCAACCAAATGAGACATAAAACATAGGAACTACAAAAAATTCAATCAGGTAAAGTTTTTCTACTAAGAGTACTCTACCTTTCTCTCATACAACACTTTTTCTAATTCCTTCATCTTCATGCTCAATATTAACCCACAAATTTCATGGAACAACTTTCTAGAGAGAGAATGCAAAAACTTATTGCTACAAAATTTTGTAGACATGATCAGAATATCCTAAACATAAAATTTGATTATTACCTACACTTTTTTTTTTCGGGAAAACAATGTGATATCTGTATGACAAGGAGCTTTGGACATAGTATTGTGGAGTGAGTTCAAGTTGCAGCTCGTAAGGAATGTACTTAGTGGGAGGCTTGAGATTGATGTGTTAGTGAGAGAGAAGACAAATTTTGTCTTTTATGGGTGCTCAATAGGGCAATTATCAAGTTATGAGAGAGATAAATCATTGATTTTGGTTTATGTCCTTGGATTTTTTATGTGCATGAAGCAAGAGAACTATGAGGAGCATTGAGGAGTAGTAAATAAATCGTTGTTCATTACATTAAGGGGATCTGACACTACAAGAAATAGGGGGGCGTAGCGATGCCCCCGAATTGAAAAAAAACAAGCACCATCGCTTATGCGACACTAGCATCGCATAAGCGACGATGCTGTTTTTGGATATTTTTTTTACAGGCATTCATCGCATAAGCGATGCCTGCATCGCTTATGCGATGCTCAATGTGTGCGTCGCAAATTGCGTCGCTAACTAGCGATGTTATTTGCGATGTTGGCAAACTGGATAGCATCGCATATGCGACGTCCTGTGTTCTAGAGTGTCGCATAAGTGATGCTCTGGAATGTTAAAAAAAAAATTCGATTTCTCCCGGCACATTTGTGCCAGGATTTGGACGCGAGAGCAAGAAGAGAACGAGAGAGAGAGAGAGAGAGAGAGACATGCATCTCGTTGAAGTCAGGTATGTGCACACACACATACATATGCATACACACACACATATACACACATAGACACACACACACACATACACATAGACACACACACACATACACACACAAATACACACACATACACACATAATGTTGCATACACACATGCACACATAATGCATACACATGCACACACATATACACATACACACACATACACACACACATAGAGAGACATGCACACACATACACATACATGCATACATATGCATACATAATGCATATGCATATGCGTACATACATACATACTTACATGCATACACACACATATGCATACATAATGCACATGCATACATACACATACATAATGCATATGCATACATAATGCACATGCATACATACACATACATAATGCATACACACACATATGCATACATAATGCATACATAATCCATACACACACATACACACACATATGCATACATACATGCATACACATACACACATAGACACATACACACACATAGATGTTGGTGCATTTTGCCCAAGCCTACATGCTTGATATATTTGATATCATCCTCATTTGTAAGTCACATGAGTAGTCATGTGAACACCTCTTGTAAAAGAGTTCATTTTTATCTCTTGTAATTGAAAAAGAAAAAGGAAAAGGATGGCTTACCTCATGCATGATGTAAAAGCAATTTCGTGGCTCTAACTAACAAAACCCATGACTTTTTGAGCTGAGTGAATATCTCCTAACTTTGGGGATCACTTTTAGGTGGAGCCATTCGAATTCGAATTCGAAACTCCCTCCAAGAATAGCTATAAAAGGAGCAAGAAGGAAGAGGCGATTAGCAAGCCTTGTACGTGACCACTTCATGTCATTTTGTAGAGATTGAAGAGCTTACTCCATAGCTCTATCATTCTACTCCCATTGTGCAAAGATTCATTGCCAATGTGGTTGTAATCATATATGAATTTATACATTTATCATCATTCACTTCTCTGTTTTGTTCTCTGCTATACTCACTCAGAGTAGTAACTTCAGAAGGTCATATCTCGAGTTCTACTGAACCTTTTTCAGTGATTTAACTTGCTTTGGATAGCTCATACTGTCTAATTTTTACTTATAAATTTTTAAGGTCATTGGAATTATAGTTTTGGAGATATCTGCATTTTACTGCTCACTGGTCTATCTCTGCAGAGCCCCGAGAATGGTGGGCATGTTCCAGAAATTGATGAAACTTGTTCTCAGTGGTCAGTCCATAATTTGAAGTGTTTTAACTTGTATTGGGAAGCTTGCTAAGTCTATTTGCTGTGCCCAAAAGGAATTTTTCTAATTCCTACTAGGTTGAGAGCACTATTCATTTTTTCCAGCAGGTGTATGTCCAAAAATAGCAAGTTTTGGGAGCTAGTCATTTCGCAACTAGTATGTCTTGACTTAAACTTTTGGGATACATGTTCCAAATTACTTGGCTGATATTTTGGTGGATTTAGGAAGCCTAAAGGGTCTACTAATCAACTCTGAAGTCTCAGTTGGCTGGTGTGAAGCTGGTTGTAGCAGCACCTACTCATCTTTGGATTGCATCCACCATCTCTCTTCCCAGTGGTATCAGAGCATAGTCAAGCAACATGGGAGATGGATTTCCATCAACAATTGACAAATTGGATCGAAAAAACTACCCGGAATGGTCTTTAAGGATGGAGGCTTACCTTCAAGGGAGGAATCTATATGGATTCATATCCGGAGATGAAGCAATGCCAACCATGAGGAACAAAGGGCAACCATCACATGAAGAAGTGGAAGGAGTTTCGAATTGGTGTTCGAAGGATGCACTTGAAAGGTCCTATATTCTAAACTCAATCTCTGATTTTCTTTTACCTCATGTCAAGGGATGCAAGACATCAAGAGAGACCTGGAATGCGCTTGCTTCTTTCTTCTCTTCCAACACTCGAGCAAGGAAGAACCAATTGTGGATGGAGTTCACAACAATGAAGAAAAGCCCGAAGCAAAATGTGACTGATTATGTCACAAAGATGAAGGAGATTTTCGACCAACTTGGAAGCATTGGAGAGGTAATTAAAGAGGAGCAAATCATAAGTTTAATCATGAATGGAATCAAAGCAGACGACAAGTGGGAGTCATTCACAACAGCCATGGATTTATACATGGATATGCATGTACCCGACCTCAACACACTCATGGGCCAACTCTTCACTCATGAAGCAAAGATTAGCAAAGGTGGTGAGTCCTCAAGAGGTAATCAAACTTCTGCCTTATATTCTGATAAAGCTAAGGTCAAGGACAAGTCAAAGAATAGGAAGAATGAAGATGAAGGAAGCTCTTTCCAAGCAAACTTTGCAGGTAGAGGAAGAGCTAGAGGAAGAGGTAGAGGTGGAAAGCAAGGCAGGGGGAGATTCCAATCATCTCAACCTTGCAACATATGTGGCTTATCTAACCATACTACTGAAGAATGTTTCAGGAACCCGAGGAACTCAAGAGGAAGAGGATTCAATAGAGGTGGCTATGGATCAAATAGAGGTAGATACAATGGAGGCTACAACAACAACAACTACTACAACAACAATTACAACAACAACAACAACTATCAAAGTGGCCATAGAGGAAGAAGAGACTACAATAACTATGCAGAGGACCAAAGTCAAGAAGATTCATTATTGATTATGAATCTATCAGCGAAGAAGGGTAAGGATGATGATCACATATTTTACATTGATTCGGGATGCTCAAACCATGTAGCAGGAAATGTGGCTTTACTTTTTGATTTGGAAGATCCTCATAACAAGCATGAAGTGCAGACAGGAGATGACACAAAGCACTCAGTGGAGAAGATAGGTAATGTGAAGACATCAGATGGGAATATGAACCTCTTAAGCAAAGTCTTGTATGTCCCTACAATTACCAAAAATTTAATAAGTGTTGGACAGATTGTTGAAAAAGGATTGCAGGTTAGATTCAATCGAATTGGAGCATATGTTGAAGACCCAAGGCAAGGCTTTCGAAGGATTGCCAAAGGAGAAAAGACAGGAAGGCTTTTCACTTTTGAAGTGGAAGATACAAAGAACATAGCTTTGTTTAGCTATGGATCTCAAACTCTAACAGAGTTGGAGATATGGCACAAAAGGCTTGCTCACATTGGTGAGAGGACACTCAAACAGATTTGCAGGGACCAAAGTGTACTTGGTTTGCCTAATATCACAAGGCAACGCATGATTTATAAGTGTGAAGCTTGTCAACTCGGCAAGGCTCATAGACAAACTTTCAATAAGAAAGGATATATGTATCAAAATCCTTTGGATCTAGTGCACACGGATGTGTGGGGTCCAAGTAAGGAGCCATCTATATCAGGCTCAAGATATTATGTGTCTTTCATAGATGATTGTAGTAGGTGGACCATTCTGTTTTTCATGAAGCACAAGGATGAAGTGTTTAATTGCTTTAAGAAGTATGTTGCTCTTGTTGAAAACCAAACAGGTAGGACTTTGAAACGACTCAGATCAGATGGTGGAGGAGAATACTTCTCTTCTGAATTTGATGCCTTCTTGCATGAAAGAGGCATTAAAAGGGACGTCACTACAAGGTATACACCCGAACTCAATGGTGTAGCAGAGAGGAGGAACAGAGCTATTGTCGAAGCTGCAAGGTCCATGCTCAACGAAAAGGGATTGCCAAACTACCTATGGGCAGAGGCTGTGTCTACAGCCACATATCTCATAAATAGACTTCCATCTAAGTCACTAGATGAAATCACTCCATATGAAGTGTGGAATGGAAGAAGACCTAGTCTAGAGCATTGCAAAATCTTTGGATGCTTAGCCTATGCTCACATTCCTTCTCAAGTAAGAGGGAAATTGGATCCCAAGGGAGAGAAGTGTGTATTCATTGTTATGATCAAAACCAAAAAGGATATAGATTGTACAATCCAATCAATAAAGGATTTTCTGTGAGTAGAGATGTAATTTCTTATGAAAACAAATCATGGTTTGATGATGACAGGAAAGTGAAGCTGCCTTATGACTTGGATGAAGATTTTCCATCACTTCAACCAAAGGAGCCAAAGCAGATTGAAGAAAGTGATTCGGAGATTGACCTAGAAGACTTGGAAAGACTAAAGCTATGGAAGAACAAAGGAAAAGCAAAGATGCAGGATGCTACATATGGACCCGAGAGCTCACATCAACCACTTAGAAGGTCTTCAAGGGAGAAGAAGAAACCAGAGAGGTTTGGTTATGATACTTCTTTGGTCACCAAGCACTCAATCTACATTGCAAAAGATTCAACCAATGAAGAGCCTACCACATTCGAAGAAGCACAAAGCAAGAAAGCTTGGAGAGATGCAATGGATGAAGAAATGGAAGCCTTGAAGGAGAATGACACTTGGGAGCTTGTACCTAACAAGCCATCTATGAAGATAATCGGATCTCGATGGATATACAAAATCAAGAGGAATCCAGATGGAAGTATAAATAGACACAAAGCAAGGTTAGTTGCTAAAGGGTTTGCTCAAACCCATGGTATTGATTATGAGGAGACTTTCTCTCCTGTTGCAAAAATGCCTACAATTAGGGTTCTCATTAGTCTTGCTGCATCTAGAAATTGGAATCTTTATCAACTTGATGTAAAGAATGCTTTCTTGAATGGATGGATTTCTGAGGAAGTGTATATGGCACAACCTCCTGGATATGAGGATGCACATCATCCTAACTATGTATGCAAACTAAAGAAAGCTTTGTATGGATTGAAGCAAGCTCCAAGAGCTTGGAATTTCAGATTGGTGACTTATTTGCAGGACCAAGGATTCAAAGCTAGCAAGGCGGATACCTCTTTGTTCATAAAGAGGAATGGATCTGAAGTGATCTATTTATGTGTGTATGTTGATGATATTATTATCACAGGCAATGATCTTGAAGGAATCAAACAGGTAAAGAGTCAAATGAAGGAGGAGTTCAAAATAAGTGACCTCGGACCACTCACTTATTTCCTTGGATTGGAGTTAATCTACACAGATTCAGGTATATACATCACACAAAGGAAGTATGTCCATGACATGCTCGTCAAGTTCAAGATGGAAAATAACAAGTGTGCAGGTACACCTATGGAGCAAAATCATAAGCTTAGTGCTTATGAAGGAGAGCCAATTGAAGACATCACAAGCTATCAAAGCTTGGTTGGAAGTTTGAACTATGCAACACTCACAAG
The DNA here is from genome assembly GCA_020310875.1 of Ceratopteris richardii. Taxonomy (NCBI): domain Eukaryota; kingdom Viridiplantae; phylum Streptophyta; class Polypodiopsida; order Polypodiales; family Pteridaceae; genus Ceratopteris; species Ceratopteris richardii. Next base: position 156,839,915 of record CM035423.1, on the reverse strand, counting down.
GGTGGATATATGCTATAGTGTTAGCATATTGAGTCAGTTTATGCATAAGCCGAGAAGACCACATATGGAAGCGGCCAAGAGAGTCCTCAAGTACCTAAAGGGGACCATGAATGAAGGTTTGTTCTATTCATATACTTCAGATATTGAGCTAAAGGTCTACTCAGATGCAGATTGGGCCGGATCTAAAGATGATAGAAGAAGCACATCAGGGTATATATCATTTGCAGGTTCAAAAATCATTTCTTGGTCATCGAAGAAGCAACCAACCGTGGAATTATCTTCTACTGAAGCAGAATATAGAGGTTTGGCTAATGCAACTCAAGAAATCATGTGGTTAAAGTCTTTGTACACAGATCTTGGACTTCATTCTTCAACACCTCATATTTTTGGTGACAACACAAGCTCACTACATCTAGCAGCTAATCCGGTATACCATGCTAGAACCAAGCATATTGAAGTCCACTACCATTACGTAAGGGAGAAGCTAATGAGCAAGGATATTCAACTATCCTATGTCTCTACAGATATGCAATGTGCCGACATGTTGACTAAAGCTCTTGATGGTACAAAATTAAGTAGATTCAAGTTGATGATTGGCTTGCAGGAAATCAAGGACAATTGAAGACTTATTTGAAGGCCAAGCACGTTAGGCTTGAGGGGGAGCTGTTGGTGCATTTTGCCCAAGCCTACATGCTTGATATATTTGATATCATCCTCATTTGTAAGTCACATGAGTAGTCATGTGAACACCTCTTGTAAAAGAGTCATTTTTATCTCTTGTAATTGAAAAAAGAAAAAGGAAAAGGATGGCTTACCTCATGCATGATGTAAAAGCAATTTCGTGGCTCTAACTACCAAAACCCATGACTTTTTGAGCTGAGGGAATATCTCCTAACTTTGGGGATCACTTTTAGGTGGATCCATTCAAATTCGAATTCGAAACTCCCTCCAAGAATAGCTATAAAAGGAGCAAGAAGGAAGAGGCGATTAGCAAGCCTTGTACGTGACCACTTCATGTCATTTTGTAGAGATTGAAAAGCTTACTCCATAGCTCTATCATTCTACTCCCATTGTGCAAAGATTCATTGCCAATGTGGTTGTAATCATATATGAATTTATACATTTATCATCATTCACTTCTCTGTTTTGTTCTCTACTATACTCACTCAGAGCAATAACTTCAGAAGGTCATATCTCGAGTTCTACTGAACCTTTTTCAGTGATTTAACTTGTGTTGGATAGCTCATACTGTCTACTTTTTATTATAAATTTTCAAGGTCGTTGGAATTATAGTTTTGGATATATCTGCATTTTATTGATCACTGGTCTATCTTTGCAGAGCCCCGAGAATGGTGGGCATATTCCAGAAATTGATGAAACTTGTTCTCAGTGCTCAGTCCATCATTTGAAGTGTTTTAACTTGGATTGGGAAGCTTGCTAAGTCTATTGCTATGCCCAAAAGGAATTTTTCTAATTACTACCAGGTTGAGAGCACTATTCATTTTTTCCAGCAGGTGTATGTCCAAAAATAGCAAGTTTTGGGAGCTAGTCATTTCGCAACTAGTCTGTCTTGACTTAAACTTTTGGGATACATGTTCCAAAGTACTTGGCTGATATTTTGGTGGATTTAGGAAGCTTAAAGGGTCTACTAATCAACTCTGAAGTCTCAGTTGGCTGGTGTGAAGCTGGTTGTAGCAGCACCTACTCATCTTTGGATTGCATCCACCATCTCTCTTCACAATAGACACATACACACACATAAATAGATACACACTCATAGACACACACACATACACATAGACATGCACACACATACACACACATGTACACACACATACACACATAGACACATACACACATAATGATGCATTCACACACATACACATGCATACACACATACACACACACATACACACACATATATGCATACACACACACATAGAGAGACATACACACACATACACATACATGCATACATATGCATACATAATGCATATGCATATGCATATGCATACATACATACATACTTACATGCATACATAATGCACATGCATACATACACATACATAATGCATACACACACACATATGCATACATAATGCATACACACACATACACACATATGCATACATACATGCATACACATACACACATAGACACATACACACACATAGACACATATACACACATAAACACATACACACTCATAGACGCGTAGCGACACATACACATAGACACACACACATACACACACATATACACACACATACACACATACACACATAATGATGCATACACACACATACACATGCATACACATACATATGCATACATACATGCATACACATACACACATAGACACATACACACACATAGACTTATACACACACATAAACACATACACACTCATAGATACACACTCATAGATACACACACATACACATAGACACACACACACATACACACACATATACACACACATACACACATAGACACATACACACATAATGATGCATACACACACATACACATGCATACACACATACAGACACATATACACACACATACACACACATATATGCATACACACACACATAGAGAGACATACACACACATACACATACATGCATATGTATGCATACGTAATGCATATGCATATGCATACATACATACTTACATGCATACATAATGCACATGCATACATACACATACATAATGCATACACACACATATGCATACACACACATATGCATACATAATGCATACACACACATACACACATATGCATACATACATGCATACACATACACACATAGACACATACACACACAAACACATACACACTCATAGACGCGTAGCGACACATACACATACACACACACATATACACACACAGACACGTACACACATAATGATGCATACACACACATATACATGCATACACACACATATGCATACATACATGCATACACATACACACATAGACACATACACACACATAGCCACATACACACACATAAACACATACACACTCATAGACACACACACATACACATAGACACACACACATACACACATACACACATACACACATACACACATACACACATACACACATACACACATACACACATACACACATAATGATGCATACACACACGTACACATGCATACACACATACAGACACATATACACACACATATATGCATACACACACATAGAGAGACATACACACACATACACATACATGCATACATATGCATACATAATGCATATGCATATGCATACATACATACTTACATGCATACATACACATACATAATGCATACACACACATATGCATACATAATGCATACACACACATATGCATACATACATGCATACACATACACGCATAGACACATACACACACATAGACACATACACACACATGAACACATACACACTCATAGACGCAAACACATACACATAGACACACATACATACACACACACATAGACACATACACACATAATGATGCATACACACACATACACATGCATACACACATGCACACATACATACATGCACATACATACACACACACATGCATACATACACATACGTAATGCATACACACATACATATGTACATGTATATATATTGATTTCTAACCCATTTTGTTTTATATGTTAGGTATTATGGATCCTAGTAGAGAGAGAAAGGCGAAACTCACTCTCATAAAAAGTCTTATGAGAGCAAGAGTTTCGTCTGATACTCTAGGGGCCATCATGTGTGATTACTCAGAGATGTTTGATGATGAGCTGGACTATACGATCAAGATGCTTACCCAGCGATCAGAGGAGGGCTCTTCTGCAGCTCCAAGAAGACAACTATTTGCTCATAGGTATGTTTTTTTTCATAAAATTTTTTAATGATATTATAACACATATTTTTATTTATTTTTATCTATCTATTTTCAGGACACCTATACCACCTCCAGATCGTGATAGCAGAGCAAAGTTGCCTATGAGGACATGCATAGGCACCTTAAGACTAGAGTGCGATATAGAGCCAGAGGGGAACATTGTGTACATAGGGAATGGATTGGAGTTCAAGAGAAGAATGTGAGAGGGGAACATTGTGTACATAGGGAATGGATTGGATTTCAATAGAAGAATGCGGGCATTATGCGACTCTTACTTGCGCCTTGTCCACTTACCGTGGAAGTAAGTATAAATTTTACATATAAATTGAAATAAATCTTATGTTTTATTTACATTTTTTTTTTTTGTAGTGAGCATGATGAGAGGGATAAAAAATACGCACTTAGTTCACTTGAGATAGAGTTTGGGACAGGATGGTTGCTTAAGTGGTGTCTAAAAGAGATGCGGACACTTATGGCTCATCGTCGCGATAATGCACAGTATGCACTGCTTTTATGCATATATATGTGGATATGAGTATGTGTGTTTATGTATGTATGTATGTATATGAGAGAGAGAGAGAGAGAAAAGAGTGAGACTAGAGGTACAAATACATGCATACACACACATATACATCATACATGCACATTTACACACATATACACATACATGCACATTTATACATACACACACATACATGCACATTTTTACGCACACATACACATGCATGCAGTTACACACATATAATGAATATACATAGACACATACACATACTCACATACACGTACACATACTCACATACACATACACATGCATAATCATATGTACACACACATAGACTCATATAATCATATTTACATGCATATATACACACACACACAACACATGCATATGCACATATAGATACACATACATACACAACACATGCATACACATAAATAAATAAATAAATCCTATTTCAAAAATCCTAAATTGAAACCAGTAATTTCGATATTAGGGTTTTAAAACCCCTAATTTAAAAACTCTAATTCAACCTTTTAGCCATATGTTTGAAGTATATGTACACATTGCATCTATTCCTCCGATGTCCTACTAGAGAGATGTCTCTCCTCCCAACCTTATGCCTCTATATATAGCTACTCGAATCAACGAGGATCATAATATATATAAAGATATATACACATCATGTAGATACACATACATAAATATAAAATGGAGTAGATATATTATGCATCACACATACATGCCTAAATGCACACATAAATATATATATATACATGCATACATATTTACATGTACACATTTACACATAGACATATATACATATATACATGTACACATCACATATACATGCCTACATGCACACATAAACATATATATACATGCATACATATTTACATGTACATATTTACACATAGACACATATACATATATATATGTACACAATTATAAACACTTGCATATATTACATGAATACATGAATATTTTACATAAATGCATATGCATATATACACATATGCATACTAACACATGTATACATATATCACACACATGCAAACACATACATATACATGAAATACATATTTTTATGCATACTAATATGAATACACACACATATGCATACATACATGATAAAAATTTGCTCCTCGAAGATAAAGCTATATATAAAATAATTAGGCATACCCCCGAGCTTCATGTTCTAACTTAAAAGAACATGATTTCATCTCCCTAGTAGGATTCATCGTTATTCAAGTTAATAAAAAAATCTATTATCTGATATCCATTCAGAAGCTTCAAGTTATTGATCGATAACTAGAGTAGAATTTACTATCTAATCTGCTCATATGTTTTCATTATTGCCATCATTTTGGTAAGACATCAATATAGTCTCATCTTCATTATCCTTATGGATTTCATTTATTTCTTCTATTGTTAAAAGCCCACATATTAGTGAACATTTGAGCCTGCAAAATAAATTGAATTAGTAAATAGAAACTAATATACATATATGAAAAAAATAAAATATTATTTTAATAAAATTACCTTTCGTTCACAACCTGTCATTAACTCTCTTTGCTCATCTGAGATTTTTTCATTATTTGCGTTGGCGCGTTGCAAACGACTATATAGCCAATCCGTGAAAGAAGATATATCTGTAATCTCATTATTATCGAGATTACATCTATATCTTTTGTTTTTTCGCCTTTTGCTTTGGAGATTTTGAAGTTCCTCGTACTCGCTAAAGAATGCTTGCATGCATTCGCTATTATTTGCTACAAAAGTAGAAACATCATTTTTTTCCTTGAAATGTAAATAAGAATGGAACTCCCTTACTTGATAATACCTCATCTGTTATTTTTGAAGAAGACTCGTTGGTCCATGCACGTGGAGCTTCTTCATGAACTCTTTCAAGGTACTCACTAATGTAATACATGCACTCTTCAAGCATCCAACCCTTTGCCATGGACCCTTCTGGTTTCGCTCTTTGTCGCACATAACCTTTTAATATTCCCATAAATCGCTCGACCCAAAACATCCATCGAGTGTTGACAACACCTGCAATCTCTATTTCATCTACAAGATGGACTAATAAATGAACCTGAATATTAAAAAATGAAGTAGGAAGTTCTTTCTCCATCAACCATAGTAGCTCTTTGCATTCACGTTTTTTTTGTGGGATCGAGTTTTTGTCAATCTCTTTGGATGTAATCCACCTATACATATCATAAAAAAAATTATAAAGAAGTTAATTAAAAAATAAAAGATATCCAATATTCATACATATTAAATATAAAAGTATCATAATTACCTTATAAGTGATCCAATACGATAGATCACATCTCGTACTCCTTTCGTTGTACATCCATCGATAACCACAGGTAAGATATGTTTCAAAAAGTTATGCCAGACATGGGTCTTTAACCTAGATAAGCTCTTATCATCCATAGTAAACATGTTTTGAAAAGATGTTCCATATCCTGTAGGAGTCTTAATCAATTGAATTCTATTGTTGATAGATTGTATCTCTTTTGTTGTAAGTACCCAAGGAGCAGGTGCATAAGTCGTTTCTTGTCGATGTCTATCAAAAACTGGCCATAACTTTGGTTTGGATTTTTGATCTTTCAAATCATTCCTTGATGCTATGGTATCTTTTAGTCCAAGAAGATGTTGTCATAGTGAATAACCAATATTTTTGAATATATGCATAGGATCAAGAAGATGACATACTTTTAACTCTTTCCAACACTCCAAAGAATACCATATTGATATGTTCTCTGTGAGTGCCAATTTTCCTTTACCTTCTTCACATACTCATTATCTGAATCATCACTGAAGATTTCTAATTCTGGATCTATCAAAGGTCCATCTGTCCATTTTTTATACCAATCCATAGGCGTCATAGGTTTTGGACACTGACCTGTTTCAAGCTTTCCATTTTTCCATTAAAATGTATCACTTCTCTTTTAGATCTTAATGGATGATCATCAAGCAAGAATCATCGATGTCGAAGATAAATATTTTTGTTGAGATTCTTACTATAGATTGATCTCAACCAATCACCACAATATGGACAAGCTTTATAACCCTTAGTAGATAAACCTGCATCATGAAAATGATAAAAATATAATTAGATTAAATCATATTTATTTACATGCATATTGAATAAAAAATTTACATCAATACCTGAACAAACACCATATCCTAGAAAATCGTGAATAGTCCAAGCCACAATACCACGAATCGTAATATGTCTTTCATTGATGTTTTTCAATACATCAATGACATTAATACCTCTCCATAACTCTTGGAGATCGTCAATGAGAGGAGCAAGATATATATTCATATCTTTAACTTGTCTTTTGCCTTGGATTAAAAGTGAAAGCATTAAATGTTCGTTTTTAATGCTAAGATATGGCAGAAGATTGTAGTTTATGACTACCACTGGCCATGTTGACCATTTACTGGATTTCATGGAGAATGGATTAACCCCATCTAATGCAACTCTTAACTTTAGATTCTGTGGATTTTGTGCAAATTCAGGCCATGTAGAATCAATATGCTGAAAAGCAACACCATCATGAGGAATTCTGATTATTCCATCAGTACTTTTGTGATCATGTCCCCAAGTCAAAAGCTTTGTTCGAAGCTTTGAAACATATGTCTAATCTGTTGAGCCGATGGAAAATGTCTCAATACCTTTTTTGGGATTTTACCTTCTTCGCCCTTATATCAAGGAGATTGACATTTGGGACATGTCAAAGAGTCTGCATATTCACCTCTATATAAAATACAATCGTTAAGACATGCATGTATACATTGATAATCCATACCAAGATTGTTGATTATCTTCTTTATTTCATCATGTGAGGTAGGAAGAATATTCTGACTTGGTAAAAACTTTTTAGATAATAACCTGTAAGTTCATCAAAAAAAGATATATTAAAAAAAGTAAATAAATAAATATATATATACACACACACACACACACACACATATATATATATATATATATATATATATATATATATATATATATATATATATATATATATATATATATATATATATATATATATATATATATATATATATATATATAATTTTATATATGTGTATGTGCATCTTTCAAAATATTTGCAAAAAATTTGATTGTTTCGGATGGCTGAATATGATTGTTTGTTTTGGAGGATATGAAGTATGTACCTTCATTGAATGATTTGTCGATTCTATCATATGTTCAATTTGAAAGTGTGAGAAGCGGGTTTATAATTGCTATTCAAAGAATTTGGCACTGTTAATAGGCCATACGATGGTGACCTGGATGAATCGCATGCACAGAGGTTACTCAAGATAGAGCAACCTGATTATAATGGACTAGTGCCAGCAGGATTCCTGGGGTATGCAGTAAACCTCTTGCATGTCAATGATGAGCATCTGAACTTTAGGATACAAAGTGGAAATCATGGTGGCTTGAGAGGACCACTTTTATACAGTTTGTTCAAAGAACTTCAGGTTTATGACACTGAAGTTCTTTGAACAAGCTGTATAAAAGTGATCCTCTCAAGCCACCATGATTTCCACTTTGTATCCTAAAGTTCAGATGCTCATCATTGACATGCAAGAGGTTTATTGCATACCCCAGGAATCCTGCTGGCACTAGTCCATTATAATCAGGTTGCTCTATCTTGAGTAACCTCTGTGCATGCAATTCATCCAGGTCACCATTGTATGGCCTATAAAGAGTGCCAAATTCTTTGAATAGCAATTATAAATCTGCTTCTCACACTTTCAAATTGAACATATGATAGAATCGACAAATCATTCAATGAAGGTACATACTTCATATCCTCCAAAACAAACAATCGTATCCAACCATCCACAATCAAATTTTTTGCGAATATTTTGAAAGATGCATTAATATTTTTAAAAGATGCGTGGACAAAAAGTGTCCATTCAATTCAAGTTCTTGTTCTTACCTTATCTAAAGTAAGAATAAAAACCTGCATTTGAATGGACACTTTTTGTTTGCCCATCCTTTAAAATTATATTTCCATCCTTCAAAATGTGTGTATATGTGTGTGTATGTTTATATGTGTGTATGCATTCATGTATATTATGTGTATGTTTTTATATGCATGTATTTACATATATATATTTATGCACACACACACACACACACATATATATATATATATATATATATATATATATATATATATATATATATATATATATATATATATATATATATATATATATATATATATATATATATATATATATATATATATATATTGAAAATTATACCTTAATAGTGTCGAAACAGATACATTACTCCATCCAAAATGATTTTGAAGATTGAGAATAAGTAAGCTCGCACTTAGTCGTGTCAAGACATTCCTCTTGAAGATATTTCTCATTTTTTAGAAATATCAATGCTTTCATTGTCATTTTGATACCAATCCTCAATAAAATCTGCCATGCCATCATCTTCATCATTGTCACACAAATCTTGTACTTTATCGTCTTTTGAATATAGATCTTTCAACCTTGCATATTCCACAGGATTACTTTTGCATATCCTCCTCATAGAAGCTTCTGATAAATGAGGTCTTACTGGCAATTGTGAATGTTGTGGAGGAATATCATCAACATCATACGTTGGAATCTACACATATAAATAAAATTCATTAGTATTCCATAAATGAATAAAAAGTAAACTTTAAATATAAAATTAAGTATATAACTTATTAAATATGGATATGTAATTTTTATTCTCTCTAGCTAAAAGGTGCTCTTGGAGGTCTACGCCATCCATAATTCACTAATAGTTCATCACCGGCATGTAATGTAGTAATAGCATTGACAACTATGTATCTTGATACATCTCTACTCATGTATGGTGATTCATGACTATTTTCACGCTCCTCAAATGTGCAATTAGTCCTTGAACTATTATGTAACCCTCGACTACTATTTATTAAACCTACTATATTTCCATGTGTGTAAGGTCTTCCATCAATATATAATCTTTCATTTTCTGCATGTAAAATCCTTCTACTAGTAAGGGATGTTGCGTTCAAGCATATTCCATAAGTACTCATGCTTTGAACATAATGTGAAAGTCGATGTCAATCTCCCCATCCATATATAGGACCACAAAATGACATAAGAGTGACTTCAGAGTTCGGAGGCACATACAAATCCTCTACAATAAAGAGACCACGACAATCATTAGTAATAGTGGATGGAGCAATCATATAGCGATTACCCCAAAAGTTGAAAACCTCTCCATCTAAAGGAAGTGGTCCTCTATTCCATCCTCTATATCTTCTTCTATCATATGTTTGTACTAAAGAACGACCACGAGCTGACAATGGATAATCTCCACCTGTTTCAGTCTCTAAACCAGGAGGTAGAGGATTTCTAGAAACCTCTGCTTGTAATTGATGAACAACAAGTCCATGACATGTACGAGGTATATTAACATTATGAGAAAAATTATCATCATCATCATCATCATCGAGCAAGAATTCCTGTATATCAATAGTAATATGATTTTGTACATGGATTTTAAATAAAATAATGACATTAATACATATAAAAAATACATACCCAAGCATTATCACGTTGACCAGGTGATGGTGCACACTCAAAAGTACCATACTCTACTTCATGTTCAATACATTCCAATTGTGGTCTTCGATACGTGCCATAACAAGAGTTACACCAACATATAATATGCTCTTCATAGTAAAATTCATCATACTTCCTATCGGAGGACACATGTGAAGTCGTTGCATGGGTAGGAGGTGGTGGAGTACCCTCTGATTGATCAGAATCTGCACATAATAAGAAACAAAAAAAATATAAGTTATGTATCCATCAAATATATTTAAAATTAAATATTTGATATACTTACAGTATATAGTCGTTGCACGATGAGGAGACGGTGGTGGAGTTCCATCTGATTGATCAGAATCTACAAATAATGGTATTTGATATTAATAATCTGATTATCTACATACACAAAAAATTCACATATACATATTTACACATGCACACATATTCACATACACATTTACACATACACACATATTCACATATACACAACTACACATTATTGTGGGATAAATGCATGTATTTTGTATGAATGAGTGTATATGCATGCATGTGTGTGTACGTATATACGTGGATATGTATATGTGTGTTTATGTTATATGTATGTATATGTGTATATGTATACATATATGTATGCGTATATGTTTGCATGTATATGTGTATGTGGGTATGTGTATGTGTATGTGTATGTGTATGTGTCTGTATATATGTGTATGTATTCTGCTTTTTTTTTTCTGTTTGAGATTAAATTAATAGGAGATATTGTATGGTGGAAAAAAATAAGAGGCGACCTAACATACCACCTGAGACATGGCAGTTTTTTTGTAGACAGCTACGTCTTGAGGAGTCATTTCCTCAGCAGAAGGTACACAAATTAATAGTTTATATTTATAATTTTTATATATTTTAGTAATTTTTTACATTTAATTTATTTATTTTCTTAAATAAATAGGCTGCTGCAAAGAAGAGAGTGGATTCGGGCCACACATCGCACCTAGGCCAAATGGGCCATAATGGTTTTGTAGCTACATTTGTAAGTATATGTGTTATTGTGAGTATATTTTTTTTTTAGTTAAAATGCAAGCAACTAATCTTTTTTATTTGTTTCAATGCAGCGGAAGGATTATGGTCGATATCTTACGAAACATGAGATCGAGTATGCTACACATTTTGGATATCGGCGTTTGAGCGAGTATATGCGAGATCATCCTGATGCCTTTGTGAGTATTATTAAATTTTATATAATTATTTTATTTTTATGAATGGTTTAATTGTTTTATTTATTTATGTTTGTTATACGTAATACAGGAGTATTATGGAGAGACAGATATGGATGAGGTGGAGAGACAGACACAGGAGGGACAATCTCGATCATCACAGGGTGATCATGACGATGAGGATGAGGATGATCAGGATGATCATGATACTGCTGATGATCATTTCAGTTATTATATTGATTGATTGTTATTATTGTTTATATTAAGCATGTGTTTTAATACTTTAATTATATAATTCATTCATATGTGTGTACCTAAGTGTATATGTATGTGTGTGTATATGTATGTATGTGTGTGTATATGTATGTATGTGCATGTGTATGTGTGTGTATATGTATGTATGTGCATGTGCATGTGTAAGTGTATATGTGTGTATGAGTATGTGCATGTGCATGTGTATGTGTGTATATATGTATTTGCATGTATATGTGTAACTCTATGTGTATATGTGTGTATGTGAATGTATATGTGTATATGTAGGCATGTGCATCTGTGTGTGCATGTGTATATGTGTTTTAATACTTTAATTATATACTTCATTCATAAGTGTGTACCTAAGTGTATATGTATGTGTGTGTATATGTAATGTATGTGCATGTGTATGTGTGTGTATATGTATGCATGTGCATGTGCATGTGTAAGTGTATATGTGTGTATGAGTATGTGCATGTGCATGTGTATGTGTGTGTATATGTATGTGCATGTATATGTGTAACTCTATTTGTATATGTGTAACTCTATGTGTATATGTGTGTATGTGCATGTATATGTGTATATGTAGGTATGTGCATGTGTGTGTGCATGTGTATATGTGTTTTAATACCTTAATTATATAATTCATTCATATGTGTGTACCTAAGTGTATATGTATGTGTGTGTATATGTATGTATGTGCATGTGTATGTGTGTGTATATGTATGTATGTGCATGTGCATGTGTAAGTGTATATGTGTGTATGAGTATGTGCATGTGCATGCGTATGTCTGTGTATATGTATGTGCATGTATATGTGTAACTCTATGTGTATATGTGTGTATGTGCATGTATATGTGTATATGTAGGTGTGTTTATATTAAGCATGTGTTTTAATACTTTAATTATATAATTCATTCATATGTGTGTACCTAAGTGTATATGTATGTGTGTGTATATGTATGTATGTGTGTGTATATGTATGTATGTGCATGTGTATGTGTGTGTATATGTATGTATGTGCATGTGCATGTGTAAGTGTATATGTGTGTATGAGTATGTGCATGTGCATGTGTATGTGTGTATATATGTATTTGCATGTATATGTGTAACTCTATGTGTATATGTGTGTATGTGAATGTATATGTGTATATGTAGGCATGTGCATCTGTGTGTGCATGTGTATATGTGTTTTAATACTTTAATTATATACTTCATTCATAAGTGTGTACCTAAGTGTATATGTATGTGTGTGTATATGTAATGTATGTGCATGTGTATGTGTGTGTGTATGTATGCATGTGCATGTGCATGTGTAAGTGTATATGTGTGTATGAGTATGTGCATGTGCATGTGTATGTGTGTGTATATGTATGTGCATGTATATGTGTAACTCTATGTGTATATGTGTAACTCTATGTGTATATGTGTGTATGTGCATGTATATGTGTATATGTAGGTATGTGCATGTGTGTGTGCATGTGTATATGTGTTTTAATACCTTAATTATATAATTCATTCATATGTGTGTACCTAAGTGTATATGTATGTGTGTGTATATGTATGTATGTGCATGTGTATGTGTGTGTATATGTATGTATGTGCATGTGCATGTGTAAGTGTATATGTGTGTATGAGTATGTGCATGTGCATGCGTATGTCTGTGTATATGTATGTGCATGTATATGTGTAACTCTATGTGTATATGTGTGTATGTGCATGTATATGTGTATATGTAGGTGTGTTTATATTAAGCATGTGTTTTAATACTTTAATTATATAATTCATTCATATGTGTGTACCTAAGTGTATATGTATGTGTGTGTATATGTATGTATGTGTGTGTATATGTATGTATGTGCATGTGTATGTGTGTGTATATGTATGTATGTGCATGTGCATGTGTAAGTGTATATGTGTGTATGAGTATGTGCATGTGCATGTGTATGTGTGTATATATGTATTTGCATGTATATGTGTAACTCTATGTGTATATGTGTGTATGTGAATGTATATGTGTATATGTAGGCATGTGCATCTATGTGTGCATGTGTATATGTGTTTTAATACTTTAATTATATACTTCATTCATAAGTGTGTACCTAAGTGTATATGTATGTGTGTGTATATGTAATGTATGTGCATGTGTATGTGTGTGTATATGTATGCATGTGCATGTGCATGTGTAAGTGTATATGTGTGTATGAGTATGTGCATGTGCATGTGTATGTGTGTGTATATGTATGTGCATGTATATGTGTAACTCTATGTGTATATGTGTAACTCTATGTGTATATGTGTGTATGTGCATGTATATGTGTATATGTAGGTATGTGCATGTGTGTGTGCATGTGTATATGTGTTTTAATACCTTAATTATATAATTCATTCATATGTGTGTACCTAAGTGTATATGTATGTGTGTGTATATGTATGTATGTGCATGTGTATGTGTGTGTATATGTATGTATGTGCATGTGCATGTGTAAGTGTATATGTGTGTATGAGTATGTGCATGTGCATGCGTATGTCTGTGTATATGTATGTGCATGTATATGTGTAACTCTATGTGTATATGTGTGTATGTGCATGTATATGTGTATATGTAGGTGTGTGCATGTGTGTGTGCATGTGTATATGTGTTTTAATACTTTAATTGTATAATTCATTCATATGTGTGTACCTAAGTGTATATGTATGTGTGTGTATATGTATGTATGTGCATGTGTATGTGTGTGTATATGTATGTATGTGCATGTGCATGTGTAAGTGTATATATGTGTATGAGTATGTGCATGTGCATGTGTATGTGTGTGTATATGTATGTGCATGTATATGTGTAACTCTATGTGTATATGTGTGTATGTGCATGTATATGTGTATATGTAGGTATGTACATGTGTGTGTGCATGTGTATATGTGTGTGTACGTATGTGCATATATATGTGTATATATGTGTATAATGCATGTATATGCATGTGTATATTTATGAAACATGCATGTGTATGTGGATGCATTTCCATTTGCATCCATGTGCATGCATGTGAATGTGCATATACATGTATTTGCGTATATGTTAATGTGTGTATGTATATATATATATATATATATATATATATATATATGCAATAATGCATGCATGTAAGTCTTTTTATGTGGTTGTAGAAATGTTTGTGCATATGCATGTGTATATGTGTGTATGTCTAAGTGTATGTGCTCATGTATCTGTGTGTATATATGTGTGTGTATGTGCATGTGTATATGTGTATATGTGTATATGTGTGAAAGTGCATCTTCATCATGTATAAGTGTATAAGTGCATATCAATAAGTGTGAATATGCTATCTAATCAAAATAACACAATTCAAATGATATACAAAGAATAGAAATTGTACTGACAATAGTTAGCCATACTTTTTGCTTGGTTAGCTTCTTGAATAACCTGCAATAAAGAAAGAAAGAAGAGAGAGAGAGAGAGAAAATTCAAAGAGAGAAAGATGTAGAAAGAGAGAAACAGAGACAGAGGGAGACAATAAGAGAGAGCTTAAACAACAATTCTACATATACTTGCTTCAGTTTGTAAGCGTAGCGCAATTGCGAACGTTGGAGAGCTCTTCGATCAGATGCGTGAAAATGCCGATCGAAGAGCCTCCAACATTTTAATTTTTTCCCGTCAACAGATCGTTGTGTAAGCGATGCTACGCGTAAAAAAATCATTGTAGTTGGCATCGCATAAGCGACATGTTTTAGTGTCGCTTATGCAATGCCAAAAAGCATCGCTTATGCGATGCAAAAAAGCATCACTTATGCAATGCTATTTAAGTGTTAGCGACGCTCTATGCGAGCGTCGCAGACCCCGTCGTGCCACAAGTCGCAAAAAACATCGTTTGGCTCGTCGTTTAATCGATGGTGCATGCACGATGCTCATTACGATGCATTTTGGCAATTTATAGCGACGAAATTGTGTCGCCTTAACCGTCGCTATATGCCCGTATTCCTTGTAGTGTGAGTAGAGCCATCACCTTGCTATATTGAATGCTTAGCCAAGGCAATAGGAATGATAGCATTGCCTTACGGACATCAAAGATGTGAACGTGAATAGAAGTCATTATTGCTTAGTGAAAAAAAGACCCTTCTAGATATTCATTTGAACTTATTGCCTCGAGCCATCATTTGTTTATAGTAGGTAAAAAGAAAGGGGTATGGAGTGTTTCTGTGGCATTGGATCATTCGTAGCATCAAGAAAAAAGCATACGCACTTGGTAGGGCATTCAAAATGGTTTTTTTTTTATGTTGAGAGGTGTCCCATGGGGTCATTGGTTGTTTATGTAGGGAGTGAGGAGTGATGGTAAGGGATTGGCAATTGCGTAGGACATCATGAATGATTTCATGATATCATTTGAATATTCAAATCCCTCAACTAACTCAAATTACAAGGCTTTGACTACTCTACTTGGCAAGACAATCATCTAAGTGCAAAGAGCAAGATTAAGCAAAAGTCTCAGTGTAATCAAGTTCTAAGATAGATCAATTCTAAAGAAAAAAAAGAATTCAAGAAATTCCAAGAAAACCACCTTTTGCACCCAATGATTACTTTGGTGGAGAAATTTCTAGAGTACATTCTTAAGTCATTTGGGGAAGTTGGACTAGGCTTAGAGCTATCCTATAGAAGCATTAATAGATCATTAGAGGGCCTAACCTCATGTTCAAGATCCAAGGCAATAGCCAAGTTCAAGCCTGCTACAAAGAAACAAAAACTCAACAAAAATTCACTATATGCACAGGAGCAATTTCTTTAACAGAGCAATTGCTTACCTGCATATTGTGATCTTTGAGAGTTCTTGTGAGATTATTGCACTTCCAACCCTTAGGGAATTGGAAGGGGGAGTACCTATGAGCTCTTGGATCAGCAAGTAAGTGCATAATGTAGTTTTCAAGAGGTGGATGTCTAGGTCCATTGTTCTAGTGCAAATTTAGATCATTATAAGGAATTTTGGCAAAGTGAGACTTTAAGGTTACATATATGCCTAATTATACTCAAGAGCAGTAAAAACTAAAGAAAAAACTCACCCATGTAGACAAACACTTGCCCTATAGTGCAATCGCTTGTAGGCGCATTAGGGCATTTGAGGCACAAAGAAGGTTTGAAGAGCTTTTGGACCATAGCATAGCTAGGAGGATTATCCATTAGTGGAATTGGTTCTAAAGACTGAGTTAATTACTCTGACTAGAGAAGCCGTAAGTATGTCTCTTCGGGTACTTTAGAATCTAGAATCTTAATGAAGCATTTGAAGTGTTCATAAGTGATCTAAAACTACATCTAACATCTGAACCAAGGTCAAGTAATAGGGGTGTCCATTGACTTTTGGACCACTAGGGTTTGAAAAATCATCCCTAGTAATTGGAATTCAAGCATTGGAATTCAAGGGTTTTCCTAGACCATAGAATCTACCTAAAGGGAAAGACAAGCATTGTAAGCACCTAAGAGACACATCAATACTCCTTGATGAATGAATTTGTAGTGAAAATATCACTTGAGTGAGAAGGAAGAACGCCAACCCCTCCAAGGAAGTGATTAAACACAAGGCAAGCTTAAGAATCTAGTCTAAGAATCTCTAATGGTTAAGAAGTGTAAGTGTACTTCATTGAAGAACACAAAGGGAGTACTCTTGAAATCAATACGTGTCTGTCAATATAAGTGTTTATAAATGAGTCTTTTCTATCTGCTTGTGCATAGGATACAATGATTCTAACCTTGTTCAATTCCAAAGAATCTACTACAAAGAGGAGACCCTTCTACTTGAAAGCTATTAGGAGACTCCTTCGGTAACAATTTCAATTATTTTTTGCAAATTCAAAATTCTTTTCTAAGCATCCAAACAAAAAGATTGTCTGTGTGTCTTTGCTCTTGTGAGCATAGGGTGAATTTATTGCAATTGCATGTGAGTCATACACGTGTGTGCACATAAAAGGTATCACATATATGATATTGCAATCAAGAAAGAGATTAGGCAAGAAACAAACTTCCAATGCTCAAAGACATTATAATTGAACAAAAGATAGGGATGATACTATCAAAGTCTCAACTAGAGAAAATGTCAATTTTCAAATCTAATTCCAAGATCTTTATTTTGAGTGAATTTGAAGATATGTCTTATTCCATTGACATGGATGAGCTCTACAAGGAGCTAATCATCTTATCAAAGGTTGAGGGTGAGTATGATGCCACTCCCACCTATGAGAAAGACAATGGAAATTGTGCACCTTTATTTAAGGATCCATGGAATCATACCCTATTCAAGATCAAGAGCACCAATGCTAGAGTTTCCTTGTATGTTTTCAATGAAAATCCTAAAAAATTGAATGAGTTTGGAAATGAAGTCCCAAATGAACTACCCGTTACACCCATTACAAGTTGTTTTGTGCTTACTTTTTGTGTATATTGATAGACTCCAACTTATTTTTTCTCTTAATAAAGTTGTGGATGATTTTTTTTTGTTGTAATTTCACCGACTTATTCTTGTAAATATTCTTGTTAGATTTGAAACAAGGCATTATACACTTCATTTGGACAAGTAACAAGGGAGATATATCCATTTTTCCAGCTAACTATTTCCTTTTGATCAGCTATGTGTGAACTTGACTTTGAAAATGAAGATGATGATGAAGAAGAGATTTTTATCGTGATTGCCTTGATCAAAATGTTTTATTGACATGATGAAATATATTTATTGTGATCACTTTGATCAAATATTTTAATTATGATCATCATAATCAGAGTTTTTTATCAACTTGATCACATTTTTTTATCACGATGATAAAAAAATATTTATCGTGATTGATTTGATCAAATATTTTTATCGTCATTGTTGTCATCATTTTTCTTTTCATGCTGGAATTCGTTGTGGTGATCATCTTTCAAGAAATTTTGGATCTCACTTTTAGACGATTAGGGAAGTTGATAGTTGAATATAAGGAGCTTGACAAGACATCTATCCACCCCATCTTCTTGCTACCTTTGATTTTAACTATATAGAGGTCTACTCTTCGTGGATTCGACAAAGTAGAGGTGTATGAGCATGTGATGTACTCCATGTTGATACTTTTTGGCATCATTGTCAAGGAAAAAGATGAGCATGTGTAACTTGCATGATGGATTGTGAAGCTTGTAGGTAAGTTTTGTGCTTATTAGTGGTTGCTTGTTTGAGTTTTTAACCCCATTATAGAGTGGAGTTTTGGCATTCATATTTGGTATGTAAGACTTGGATGCTTATTACCTCTAGAATCCTTTCCTTTTTCTTACATATTTCTTTTCCTTTTATCCCTGAAGTTCTTCTAGAAAGGATGTCATTGGGCAAAACACCAAAAAAAAAAAGGAAAATTGAATAATCATTCAAAGCATGGAAAGTCTATGCAGTTTTGCCACTGTATGAAAATTGATTGGAATTCCCTTAACTCGTAGGATAGTGGAAGTTGATTGCTTGGAGAAATTGACATAGGAACACTTCAAGTTTGAAACATGTGGAAACTTGAGGAATTTCCTTGAATGAGTGGATTCAATTGCTAAACAATGCAAAATGAGAGGAAGACCATGGTAGAATTGAGATAAGCAAAGAGGCATAATTAGATTTACCATTTGTCTTTCTCTTCTTCTCAGCCCTTCTCTCTCTCTCTCTCTCTCTCTCTCTCTCTCTCTCTCCTTGGACTCAATCCCTTAAACCTTCATCATTCCCCCCACTCTTCAATTATCATGGACACAAAAGAAACTCTTTTGGACCCTAGATTTCATGTGACTTTATATATAACACATGATTGGTTGAGAATCTATAAAAAGTAATGGTACTGTGGCATCCTGCATGGGCCAAAACCCTAAGATTGACTATCTACTTGCCTAATTTTGACATCCATAGGTCTTGTTTTGGATTGCTAACATCATCAGTTTGTAACTACACTTGAATTCCTATATAAGGAGGGCTTGGTAGCATCTATTCTCAATCTTGCCAATTCTAGTCTTGGGAGCTCAAGGACTCACAATCTCCAACCACTTTCCAAATTCGAGTTCCAGCTCTAGTCTTGTCTAGTCTAGTATTTTGGAAATTTATTGTCCTCTTGTAATCTCAAAGTGGGAAATCCTATCTAGTTATTTATTACACCTAGTTAAGCTCCCGTAAGGGAGTTCTTTCAATTCAGTTATCTTGTTTCATATCCACTAACTAGGGTTGTGGGATCTCTTGTATCTTGCCTAGTACATACTAGTCCCAGGTTGTGCAACTTCTTGTAATAGTTATATATTCTTATATTATTTCCCTTGTATGGTGATCTTGTAATCAGAAGCATAATTATGAAATCTTGCTCAAGTCTAGTGAGAGGGCACAATCTAGTCCTCCCTTGAAATTTTGGCGAGATTACCACATCAAGTCCATGTCAAGCATGATGGATTCCATATCCATACTCAGGAATATTGAATTTAGTTTGAAAGTTATATGTCAAAAACTCCAAGATTTTGAAAGGAGGTTACGATAAGGTGATCTCTCAATTTCAAAATGTTCATAAGACTTCAGAAGTTTATTTCAAGGATCCATAGATCAAGAAGAGTATCTAGTTAATCAATTCCAAAGTTTCTTAGAGATGAAATAAAAGATAATTCATTCTTTATCTTTCGGGTAAGTACTTTAGATGAGGCTACCAAGCAAGTAGTTGAATGTGAGAATCAAGTATTCAAGGACAACCAACTAGAAGATGAAGATGTATTGAAGAATGAAGACAACCTCGTGCAATTTTCTCAACCATCAATCTTTGAGGACTGACAAAGTGCAACCATTTATGTGAAGAATATACATGAATATTACTTTATTAACCAATTTTGATGGGGCTTACATGATGATGTCAAGGACCTCATGTTAACCATGTCCAAGGTAAATATTTTGAATGAATTCATGAATCAAGAAATTCAATGTGATCATAGGTTGTTTTGAGAGAAAGCTCAAGAGATGAAGAATACAATTTTACCTCTCTTTCTTAAAAAGATATGTTGGAAGAAACTCAATAAAAACCCATGCAATTGCATAACACTAGCAATGGCAAAGAGGAGGGGGTGAGAGGGCATCCTTGTCTGATGGATCTCCTGAGGCTGAAGTGGGGAGAGAGAGAGCCATTCAAGGAGACCCTAGAGTGGGCATTGCCAAAAGGGGTACTAACAACTCTTATAAAATGATTTCCCAGCCCTATGTCATGAAGGGATTGAAGAATAAAGTCCCATTCCATTCTGTCATAGGCTTTGTCAAAGTCAACTTTGAAGAAGTAGAAGGGTTGGTGGGATTCATGAGCAAAGTCAAGACCTTCCCAAAGGGAGATTATGGCATCCAATATGAAGCAGCCTTTGATGAAACCTTTTTGTTCGGGGAGAATAAAGTCTTTCGTATGGGGACTAAGTCTTTTGGCCAAGGAAGAGGCAATAATCTTGTAATTGGAAGTCAAATAGGTAATAGGTCTCCAATTGTTGAGGTCCTCTTTAGGTCCCCTCTTATGAATCAGTTTTATAACTCCAGTGTTGATCTCAACAGGAAGAGTGCCTTTCCTAATAGCTTCTTTCCACACCTAGAGAATGAAGGGGGTCAGGAACTCATCAAGAGCCATGAAAAACTCATTGGGAATACCATCAAGACCAAGAGATTTGCAGGGTTTCAATTTACGGATGGTTTCTATAACCTCACCGGCAGTGAGGGGCAGGTCCAACAAGGCAGACAGGCGGGGAGGAACAGTTTTCTTCCTCTTAAGAGCAATAGTTGCTCTGGCTCCATGGATATCCTCCCTCTACTTGGGAGAGCCAGAGAAAACATCTGTAAAGAAGCCTGTAGCCTCCTGCAAATTCTCCTCCATATAGATAGCACAACCACCAGACTTTTTCAATAACATCGGGATGAACTCCTTACTTTTCTTCTTTTTGAGCAGAGAAAACAAGTACTGATTGGGACGATCGAACTTCCCCACCCAAAATTCTCTTGAAGCAGAGAGAAGGCTACTAGCTTAGCTTTGGTTGTGGCTGTCCTTTCCTTTGGGACCACCAAAGCTAAGCTCTTCTGTTGACAAGATGAGGGATTAGTTGTTCAAAACCTGGATATGCATCTTTCAAGTTAATGGAAGTTATAAATGGCTTCCATCTTTCATCTTCTCTCAATCCATTGAGGTATAACACACAAGATCTTCGTCTTCAAACGTTGTGCCAATAGAAGCTAATGCATCGCTTAGCTCCTTAATCTTCAAAGTATATTCAGCTATGGATTGACTCGAACTTTTCTTGATTGTGTTCAACTCATTCTTGAGTTGAAGTTTCCTAGCTTTGGTATTTGTTGAATACATCCTTTCAAGAGCTTCCCAAGCATCCTTAGCTTTCTCTAGATGTTGAATATGCCCTACCATGGCATTAGTAATGACTTGCGAAATGAGGAACATGACTCTCCTATTCCTCTCTTCCCATTCTTTTGCTTGCCTCCTTTGGACTTCTGTGGCCATAACTTGATTGATTTGAGGTTGAGCATCATCACCACTCACAATACCCCATAAGCCTTTGCCCATTAGGTAGTTGGTCATTCTAAACTTCCACGCAGGATAGTTATCCTTATCCAGCTTCTCTACTTGTTGACCCAAGTCAGCAATTGAAGAGTATCAAAGACTTTGAGAGTTACCTCGAATAGTTATACTCCTTTGCTCTTGTGTTTGTGAAGCTCCTCCATGTTTTATAGCTCCTCTTTTGTTTTGCTTTATCTCCAGCTCTGTGGATGAAGCTTCAGCACCAAGTTTGCTCTGATACCAATTGTGGAGAATGAGTTCTCCTATGCGCAACAGAAATGTGTAGTGAAACCTTGTATGTCCATCGCTTGGACAAACAGCTGCACCTTAGATAGCTTTCTGCTCTCAATACAAAACTCAAATGGACTTGAGCCTTTATTCAATCAAATAAGACAAAGAGAGCTTTCTAACAAGCTATAAATAGCTTAATTTGGACAAGTTTTGATTAAGAAATACAACTGATAAAGATGAACTATCTGTCCACACAGGTATGCTGAAGAACTGAGCTTCACTCTCGGATTGATAAATCTTTGAATATATACCCTTTGAGATAGATATTTGGTACAGAGAAAGTAGACACAAATATCTTTGCAGGAAGCTAAAAAACAAGTAATTTGGATGAGTTTTGATCAGGAAACTCAACTGACCAAAATAGAACACCTGCACGCATAAGTACACTGTAAAATTGGACTTCACTCTCGGATAGATATCTCACAAAATATAAATCTTCTGAATGAGATATTTGGGACAATGAAAGTAGATGCCAAGATCTTTCCAACAAGACAAAGATCATGCAATTTGGATATGTTTTGGTTGGGAGACTTAACCGACCATAATAGACTACCTATCTACACAGGTATACTGAAAAACTGGACTTCACTCTTTCACTGAATTCTCACAGAATATATAAGCTTTGAAGGAGATATTTGATATACAGAAATGAAATAAGATAAGATGTCCAATGAGTGTTTAAACGCAAGAAATGGTTACATATACACTGAGATATGAGCTCCACAACATAGTTGTGTACAAACTGACATGCGGCTAGAAGGAGTATAAGGGAAGACAAAATGACAAAATGACTAAATCTGACTATTGGGAGCTCTTGCCTCTTTCTCTCCTTGTTTTGAACGTGCTCCCAATTCACCTTTATAACCAATGAGCATGTGAAGAAGTTTGTGCCTCCTTCTTAACTCATCACTTTCCCCACTACATGCCACTAACTACAAGGCAAGATATTGTATCTCTTACTTATCATGAATTTTGACTAGACTTTTTCTTTTATTAATTTTTCCTTTTTTCTCTACTTTTCCTTTATCTTTATATTTGGTAAATTTATCCAAGCATGGCTCATATGAAAATGAGCTTGTACATTTATCTTCAACATGAACCACTACTACCGGACACCAATCCAAAATTTGAACCTCCACTAGATGGTACTGGATTGTCATCGAGTTCGGTACCGAGGCCACTCATCGAACTCTCACTGAATTGTATTGGTCTCAATTCCGGTATGCTTTGGAACCCGGAAATAAGAAAGTGCTTTCGCACAATCCCACTGGTTCGTGTCACACCTCCTTCCTCAGATGATTGGCCTTCACTATCACCATGTGGTGGTGTCCCGAGCGCACTATTCACTTTCCAAGGGTGTTTATCATTCCGGTATTTTGGATAACTTTTGCCAAAACATGTTACAAGCATGTATTATGAAGTCTTTCCTACAAATTATATCCTATGCTTCTAACAAGGCTTATATTCCAAGCCCCATGGGCAGTGCCAGTGTTAAAGTCTCTCTCTGTCCTACCTTGACTGTTTCCAGTTAAGATAGCAATAACAAAGATTTCCTACAGGGTTCTTGGGTTGGACAAGGGTCTATGTAAACAAAGGCCCTATATTATTTTTCCCACACCATACTTAACTTTGATCACTATTACCGCTCATTGTACACCATATTCTCATTACTGTGGTCATGTTACATGGTTATATTATTACCTTCAATCTCTGAACATGAATTACTTGCAATATGTGTACTACCAAATTTATGGGTGTACCACCACCAATATCGATTTGCTTATAGTAAACGATATGTACCAAACAACAAACATTGTTATCATCCATAAGATTAAGAAGTTCATCAAACTTCTTAATTGAAATTTCTATACGATTAATTACTTCAATTAAAATAGAGTACTTAACTGACATTGAATAATACCACACCAAACTAGATTCTAGACCCATAGTATGAATCAACACAGGTGGTATTCGGCCACTCCGCCATGTGCAATCTGGCGAGGATCTGCCTTGCATCTTCTTCACTGCTAAGCGACGTGAACACATCCCCTTTTATATTAATAGAACAAAAGTTACATCGCTTCAGCCTTTTACAACATTTCACTGGGGTAATTACAAAAAGACTATGAATGATACATAGGGTCATCCGATGACCTAACACAATTTTGGGTGGAGACAAATTGCCAAAACATTTGGCATCTGTAAACTTTGCTCTAGGATGCCTGATTGTCAAAATGGACATATGCGTGGAATGTTGTCCTTTGATCTCCATTGCATTGCATATGTGCATTAATGTGTGACTACGGTTCCTGCATTGTTCTCTTCTCATCCTTCTTACAACGCTTCAGATTAAAGAAAAATGTTGTGGAGATCTTTGATTATTTACAAAATGACAGGCAGAAACCATATCAGAGTGTACAGGAATATGCAGCCCTGTTCCGCACCCATTTATGGTAGCTGCCATTGGCTCATGCGACTTTGCCAGATGACCTAATAACCCAATGGTTCATTAATGGATTGAACCCCCAATTAAAATAGGTAATGATTATTTGCTGCATTGGCGGAATGACCCTCAATGCAGTAATCGCTATGGCACTCCAATTAGGACACAAAGTGATTGGTTTCATAGAAGACCTGGAATGGTTAAATGCTAGAAAAAGTAAATATGATGATCCATCAAAATAGGTCTACTACACTAAATGTAAATACCTTGGACATGTTGCAAATAATTGTGCTCTTAATCAAATTTATTGTGCAATCTATGACACCGCTAGCCACACCACAGAGGCTTGTCCATATATCACCAAGACTCATAATTGGCTAATAGTGAATGCAGTTCTACAAGAGCAGGGTCAACCAATGACTAGCTATGTTTTTCCGCACTTGAGAAACACAACTCATACTAATTATACCACTTAAAGAGGCGAATGCACAAGAAAGTTTAACCGGACTTGGTGGAATTAGGACCAAGCTGGTAGTAGTTCAAGTTTACCTCTGCCACGCTACCATTTTTGCGGGGAAGTGGGACACATTGGAAGGCATTGTAAGAATGCCCAAGAGTATGATAAACGAAAAAAAGAGCAGCAAAGCCCAATGGCAAACATGGTTCAAATTTCAACAGTAGACACGCAAGTACAGCAGTTCAAACACGTTCCGATAAGATGCTCCACCCGGATGCTAAAATTTTGAACTAGGTGTAAAGGAACAGAAGCGTATGTTTGCTAAGCCAACTGAGGGGTTAGAGAAGAACCACCAATCTTTCCCGATCCTGTACCAGTTACCCAACAAAAAATTGAGTTTGTGGTTCTATCCTTTTTCTTGTAGAGGCTAAAATTGATTCGTATGATGAAATTTTGCAATTCCTCACTTTGGGAAAATTTCCTATGGACATGAATCCATTAGAGAAGTGGAAATTATTGTTTAAGGCCAAAGCATTTTCACTCATAAAGGATGAGTTGTATAAATATTGCTAGGATGGTATTTTGCAAAAATATGTTTATCCACGAGAAGTCAACTTTTTGTTGGATGAAGCACATAATGCAGGGCATCTCAAGACAGAGGACTTGGCATACAAATTCCTCCACAAGGGATTATAGTGGCCATATATTTATAGGGATGCTATCAGATTTACCAAAGAATGTGACTTCTGCCAAAGATGTGCTCCTGGGCCAACAAGGCTAAATTTTCAACCATTAGTTATTTCAACTGAGTGGCAAGCTTTTGAACGATGGGGTCTTGATTCATTGGACCCATTACTCCAACTAGTCAACTTGGTCACAAAATTTGTATTCTGATGGCCACATGATATGCCACGAAGTGGGTAGAAGCTAAGCCTACCATGGATTGCACTGCCATGACGGTGGCCAAGTTTATGTACAAACATATTTTTTCAGGATTTGGTTGCCCACTAGAAGTTACTAATGATAGGGTACATATTTTATAAATCATTTGCTCCAATTCATCTTTGATAGGTACAAGATTTTCCACAAAAAGTCATGTGCCTATTATCCTAGAGCAAATGGACAAGCAGAAAGTTCTAACAAAATTTTGATTCGGCTATCGAGCAAATTGGCTTTTGATCACCACAGTTCTTGATCGCAAGCTCTTATTGGTGCAATGTGGACCTTTTGTCTGGCGAGAGTACATTTCTCTTGGTTTATGGTAAGGGGGCATTGGTCTCTTTTAAATTTATCATCATAAAAAGAAATTGAATAAAAAACTATTGGAATTGAACCTCACATTGGGAGGTTGGTGGCATTGGAAGAATGCAAGGAAGCAACTATGCGGAAATTGTAGGAAAAGCAAGAGGAGCAATAAAGGATGCATGACTGATATCTAAGGGCTAATGAAGTACAAGAGGGATCTTTGGTTTTGGTACATTAGATTCTGCCAATATCACCAAGCTAGCACCTAAGTGGATAGGATCCTACAAAGTGATGAAGGTATTACCACAACAAGCAATAAAATTGGAAGACCCGCAAGGTGAGAAGATTCCCCTAGCCAACATCTCCAAGGTGAATACTTATCTAAATAGAATCAAGTAGGAAGAAATTCACTCAATGTATATATTGTAGTTCAATTCATTTCATTTTTTGTAGTTCATTTTTTTTGAATAAGCAAATAAAGCATTAGTTGCATCGGGATGGTGCAAAGACTTGATGTGGGGGTCTATAGCTCAGTAGGTTTCAAGAGAGACAAGTGAATTATGATGGAAAAAGGGTCACTCTATTGGGTGATTGAAGTGATCAATGAAATACTTTGCATAGTGGAGGATAATCAAACTTGAGGATTGGATGTCCAATTGAAGAAGGATTTTTTGATGACTCTTGCCTCTTGAGATCAACAGTATTGAGGCCCTCAATGGTAATATGGGTGAGGCCTCAAATTGGGACATAAGGTTAGGCCCTCAAAAGTGACATGGCATGAGCTCTTCATTGAGAGACTATCTATGGCATTGATTTGAACCCTTCAAGTGGGCCTTAAGCAACCTCTTCTAGCAATTTTAGACATGTGGTCTCCATTGAGCCACATATGAGGTGACCACCTTTTTGGCAAAACATCACACTTGGGCGACCACCAAATCGAGCATGCATAATACTTAGGTGACTACCATTTTGAGCATAGCAAGAGTTTGGGCCACCAATTTTCTTGACATCATACTTCTGGTCCTCACTAGGTGACGACCTATTATGGGGTATGACATATACTTTGGGTGACTACCTTCTTGTAAGGACATTCAATTTGAGGCGACCACCATTCTTAGCATGTCATGAATTGGGGAACCTCCTATTTTCCCCTCTCACCATTTTAACAACACCATATGTGTGGCCACTACCAATTCCTCTCCTCACCACAATGGGCGATTACCATATTTACTTTCTGCAAGAATTGAGGCGACTAC
Organism: Ceratopteris richardii; assembly: GCA_020310875.1. Classification (NCBI taxonomy): domain Eukaryota; kingdom Viridiplantae; phylum Streptophyta; class Polypodiopsida; order Polypodiales; family Pteridaceae; genus Ceratopteris; species Ceratopteris richardii. The sequence goes on along the minus strand of CM035423.1, from coordinate 156,811,157 downwards.
TTCTTGGTCATCATGGGCTAGGTCCTGCCATGGTATGCCAAATGGGCGACCATCAATTTGAGCCACCACCACTCCTACAACCTATTTGGGTGACTACCCTTTTTGGCACCTTCTCACCATAACTAAGCATCTACCATTTTGCATCCTCACCATAATTGGGCATCTACCATTTTGCATCCTCACCATAATTGGGTGTCCATCAAAATCGATACCTCCTCTCCTCATCAAGAATTGGGTGACCTCCTTTTTGACAACTCTGCGCATCTAGATGGCTACCAATTTCTCCACACCACACAAATTGGGTAACTACCAAAATTGGCACCTCTCTTCACACTTGGGCAAGGCCTCCATCACCTCATTTGGGGTGACATTCAATCAAGGGCAAGACTATATATGAAGGCTCTAAAGTAAGGTAATCAACAAGATTTGGAATTTAACTCTCTTAGAAGGTATTATACTCATTGCATAATGAAGAAGAGAAATGGGATGGAGTGTAGGCCTTGGGTGGCCCAAAAATGTCATATTGTCAGATATGGGTACCTCTTATGGACATGGTCAAAACATGCATCTAGTCCACCTACTTTTGGAAGGACTACTGTGGGCGACAAGTGATGGAGGAAATCTTTACTAACTTTCCAATAAAGTGTTAAAGTGTGAATTAATGTAGGGAAGATCGCTGGAAAGCTCTAGTAGTGTCAGAAGGTTTGATTAGAGGGTCTAAAGGTGGTTGGCTACCAATGCCAAAATTAGCCCACTCCACCAATCTTGTCAATTTGGCACATGCGAGAGTGAAGGTGTGGATATGGCAATGCCACTCCTCTAGCCTCTAGAGTCTATATAAACAATGGCTTGGCACTCGTTTGGGCTATCCCTTGTTAGATTCTTATCATCATATATAAATCCTGGATTATCATTATCCTACAACTTGTGTCGCATATATTCTAGTTAGATTGGTCAGCTCTACTAGTGGAAGTTATCTCTTGGCGGCTCTTTGCATTCTGTGCAACTTACCCACTATGTGTTGAGGCCATTCTGTTGTGACTATGCAGAGTGTTGGTTCTCAGCTAAGTGGCAGTTAGCATTACAGAGCAATTGAGTAGACTTGGCTAGTATCTCTTAGTCAAAGCATGTTGCATTTCTTTTGTAGAGATTACTTGATAGTTTCAGTACTTCTTATTGTTGATTTCTTCTAGTCTCTAGAGTGGCTGCTAGCCCACTCTAGAGACTAGAAGAATGTAGGACATGATTTGAGAACAACAATGGCTTTATGGAACTAACATTTTAGTTTTCCCAAAGCTAATAGACATACAAATCCACAAAAAACTAGCATGCATTGCATACAATACTAGAGTACCATGGTGCCCAATCTTTGACACAAATCATATGCATAGCACTTGGAGAGGATGTTGCATTCACAAATAATGTGGAATCTAGAACATCTAGGAGGATGCATGGAACCCAACCCACCATATCTAGTAAATCACTTAAAAGTGTAGTGCATGTAGAGTACTAGATTGAATTAATTTGACATGGCCAGGCATATCTCATATGAAGATGTTGAGATGGTGGAAGCACACAAGCAATCCACCACCACAAAAACCTCAAACCAATAATAAAAAGAGAAGAAAAAAAGAAAGATACTAAAAAATCTCTCCCCACATGTATACTTAGGATAGAGGAAGAAGAGAAGATTAACATGGAAGTTGAAATGGTCAATGCAAAAGGATTTGTAAGGAAAGTACACTATGATTTTCGGGGACACAAAGAAGTTACCATTACTTCCACCATTGTCATAGAGCTTTGACTCACCTCCTTCACACACTGCCACCATTGTAGTTAGTTCTTTCACACTTATCGAGCTGATCATCACTCCCATAGCACACACTGAACTACAAGACGTCTTCTCATCCGAACTAAAAATCTTGCATCCATCATATCTAAAGTGGCCACCATACCCATTGCATCCAGTTCAAGCCATCCAAATCCATTACCATTGACATATATCCAATTCATGAGTCTATATTTGGGTCATCTATAGATAAATTGCAAACCACACCACTCACAACCATGGCACACACCATTTCACCATCGAAGCACACACATAGTCATTCCACATGCCATCATATCAATCCACAAACCCATGCACCCATCGGACACTTCATACTCATTTTTACTCATCGAACACTTCATACTCTAATCCTCATATATTGATTCATCCATTCCATCTTGATCATTTTTCAAACCTCAAATTCCTCCATCATTTTTATTTCCTCTAGTATTAGTTTCACGTTCAGTTCCATCTTACATACCCAATGTGTTTCATTTCTTTTCACTCTTTTCCTTTAGATAAACATCAAATTTATTCATCATGTCAATCAACTTCATCCATACCTCATAGTTTCATGTCATTATCTCATTAGTTAGAAGATATACGTGTTTCATCTTTTCTTCAATCTAAGGATATTGTGAAAATAGGGGGATGATTTGCAACCCCATTTATTGAAGCACAACCAGATAATCAAATGTTCATGGAAGTTGGACAACTACTTGAAGGGAACCATAAAAGCAAGCATGTGGAAGTAGATTATGCCATTTTACCTATGGTATAGGAAGAAGAAGGACAATCAAAACATTGAGATCATGAAGAACTTGAGATCAGAGAGAGTTGAGACAATCATTATGCATGTTACAAATTCACAAAAATAAGAAGAACCACAACGTATAGAACTAGAATGTCAAGGGTAGTTGTGAGCATTAATAAAGACAAGTCAAACCCTTAAGAACCTAAAAGCTTAGTTGCAACAAGTACAATAAGAAAGAAGGGATATGAATGCTCAAATCAAAGACCTTCGAATAAAGAATGCATCTTTGAAAAGTCTAGTTAAAACTTTATAGATCAATAGAGATATATGTTGATATATTTCGCTATTGATGTGTGTGAACACAGTTAGGACCACCGGGGCACTTTTTTCCCTCTTTAGGAGGTTTTTTCCCCTTTGGCTTGTATATATGCATATAACCCTAACAAGTCACTAATCTTTGTACATTCACTTGGTAATACATTCAATATTGTGTGTTGTGCTCCAAGCTTCTTCTTCTTCCTTGTGTTGCTCACGTGCTTTGCCAGACCTCAAACTCCAACAATTGGTATCAGAGTAGGTCGCCGCTTCGTCAAGGGCATCATCGACATGCCTCACGTCACAGTCTTTGAATCGCATGAAATTAGGTGAGCACACTGAGGGTGACTAGGAGCTCAAACTTTGTTATGTGTTATCAAAATTTGGATTTGAGTTTGTTTTGGCCTTTGAATGCATTATCACAGCATTTGTGTAGGCAATTTCATTTTTTTGTTCCAAACATACATACAAGCTTTAGTTTGCCAATACAAGCATCTCGAAGTTTGCTATAGGTTTAGCAGAGCTTGACAGGGTAGTTATGTTCAACTTTTTGAGATACATTCTTTTTTCTGCATCAGGGCATTTTAGTAGTGGCAATGGCTGAAAGCAAAGGTTGTTGAGGACAAATTGGATGGTACCAGTTACCAATTATGGGCATATATGATGCGTCATCTATTGGTCACAAAAGGACTATGGAATATTGTGTAGGGTGTTGGAAAACGACCTACTGAACTACAAATACAATTATTGAAGGTGATGAAGATGACGATCTTCAAATACTGTAGAGCAACCTCGTTGGGAGGGCATAGATGCTCAAACACATGCATTGATAGCTTTGTCTATGAAACATGCCATTATCCCTCATATCCACTCTTGCAAAACAATAAAAGATGTTTGGGATACACTTACCACTTTGTCCCAGGCAAGAAATGAGGCTCATGTTGCTTACCTCCAAAAATAGTTGGAGAGTGAGCAGTTGAATGAAGGAGATTCTATGGGTAGGTTTTTGAAAAATATCAAAGATTTGAAGGAGTAGTTGATTTCTATGGATGAAGTCTTGCAAAATAGCTCACTTGTGTAGACCGTTCTTAATGGTCTTCCGAATTCATATAAGAGTTTTGCTTCTAATCTTCGATTGATGATGAAAGGAAATCCAAATGCCTTGACATTTGAGAGGTTAGTCTCTATTTTGTTGTAGGAAGACCAGTCCAGGTAGAACATGTCCATTATGTGTGTTGTAGATCAAGCTTTCTTAGCTAGTCAGAAGGACAAAGGTAAATGGAGCTAATCTACTAGTAAGAAGAAATTAGCTAATTCTACACAATAAAAAATGGAAGACAAAGATAAGAAAAAAAAAAGCATAAATTGTTATGCAAGTACTATAAAGGAAATGATCATATCATAAAGATTTGTCCAAAAGTAGCTGCAAAAGAGGTTGGAATGGTTGTTGTAGAAGCCTCTACACCTAAAACAGAATCTACTAATCTTGTGCAGAATGAAGAATGGGTGTTTACCAATGTTTGCAACTATAGGGAATACTATCACATTTGCAAACAACTCCTCTTATCCTGTCATGGGAGTTGTTAAGATTATTCTAACTACTATTGATGGTAGTCCTTTCACATTGTCAGATGCTTTGTTTGTGTCAGGGATCAAGAAAAATGCATTCTCAGTTTCAACATTAGCAAATATTGGCTTGGTTGTCAAAATTTGTTGATGATAGGTGTACAATTCATGATCTCTCAAATGGTGATGCCATTATTGCTTTTGGAATTTCATGTTGTGGGATGTATAAGCTCATAGACTATGCAAAATGTGTGAATGATTCAACATTTGCATCTAAAGATTCCCATGCTATCTCAAATGCAAAGCTTTTGCATGCACACTTTTGTCATCTCAATTTTGCTAGTTTGCTAGACCTACAAAAATCTGAAATGGTGTCCTCTGTGCCGAAAATTGAGGCATCTAGTAAACATGTCTATGAAGGCTATATTTGTTGGAGTTAGACGTCTGCAGAAGCACGCGAACAGCACAAGGAAGAAGAAGAAGCTTGGAGCACAACACACAATACTGAATGTATTACTAGAGAATGTACAAAGATAAGTAGCCCATTAGGGCAATAGGCATATATACAAGCAGGGGGAAAAAAACCTCCTAATGAGGGAAAAAAGTGCCCCGACGGTCCTAGTGTGTTCACACACATGACTACCTAAATATATCAACAAATCCCCCCTGGGAGTGATGCGGTGAACAAGTAGCTGACACTCATGTATAAGGAAGTGCCAAGCTATGTGGAAATCACTCCACAAAAGGAAGTAAGCCCAAAGCTTTGCGGAAAGCTTCAAACTTCTCCCTAGGTAGAGCCTTCGTGAAAAGGTCTGCAATGTTCTCCTGCGTGGGCACATATGCCAAGCTGATCTCCCCAGCAGAGAACCTCTCCCTGACATAGTGATAATGCACCTCAATGTGCTTAGTGCGAGCATGGAACACAGGGTTCCTCGCAATTGCCAATGCACTCTGACTGTCAGTGAAGATGGTGGTGGCAGAAGACTGGCCAACACCCAAATCAGCAATAAGGCGTCTCAGCCACACACACTCAACAATCGCTGTGAAAGCTGCCCTATACTCAGCCTCACAACAGGAAGTGGCCACAGTAGGCTGCTTCTTGCTCAACCAAGATATACATGAGCTACCAAGCATGAAGCAAAAACCACTGGTGGACACACGAGTGTCATAGCAACCAGCCCAATCAGAGTCATAAAAAGCATGCAAATCTGGAGGTAGTGATCCCTCCTTGGGATAAAACAACCCAAGTAGCCGAGTACCACTCAAGTAGCGAAAGATGCGCTTAACCGCCTTCCAATGCGTGACTCTTGGGCAATGCATAAACCTGCTCATCTGTGAGACAGCAAACTGAATATCTGGCCGAGTAATGCATAAGTAAATCAAGCATCCAATAGCCTGCTGATAGAGAACATCATCAAATGCATCTCCAGCATCATGAAGACTCAATCATAAACCTGTCTCCATAGGAGTGGCAATAGGCTTACAGTCTTCAAGGCCAAAACGCTGGAATAATGTGTCAATATATTTCGTTTGACACAAAGCCATTCCACCATCAACTTGCATAAACTGAATGCCCAAATAGTGATGCAAATGCCCCAAATCAGACATCTCAAATGAGGCATGCAAATCAGCCTTGAAATCAGCAATATGCTTCTCAATAGGACCAGTGAGTAGCATGTCATCAACATAGACAACAATGATCAGAAACACATCATTAGCACGCTTAACATATAAGGTGCTTTCAGTTGGACTGTTCACAAAACCATGTGCAACTAGATAGGCATGTATCTTCTCATACCAAGCACGTGGTGCTTGCTTTAAACCATACAATGCCTTCTTTAACCTGCACACCTGATTTTCATGCCCTTTCTGCACAAAGCCACGGGGCTGAAAAACATACACTTCTTCATGCAAGTCACCATTCAGAAATGTTGTTTTTAATGTCCAACTGATGTACATTCCAACCATGATGGGCTGCAAGTGCACAAATGCTCCGAACAGTAGTCATACGGCATGTAGGTGCAAAGGTCTCATCAAAATCAATGCCTCTTTCCTGCGCATAACCCTTTGCAACAAGCCTAGCCTTATACCTGTCAACTGTACCATCAGGTTTACACTTCAGCTTGTATACCCACTTAGTGCCAATGGCCTTCTTGCCAGGAGGCAAGTCACATAAAGACCATGTACCATTCTTCATTATAGCATCATATTCAGATTGCATGGCAGCCATCCAATTTTCTGAATTCTGTGCTTCATCAAAAGAAACAGGCTCATTCTCATCACAGAGACTAGACACAGCCATAGCATAGCAATCTGATGCAAAGGAGGCACTATGAGAGCCTGAACGAGTACGATATGACAAAGGTGCATCTAATTTGCTGTCACGCAAAGTCTGCACCAGCCATTTTGGCATAGTTTTTGCCTGCTCAATATCAGCTCTCTCATCAACAAGTGCATCATGTAAATCTGCATCAGAAATAGAATGATCTGCATCATCATATGAAACCTGCAAAGGCTGAGAAGTTGCCTCATTAGGGCCAGCACTAGACTGTCCACTTGTAAAAAGAGGCATCAAGGTATCATACATGTCTTTGGAGCTAACAAATGTCTCGTTAGTACATGAAAGCAATGGATGAATAGCATCTTCCACAAAGACAACATCACGGCTAACCAGAATGCGTTTAGTCTGTGGATGGTACAGACGATAGCCTTTACTTTCAAAACTGTACCCAACAAAAATACATTTTACTGCCTTATCATCCAATTTTTTGCGATGTTGTTCAGGCACTAATGCATATGCCAAACAACCAAAAACACGCAGATGAGCAACAGATGGCTTGTGGTCATGCCAAAACTCATATGGAGTGATAGACTGCAGCGCTTTAGTGGGACACCTGTTAAGTACAGATGCTACACACATGACAGCCTCAAGCCAGAAACTATGTGGTAAAGCTTGACTCTTGACCATACACCTCGCCATCTCCATGAGTGACCTGTTCTTCCGTTCAGCAACTCCATTCTGTTGAGGTGTATACGGCACTGTACACTGGTGTTTTATCCCACGTTCAGCTAGAAATGCATTAAAATCAGAAGACTTATATTCCCCCCCTCGATCAGAACGGAGGGTGCCCATTTTACATGCTGACAGATTTTCAGCCAAAACCAAAAACTGTTTAAAGCACATGAACACTTCGGACTTTGCTTTGAGTGGATAAACCCATGCATGCCTAGAAAAATCATCAATGAAAGTCACGAAGTAAAGGTAATTCCCAAAAGAGGGTGTCTGCATAGGACCACAGACATCACTATGTACAAGCTGCAATTTCTGCGTAGCCCGAACTAAACCATCTTTTGGAAAGGAGGAACGCTGCATTTTGCCCAAAATACAACCTTCACATACATGTTTTCCAGGTGCCTCAAGCTTGGGCAAAGAAGACATCATATCAGATTTCTGCAGGCGTAGCAAACTAGCAAAATTCAGATGACCAAAGCGTGCATGCCAAAGCTTTGCATCTGACATAGCCTGAGAATTATGAACTGCACATGCTGAATCATTCACAGATCTTTCATAGTCTATGAGCTTATACAACCCACGACATAACATGCCAGAAGCAACAATCACATCGCCATTTGATAGATCATGAACTGTACACCTGTCATCAACAAATTTCACAACCAAGCCAATCTTGGCTAATGCAGAAACTGATAACAGATTCTTCTTGATCCCTGGCACAAATAAATCATCTGACAAGGTGAAAGAACTACCATCAGTAGTAGTCAGAATGATCTTACCAACTCCCATAACAGGATAAGAGGAGTTGTTGGCGCATGTGACAGTATTCCCTGTAGGGGCAGGCTCGAGTGAAGAGAAGAAACTGCGCTACGAGGTAATATGTTTGGTCGCCCCACTGTCAAAGTACCAAACATCTGAGTCCACTACAGACATGCACTGCTCATGAGAAGATGGGTCAAAACTGCAAACAGTAGTAAACGCCCATTCTTCTTCCTGCACAAGATTAGCAGACTCTGTTTTTGGTGTAGAGGCTTCTGCAACAACCATTCCAGCCTCCTTTTTCTTTGCCTCTTTTGCAGCCAGTTTTGGACAGTTCTTTATGATATGATCATTCCCTTTACAATACTTGCAAAACAATTTCTGCTTTTTTGATTTCTTCTCATCTTTATCCTGGTTCTTCGAATGAGCAGCATTTGCAGATTTCTGCTTACTAGTAGAAGAGCTCCATTTTCCTTTACCCTTCTGACTAGCCAGGAAAGTTTGATCTGCAACACGCATAATGGACCTGTTCTGCCTTGACTGATCTTCTTGCAACAGAACAGAGACTAACTCCTCAAATGATAAGGCATTCGGATTGCCTTTCATCATCAACCGAAGAGTAGAAGCAAAACTCTGATATGAATCAGGAAGACCATTCAGAACGGTCTGCACAAGTGAGCTATCTGGTATAATCTCATCAGCAGAAATCAACTGTTCCTTCAAATCTTTGATCTTCGTTAGGAAACTGTCCATAGAATCACCTTCATTCATGTGCTCACTCTCCAACTGTTTTCGGAGGTAAGCAACACGAGCCTCATTCCTAGCTTGGTACAATGTGGTAAGTGTATCCCAAGCATCCCTAGCTGTTCTGCAAGAGCGAATATGAGGAATAATGGCATGTTTGACAGACAAAGCTATCAATGCATGTGCCTGGGCATCTCTGCCATCCCAACGAATTTGCTCTGCAGTAGGTGCAACAGAAACAGCAACACGAATAGGAATCTGCACAATATCATCTTCGACACCATCTTCATCAGCTCCAGTACCTGTATTTGCAGTATTTGTCGTTACAGGTGTAACAGGACATCTTTCAACACCCTGCACAATGTTCCACAATCCTTTTGCAACCAAAACATGTCGCATCATATAAGCCCATAATGGGTAGTTGGTACCATCCAACTTATCCTCAACAACCAACATACGGAATACATCACGGAATACAGAACTGCCGAGCCAAGTTCTGCTAGACCTGTAGCAGACTTCGAGACGCTTAAACTGGCGAACAAAAACTGGTATATACCTTTGGCACAAAAAGACGAAATAGCCTGCACAAGCGCTGTGATAGTGCGTTCGGAAACACGCTGAGTATGCTCACCAAAATTCGTGCGATTCTGAGACTGCAAACGGAGGAGTGTCGATGGCGCCCTAGATGAAGCGACGACCTGCTCTGATACCAATTGTTGGAGTTAGACGTCTGTAGAAGCACGCGAACAGCACAAGGAAGAAGAAGAAGCTTGGAGCACAACACACAATACTGAATGTATTACTAGAGAATGTACAAAGATAAGTAGCCCATTAGGGCAATAGGCATATATACAAGCCGGGGGAAAAAAACCTCCTAAAGAGGGAAAAAAGTGCCCCGGCGCTCCTAGTGTGTTCACACACACCACTACCTAAATATATCAACAATATTTTGGTCAAAATGGAGCTTTCCTCCTTCCCAAAAGATGGTTTAGTACGATCTACTTAGAACTTGAAGCTTGTTCATAATGATTTCAGTGGTCCTATGCACACAACTTATTTTGGCAACTACCTTTACTTCATGACTTTTATTGATGATTTTTCCAAGCATGCATGGGTGTATCCATTGAAAGCAAAGTCCGAACAACAACATAGGAAATTGGATGATAAAGTAGTGAAATGTATTTTAGTTGGGTGTAGTTCTGAAAGTAAAGGTTATCGTCTGTATCATCCATAGGCTAAATGCATTTTAGTTACCCGTGATTTTTTTTTTTGTGGAAGATGCGATTCACTACTTTCATGTACTAAGGAGACGTCAGTTAGCTCCAAAGATGTGCATGACACTTTGTTGCCTCTTTTTATAGGTGGACAATCAAGTGCTAGTCCAAATGAGGCAATTTCTTAACCTTTACAGGTTTCACATGATGATGCATATCATTCCATTTTTTATGCATATTTACATAATGCACTTGTTGATGAGAGTAATTATATAGAGGAGGCAAAAATTATGCTTAAATGGCTGGTGCACACTTTCGAAGATAGCAAATTAGATGCACCTTTGTCATATTGTACCATTATGCTCTCATAGTGCTTCTTTTGCATCAAATTGCTATGTTATGGCTGCCTCTAGTCTCTGTGATGAGAATGAGTCTGTTTCTTTTGATGAAGCACAAAATTCATAAAATTGGATGACTGCTATGCAATCAGAATATGATGCTATTATGAAGAATGGTACCTGGCCTTATGTGATTCATCTCCTATCAAAAAGTCCATTGGCAATAAATGGGCGGTCTTAGACAAGGAACGTTAGAATTAAAAGGAAAATATTTCTAAAATCGCTTTTCAAAAAAGGTATGTGCACTACGAATTTTTGGTGATGGACTTTGACTCAACAATGCCTTAGCGACCTCTATGAAGCTCATGAATAAAGTTTTACACCTTACCTTGGACATTTTGTGGTTGATTTTCTTGATGATATATTGGCTTATAGTTCAAGTACGGAGGAACACTTGTAACATTTGAGAAAATTTTTTCAAGTGTTAAGAGAAAATGCACTTTATGAAAGGAATACAAGTGTGAGTTCTTTAAGGTCGAGGTCTTTCTTATTTGGGACATATCATATCTAAGGATGGCATACGAGAAAATCCAAAAAAGATGCAAACCATTCTTGAATGGTCTCATCCACGAAACGAGGAAGAGCTATACATCTTCCTAGTTTTATGTGGATTCTTTTGTCGGTTCATCAAAATCTATCCTCAAATAGCTAGCTCTCTCTCTCTCTCTCTCTCTCTCTCTCTATATATATATATATATATATATATATATATATATATATATATATATATATATATATATGACAAGACAACTACATTGGGGCAAGGAACAAAGAAAAAGTATGGAAAAAATAAAAGTAGCAATAGTTGCAACTCTATATTGTACATAGTGGATCGCAATCAACCATTTTTGATTGAAAGAGATGCTAATGATTACATACCATTGGTGTAGTGTTGATACAAGATTGACATGTGGTTGCGTTTGAGCGTGAGAAGTTAGATCCTCCACAACAGCACTTTTCAATATACGAGAAGGAGTTGTGTGCACTTTTCAATATACGCGAAGGACTTGTGTGTCATTATTCATGTTCTAAAGAATGGTGACATTATTTGATCAAGAGAGCATTAATTGGTTCTCTAGTCAAATAAACATTTAAAAGAAAGAAAGAAATATTAGATGGGCATAAACTCTTTAAGAATCTGATTATGAAATATAGAAAAGGGTGGTTTAATGTAGTGGTTGACTCACTTAGTTGCATACCTATAATAAATGGATTGAGTTTTACTCAAATCACTAATGAGTTGCTTGAGTCAATCTCCATTGTCACATGTTTCAAATGTGCCATCCATTTAACCGCAAGTTTGTAAGCTATCTCCAAATATTGAGAATACCAAGCCACCCTAATCCTTAGGGCTAGCATATACCTCCCACTTGATCTTAGGTATTCCTCCTTGTTAGCTCTCATATTCAAAGAAAGTTTTCACACACGTTCCATCTCCAACATGAAATAAAATAGATGACCGAGGGAAGGAAGAATGTGTTGATCACCATTGCTTTCCCAACCACATTCAATTCCATGCCCTTCCAATATTAGAGCTTGCCCTAAAGCTTATTTAGCACCCAATCCCATCTTTGTTTCATCAAAACTTCATATATCCATTAAAATGCTAACAACCTAAATTAAGTCTTAGGTGCTCTTACTACACCCTTGTCCGCTATGAATTGTTTACGGGCTTAGCTAAATCCTTAAACATTGTCTTTTTATGGTTGATCTTGGATCCCTAGGCGATGTGAAGGCTTCCAAACAATCCCATAATTGTTTGGTGCACCGAATCTCATTGCAAACAAAAAACATGGTACCATCAACAAATGTTCTAAGCACAAGTTGTTCATCCCTTGAGGAAGAACAACACCATTGGTATGCCCAAGAAGACACCATCACACACCAAGCAACTAAGACCATTGATAGCAATATTAAACAAGAGAGGGGCTAGTGGACAATCTCTTGGTAGATCTTTTAAGCTAAAAAAGAAGAGGAGAGCTTATTATGGATGTTGATCCAAGCAACTACATACCCCAATTTCCAAAGTGTAGAAACCATTTTGATAAATTTATTTATGAAGCTCGAGGGGACACACCCCAATTTCTAAAGTGTAGAAACCATTTTGATAAATTTATTTATGAGCCTAAGGGTGAGTTCATAGAGGGTGGCACTCTATTGTTGAGTCATACTGAGTGCCATCCTCTGCAAATCACACAGCGCGGTGATATTTTTAAATACTATTATACATCTACGTAAAGCTATTGGTTGACCAATAAAATGAACAAATAAAAAATAAGTGTCAAGAATGGTACAAAAATGTATCGAGGAGGAGGTCGTCTCACTTGAGTCCTTTCATAGGCCAATAAAAAATCTCCACGTGACAACACAAAGTGTACCTCCAACCTCTGTTAACTCAGTCTAAGATGCTCGCGGGATTGCACAATGAGATCCATTGTGTCATAAGCTCTCTCGAAGTCAATCTTCAAAACAATAAAGTTTTTGTGAGGTCTTTGGCGTACTGAGTCTCCCATAATCCCATTCTTTCGAGATATCCATGATAACAACAAAGACATAAAAAAGACAAAAAGAAGTGCATCGATAATGGAGGCGATAACCATGCTCCGCATAGGTTTCAAAATTCAGCTTGACGTCTGCTGGCGGGCATTCATGTGGACGTTTCCACCCCTTTGAGAAATGTCAGATGAGTAACTCTTGCGTCCATCGTTGTTGTCTAACTCTTACGGGGGGGCACATGATGCCTGGGCGACCCGAGATCCGGTGACAAGAATGCTTCTTTGCTTACGTGGATGTGTATAAGTGCTGAGGTGTACAGTGAGACAATGGGTGACCCGAATGGACTGGCGCCCTTGGGAGCTAGTCCGTTCGGGTCACCCAAAAGTTTAAAAAATTTAGATTCCATATACGATAAACATATCATTTTCTCTCTCCTCTTCGCTCTGCATCAAACATACGTTTCTCTCTCAAAATTTTTCATATACATTATGTCTTTAGACATTCAGCGAATGCAAGATCAAGAGTGACAATACTTTCATGCGGAAATTATATACATAATTGAATAACAATCTTAAATGTGTAACCATTGTCATGTGCAAATTGTATACATAATATACTTTTAGAGATGATAAGGCATACATATGCTTATGGTTGTTTGTATTTATAGCGTTGATTTAATTATGCTATATGGATTGTGACAACACATTTTTGCCATTGTCTCATACAATATTATGTAACATATTTCAGCTTTTTTTTCATATTATCTGTTAGAATGTTATTTTGACATGCAAATACAATTTTTTTTTGTAATTTGTATTTTCTCAATATTCTTTTGGTGATCGGAAGTCAGATGACCGTTGTGCATGTGCCCCTAAAACCCATGTGCCCCTAAAACCGACGACCGAACGTATCATACATGTGTCCCTAATGCTCTGTCCGGTGACCCAAAAAGTGCAATCTGGTCACCAGAAAAGATATGCATGTGCCCTCCCTATGTGGCATACAGTATTCAGCTGTGGGGGCGTCTATTGCGTTCCTGCTGAAGGTAGGCATGGCGTCCGGAAGCAAGAAAGGCCAGCATCCACGGAAGCGATTCTATCGAGCGCGAGCACATAGTAATCCGTTGAGCGATTCTCAATTCCCCGTTCCTGTTAGCCCCGCCCATATGGACTGGTCGGACCATTTCCCCGCCTTTTTCAAGTCTAACATCACTGCAGCACCTGGTAATATTGCTTTTCGTCTTTTTCACGTCTATTTCTCTCTGACTCTCGTTTGTTTGGACGTGGCAAATTAAGTTTCTCTTCCTTCCTCTTATAATATGAAGAAACATTTGAGATGTGTCCATAGAGACAGGGCATGATTCCGAATTCAATTTTGAAGCGAAATATACAGTGAAAAAAGAGAATCTCAATGGTACATGCTCTGAGTGGAGTAAAGCAAAGGGAGTAGAAGGAGACTCGAAATGCTCTTCAGCCAGTATAATTGATGTTTCAGTCAGGAAGGCAGAAGGGCTGGAAATCTGTAAAAAAATTCAAGCTTTTGGGGACGAAGAACCAAAGGTTCACTTTGCAGACATTGGATGTGGTTTCGGAGGGCTTCTTGTAAAGCTTTCTCCCATGTTTCCTAATACGTTAATGGTGGGAATGGAGCTCAGGGACAAGGTAAGTGAATATGTGAAGGATCGGATCATAGCACTACGCAAAGAAAATCCCGGTCAGTTCCAGAACATCTCAATTATACGCACTAACGCAATGAAATACCTACAAAATTATTTCCAGAAGGGACAGCTTCAGAAGATGTTCTTCCTCTTTCCAGATCCCCATTTCAAGGAGAGGAATCATCGCAGAAGGATCATTAGCATTGCACTGCTTGCAGAGTATGCTCATGTGATGGCATTGGGTGGGATTCTTTACACAGTCACAGATGTGGAAGAATTAGGTGAGTGGATGAAATCATGCTTGGAGGCACACCCGCTGTTTGAGGAAGTTCCATTGAAAAAGCAGGAAGCAGACCCTGTGGTAGGCTTGTTGAAATGTGCAACTGAAGAAGGTCAAAAAGTGGAGCGAAATGGTGGGAAGACATTCTATTCAGTGTATTGTCGTGTGTTGGCTTCTAGTGCTGGTGCTTAAATCTTGCATATATGTTCAGTCGATTACGGAGATACCTTGTCAGTGCTTATGCACAGCTTATCTGACCCTGAGATCCCTCAATGAGCAGTTCGAGGGTATCTATCTTGACCACACACATATGAGAGAGAATCTACAATTTTCCTTAATGTTCTAAGGCTTCAAATCTTGTAACCTTTGGAGAGGCCGTGATACAGTGAGAAAATTGGATAGGATTGTACATGCCTGGATGCTTGGGTCTCATTGCAGATTTGCAGATTTTATTTCTGCCGTCTTCTGTTTATAGGGTGCACTTTTAGCCATGAGTGATATTGTGGATACACAATCATTTTGATTCTAATATGTTGATTAGTCTGTTTAAGAGCCAATCTGCCTGATATGCTATGAGTTTGCAAAAACAAAAAGAAAGAGGAAAACCATTGTTGATGTGATGAGGGTTGCCATGATTGAGTTATATAAGCCATTATTTCATTCTCATTTTGCTGGTTTGGTTTATTGCATAGTGCAAATTTTTGCTGACTGTCTCTTAACCTCAGATTCTTTATTATGCTTATTTTATTGCGTTCTCATTTTGATATAGCCACTCAGTGGGAGGATTGATTTTGTATACATTTTATAACATCAGGTTATAAGTTGAGTGACTATGTGAATATCTTCGACAACAGTCAGTGACATGATGTCAGGTTTTGTGGAGGCAATGTTCAATGATTGTAGCACTTTTGGATGACTGTCCCAAAGTTGATTGTCTAATAGCAAACTTTTAGCTTTCTTTCTTCCTGCTGAAGGCAAAACCTTGGAAATTTGGGTGTGTATACTGACTCCAGTGATACATTTTCAAGTTACATCTAGCAGGTTCAAGGATGATACGTGTGTTACATCATTTGAAAGCTGGATGTGAAGACAACTTTTCAAGGATAATATAGTTTCCTAGGATCATGTTCATTAAGATGTATTCATAAGATGAATACATATAGTTTCCTAGGATCATGTTCATTAAGGCGATGATGATCGGGAACTTTACATTTTTGGTATTAATTTTCTCCAAGTGTTGAGGTTTCTAAGAGATTTAAAACTTTGAGAGTTGCTAAGTTTGTATTCTTGTGATTTAGAATGATGGATCACTATCATGGATGGATGCATGAAGATGCTTTGGATCTTTCATAGGCATTGAGTTGGTGAAAATTCTGTCTCTATAGAGGTCCTTAAGGTGACTTTTGTTTTGGATGGTAGAGTTGTGAAGAAGTTACAAAGTAAAAGTTATGGATCATTTAAGCTATTTGAAATGATTATGGTAAAGGAGTATCTATTTCGATAAAGACTATTATTGCCATCATCAAACTTGAGCCCTCTAGTAGGGGTTTTGTCAAATGTCTCTAGTATAAGGCATCCTCTCAGAGTAGTGAATGTTCTCTACGTTGTGGACTAAGCTTGTTTTTTTACTCGACAATAGAAGTGATAGATGGAACATTCAAAGGCATCGATAAGGCATGTGTTTGTTTTTGCATCGATAAGGCATGTGTTTGTGCCCCCATCATTCTCTTATTTACGCTCTTTAGCTCAAGCTCTAGTATGTAATAGGCCTTCTTATGCCCATGATGGACTCAAACTATTGAATCGTGATATGCATTGATAGCATAGTTCAAGAAAGTTATCAATGACTATAATATAAAAAGTGAATCAACATTCAAATGAACATTCACATAAATGGTCGTCCAATAAAGTTTAACGACTACATAGAAAAGAGGACTAGCATTTACAGATGATTTTCAAAATAAGCATTTCTATACATGGATCATGAATATACTAAGTAATATTTTGCAATCTTTGTGTGAGCATGGAACATAGGGTTTCTTGCAACTACCAATGCTCTCTGATTGTCCGTAAAGATGGTGGTGGAAGAAGATTGACCAACACACAAATCAGCCAAAAGGCATATGAGCCACACCACTTGTTGTGAAAATCGGCCCAATTGGGTGAGACCTCCTAGGTAGCCAAGGTGGCCAAATTGGGCACCTAATTTTTGGTGGCCAAGATGGCAAAATTGGGCACCTAAATTTTGATATGGAGGATGAAGCTTGGCGGCCAAATTTTGGTAGGCCTCAGGAATTTAGGCGCCTTGTTTTGGGTGATTCTCATGGAGTTGGGAGACTAAATCTTGAAGGACCACCACAAACTGGGCACTTATCGGATACTGAGCAAGTGGACAAGAAGCCTTCTTTTGTGCAAAGTGGGCCAATTTTTCGAGTAGAGCTAACTTATTCTATAAAGCAAGTTGGATATGTCCATTTTTTGCACACACCTCTCGAAAGGCAGGCGCCTCCATTTGGGCTACTTATCCAAAGTGATCAAATTCTATCCAAAAGCACCACTGCAATGTTATGAAGGAGAAACCAGCTAATCATGCCAAATTCGATGGTTTTATGGGTGCACGGCTAGAAGATGCAGAACGTGCATAGGCATCTTGGAGGCTAATTTTGATATTGGGACCAAAGATGACCTTCTATTTCTAGATATTCGAGATGGGTGGACCAAGGAACATGTCATGGAGCACAAGCTCAATGCTACTCGACACATAAGTGTTGATGATTCTTCAAGTGAAGCTTCCGCAAAAGTACTTGCTCGAGAAGTGAACTTTGGAGAGGAATAAAACCCACAAGTAGTCCCCTTAGCCACATGGTTGTGGCACTAATCATTTTTACTATAGAAGGTAACGTCTCTTCTTTATGCCTATAAGAGTGCCTTTTCTTGGTCCTAGAAGGATATGTTAGGTATTCCAAAGGAGCTTGGATTATATTGAATACGTTTAGTAGAGGGAGCTTCACATGTAAGAAGTAGACCATACTGACTCAATCCCAAATATGCAAAGGGAGTTAAAGTGGAAATAACTAAATTAGAGGAGGCAAGTATTATTGTTCCTATAAAACACTCAAGGTGGCTTTCATCTATGGTTATTGTACCTAAGAAAAATAGTGGAAAAATAAGAGTGTGTGTTGATTTCTATGCTCTAAATAAAGTGACTCTTCAAGATGGTTTCCCTCAACCCTTCACAGAGCATGTGCTAGAAGAAGTAGTTGGACACACTTTGTACAGTTTTCTTGACGGATTTAGTGGCTACAATCAAATACTCATCCACCTTGAAGATAGAGACTAAACTGCCTTCGTCACTCCATGGGGCACTTATGTCTACATGGCTTTTGGCCTAAAAATTGCACTTGCTTCATGTAATAGAACAATGTATCTAATGCTGGGTAAATGGCTAACAATGTTTCTCCACATTTTCATGGATGATTTCTCAGTATTCTTAGGTACAAGTAGATGGGTAGTGGCTCAAGATTTTCATCAGGAATTGAAAAATTTGAAGTATTTGAATAGTGTCTCAAGTCAGGCTTGAAGTTGAACCTTGCTAAGTGTCAATTTTGGTCACCAAAGGTAGTCTTCTTGGCCACATAGTTTTTGCCAAGGGGGTAACTATTGATCTGCCTAAGGTTGTCATCGTTTCCATGCCCATTCGGCATACCCCTAAGAAATTGCATAGTTTTTCAGGCCATGCAGGATACCATAGGATATTTATTCGAATGTACTTGGAAATAGCTAAGCCCTTGACAAGCCTTACAAGCAAAAAGAAACCTTTCTCTTGGAGTCCTTAAGTAGAGAAGGCATTTAGTGAACTAAAACTAAGGTTATGTATTGTTCCAGATTGGTCACTTGAGTTCCATGTGCATACAGATGAAAGTCTTCATGCAGTTGGAGCTGTTTTGGCACAACCATCCGCTCACAAGGTGGACCAACCTATTGCCGATGCAAGCAAATTGCTACGAAGGCAGAAAGAAATTATAGTACCAAAGAAAGAAAAGGTTTAGCTATTGTATTTGCACATCAAAAGTTTCGGCACTATCTTCTAGGCATACATTTCATTGTCATATCATATCATTAACCACTAAATATTTAATGAATAAGCCTAGAGTAGGTAGAAGGGTTTGGTGGTGGCTACTACTCTTTTAGGAATATGACTTTGAGATCCACATCAAGCCAGGCAAGGAGCATTACATGGACGACCAACTGTCAAGGATGGCCATGAGTGAAAGGTCAACTGGTATTAATGATCAGCCCATAGATAGCAATCTCTTTCTTGTGGTGGCTCAAATTATTGGTATGATGAAATATTACAATTTCTCACTTCGAGAGAATTCTCTCTAAACATTTCTCCACAGAGAAAAGAAAGTTACTATGGTAAAGAAAAAGCATTTTCACTCATAAATGATCAGTTGTATAAATATTGCCTAGATGGTATTTTGTGCAAATGTGTTTATTCGCAGGAAGTAAATGTTTTGCTTGAAGTATTGTGCAGTGAAGGGCATCTCAAAGGAGAGGACTTGGTGCACAAAATCCTCAACAAAGGATTATGGCAGCCTTATATTTATTGGGATGCTGCAAGACATGCCAAAGAATATGACATCTGTCAGACGTATCCTCCTCGGTCGACACGGCTAAATTTCCAACCATTGGTGATTTCAATTAGGTGGTTACCTTTTGAACAATTGGGTCTCGATCTCATTGGACACGTCATTCCAAGATGCCAACTTGGTAATAAAAGGTATATTTTGATGGCTACATGCTATTCCACAAAATGGGTAGAAGCTAAGGCTACTTCAGATGTCGTATTCTTTGCTAGGCATGCCAAAGAATATGACATCTGTCAGAGGTATTCTCCCCGGCCGACAAGGCTAAATTTCCAATTATTGGTGATTTCAATTAAGTGGTTACCTTTTGAATGGTTGGGTCTCAATCTGATTGGACACGTCATTCCAACATGTCAACCCGGTAATAAAAGGTATATTTTGATTGCTACATGCTATTCCACAAAATGGATAGAAGCTAAGGCTACTTCAAATCGCACTCCAATGACAGTGGTCAAGTTTATATACAAACAAATTTTCTTGTGATTTGGGTATCCCCTAGAGGTCACGAGTGATAAGGGCACACATTTTGTAAATCGCTTGTTGCAACGCATATTTGACAGGTATAAGATTTACCACAAGAAGTCATGTTCTTATTATCCGAGAGAAAATGGGCAGACAAAAAGCTCCAATAGAATTTTGATCGGGCTACTGCGCAAATTGGCCTTTGACCATCATAGCTCTTGGCCGCAAGCCCTCATTGGAGCAATTTGGGCATCTCATACGACAAGAAGAGGCACTATTGGTGAGAATCCATTCCTCTTGGTCTTATGGCAAGGAGGCACTTGGTCCCTTTGAATTCATCGTTAGAAAAGAGGTGGAAGCAATATCTGTCGGAATTGACCCTCACATTAGGAGACTAGTAGCATTGGAAGGATGTAGGGAAGGAGTAATGAAGAGATTGTAGGTAAAGCGAGAAGTGCGAAGACAAATTCATGATAGGTATCTAAGGGTTAATGAAGTGAAGGAAGAATCCTTGGACTTGGTGCATCAAATCCCACCAGTACGTGCTAAATGGGCACCTAAATAGGTAGGACCTTATAAGTGACGAAGGAACTACTTCAAGGAGCAATAAAAATGGAACACTTGAAGGGTGAAAAGATGCCCTTGGTTAACATTTCCAGGGTGAAGAGCAATGAAGAAAATTAAGGGTGAATATTAGCCCAAAGATGAGATTATAGAGAAATTCAAAAAATATAGCTATTTTTAAACAGTTTTGTAAACATAAAAATAGCCCAAATTTTATTCTAAAATTTTATTCTAAGCTTTTGAACAATGAGGTGTCTTTTGCCATGCTTATGGTGCATAGTTTTTGAACATTCAGGTGTCTTTCGCCACACCACGATTTTGTCCATGCTCTTTGAGTGATACACATCGGCCCTCTCTGTGTACCTCCTCCATTTGAGTGCTTCAACATTCACCCAGCAGGTACTTTCCCTATGGTCCTTTTTTCAATACTGCACCTGTGCGTGAGTTTGTCTGTGTGCTTGCTTGATTGTTTGCGACGTGCGTACTTAAATTTGTGTGTTTGTGCTATGTTACATGTGATAGGAAGGGAGAGAGGTCCTTGACTCATGATCCTTCTCATCCATATGCATATACATCTTTGTACGGGTCTGCACCTCTTTATATCTCGTATGAAGAAAGAAAATGCATTCCAGAATTTCTCTGTTCCCCAATCTTCCCATTATGCTCCATCACAATTGTTTTTGGCAGATTCTATGGCCTTATTGAGTATCTCAAATCATGGATCTTCTACTCTATCTTCGGTGAGTGTATCAGCTCAAGGGCCATATGTGTCTGTCTCGCCACTTGAAACTATCCCTCCAGTCCAGGGACCTTACTATTTTTACACAATCAGTGCCTTCTTATGACCAGTCATATGGAATAGGCTCGCACCAGTTCAACAATGTCATCCTCATCAGTGGTCAATGTCTCTTAGACAACAAGTTATTCATACGAATGC
>CM035423.1:156777021-156784521 GCA_020310875.1 Ceratopteris richardii | reverse complement strand
TGAACATACAAACTTACGAACATTATGCTCATGACAGATCATGTCCTTCTGTAGTTATGCCTTGTGGATGAGCTTTTCAACCGGATCTAGTGTGTACTAGTTGATGAAGCTCATGAATGTACTCTAAAATACTATTAAAATGATATATGAGACAGAAGAGGAGGATGTCCAGATTGCAGATGGCAATTATCATTATTGGGGACATGGTATGTAGGTATCTAAAGCTGTACAAAAAGTAAATCCATTATATCTCAATATGAGAAAGGAGATGTCCTTGCACTTCTAGCTTCCCATGTAGAAATTGAATGTGCTTGTATCCAAGAACATGGACCCAATATTTTGATACTGCCTATTGATGGTAGTTTTGAAGGTGTCGAATTTTGAGAGGAGAGTAAATAGAGAGCTGGAGTAAAAGAATAGAGTAGGGAAAAGAGGTGAGAAGTAGAAAGGAAGCGGGGGAGGGAGGGAGGGAGGGAGGGGGGGAGGGAGGGGGGGGAGGGAGGGGGGGAGGGAGGGAGAGAGGGAGGGGGGGAAGGGGGGTGTAGAGAGAGAGAGAGAGAGAGAGAGAGAGAGAGAGAGAGAGAGAGAGAGAGAGAGAGAGAGAGAGAGAGAGAGAGAGAGAGAGAGAGAGAGAGAGAGAGAGAGAGAATCATATTAACGTCTACCAAAAAGGCCAAACTTGGCTTATCAGACAAACCATGTACAAATACTCACTACAAAAAGGAACTACGTAGGCCGAAAACAACAAGATGATGGTGTACCTAGCAATGGAGTAGTGGAGATAAAGTAGTGATGCGTGGGGGGAGCTTGGCTTTGACTCCGCAGATAACGGCCACCTAATACATGGGGACTTATGTGAGGGGGTGAATGTGTATACCCTAACTGGTACAAATGGGTGGAATAGGGTGAAGTTTGTGGTGCATCAGCAGTGGGCTCAGTACCTCCTGCAAGAGGGTGACCCAAGTTGTGGTGGTGCGCCTCTGCTCCATCATGTGGTCGTGTGCTATCTGGATACGGGAGATGTTCTCCTGATGAAGTCGTGGTCGTCGGTACCCAACCGTACGTGGTCTGCGTCGCCTTCTCTCTGCTGCTGCCTGCTCGAGCATGAGCCCTATGCCTCTGGAAGGCTGGTCTATCTGATGTGGCTCAAGTCGCCGAAAGAACTGAGTAATAGTCTGCTGGGTGCCCATCTGTGTCTGATGTGTGCGCTGTAGCATCATGTCTCTCATATGCTGTAAATAGAGGAAAGAAAAGAGAAGTGAAGAAGTGAGGAGAAAGGAAGAGTAGGAAGAAGGCGAGGAACAAGAGGTGGAGAGGCTGAAAGAGAAAAGGGAAGAAAAGACAAGAGAAGTGAAGAGAAGAGAAGGAGAGAAAGAAAGAAAGAGCAGTAGAGAGGAAGAGAAAGGAGTAGAGAGGAAAGGAGAACAGAGAGAGTGAAAGAGAAGGACAGAAAAAGTGAAAGAGAAGAGAGGAGAAAAGAAAGAAGAAGAGGGGTTGAGTGGGGAGAAGAGGAATAGTGAAGGGAAGAACAGAAAGAGTGAAAGAGAAGAGAGGAGAAAAGAAACAAGAGGAAGGGCTGAGTGGAGAGAAGAGGAGAAGTGAGGAGCTGAGAGGAGAACAAAAAGAGAAGTAGGCTTAGAAGTGAAGCGAAGAGAGGTGAAGAGAAAGAGAAAGAGGTTTGAGAAGTGAAGAGAGGAGAAGGAAAGAGAAGAGGAGAAAAGAAAAGAAAGTGTTTTTACGTCTATTAGGAGGCCGAACTCGGCCTATGAGACAAATCGATGTACATGGGTGTATCTTCTGTCAATCAGAAAAGATAAAAGTGCTGAAAAGAAACTGGTTAAGCTGATATAGATCTCCGTAGTATGCATGTGGGGATACCCATGAAAGTGGTGGGGGGTGTATGGAGTGCGATATCTATGATAGTCTATATGCAAAAGGGTAGTACAACAACCATGAGAATGCATCTAAAACGACTAACTAGCTCCATCCTGTGCTAGTGGGTGGGATGTAATATGTGATACATAGGTGGAGGTGGAGTCAGGGCCACCCTGATGGCTGCAACGGGATCGGCCATCATCTGGGATCGTCTCTCCTCCATGGCGCGATGGTCACAAGCCTGGATCTCCGCAATCTGGTGTCGGTGAAGTCTCGGGGCCCGATATCCTATAGCACGGGGTCGTCTCCTAGCTCGAGATATCTGAGCCTGCTGAAGAGTCACCCCGCTCGGTATGTGGGCTGAGGGGGGGAGGGCTGCAGCACGTCGTGGAATAAAGAAGTCAGTGAGCTGACTCTGTCTCCCTCCTGTATGGAGTGCTACAGTAGGCTGGAGTAGGGAATCTCTGTGACTCTGTATCTCTAGTAAGAATCGCCCGAACTGTCGCTGGTCTCTAGAGTCCATGATCTCTCGGAGG
Source organism: Ceratopteris richardii (assembly GCA_020310875.1). Lineage (NCBI taxonomy): Eukaryota > Viridiplantae > Streptophyta > Polypodiopsida > Polypodiales > Pteridaceae > Ceratopteris > Ceratopteris richardii. Next base: position 156,782,110 of record CM035423.1, on the reverse strand, counting down.
GTGGGCTGCCCTGCAAACAGAGTCTCGTATCTGCCTCTGATGCCATCATATGCGCTACATCTGCATACAAAGTGCTCCTCATCCTCCATCTCTACTCTGCATACTCTGCATATCCGCTCCTCTCTGGGAATGTCTGCGGCTCTGCCCGTCTCAATCTCGAGTCGGTGTGATGAGACTCTCAGCTGGCCAATCGCTACCCTCAAGCTATGAGGCATGTGAGTATCCATGTAGCGTGGTCGCTGGATGAAACCGTCAGCTAGTATGTCTATGAACTGGTCTCGATAGTGCGATAGTCTCGATCCCATGTGTGCTGTGTGCCATGTCTGACTAATGTAGAGCTGCCAGAGATCCTGTCTGAGCACAACATTCCTCTCACGACGAGAGAGGTGGATGTGAGGTGAGTCTGGGTCATACTGAAAAGGCGGCAATCTGTCCATATCAAGTCCCTGACTATCAAACCAGACTCTAACCTGAGTGTACCAAGCTCTCTCATATCCTAACTCTGATATCTGTATAGATGCCTCAAGAGCTCTGTGTGTGAGTCTATCTGTAGGGAGGTCCCTAATCCTCTGAATAAAGCAGATAGTCTGGAATAGTGCCTCTACTGCCATGGGTGGTGCAGCTAGCTCTGCCCTGATGATGTCATGTGGCACCGACTGTTTCCCACGAAATAATCGCGAGATCATACGTACCTGTGGCCTCTCGATCGCACTCCACTGGGTGACTGTGAGACCTGGGGCCCAAACCGTCGCAGCATACATCATAGCTGGTCTGACCAGTGTGTCAAATAGCCAGCCCTTCGTGCGGGGCTCCTGGAAGTGTGCTTGGTGACATCTCCGCTCTAACATGGCTAAAGCTGCATATCCACGTGTGAGTCTATCGGTGGCTGCCTGTCTCATGCTGAAGGGGCCAGGCAAGCTCGTGAATGTGACTCCGAGATAGACATAGGAAGTGACCACCTCAATCTGTCCACCACCAGCTCTGAATCCTGCTCCATTCCTCACCATGGGGGAGGTGTGGAAGATCATGACCTTGGTCTTGCCAAGGTTTACTGTCAAGCCCCTCTGTGTACAAAACTCATCCAGGGCCTCAAGGTGGCGCTGTAATCCCTCGGGTGACTCTGAAATCAAGACAATGTCATCGGCATATAATAAAATGTGGACATGTGTACCTGCGAGGTCTGCACCCTCTCCTCCAGCTCGGAGAATGTAGTCCTCAATCTCGTCAATGTAGAGACCAAATAGAGTGGGAGAGAGTGGGCAGCCTTGCTTAACACCGATGGTGCTAGCAATGGCCTCAGACATACCTCCTGGACATCGTACCCTCCCAGTCACCTGCTCATAGAGTGCATAGATGGCCCAAATCATCCCTGATGGTACTCCCAAGCTCTGGAGGCGTTGGAAGAGCCTCTCTCGCGGCACTGTATCAAAAGCTTTGCGGAAGTCCACAAAGCAGCAATATAGCCTCTTCTTCCGCACCCTTGCCCCATCAATGAGGCAGCGCAGAATGAAGATGTGATCAATAGTAGAGAAAGCTCGTCGAAAACCTGCCTGGCCTCGTGCTCGTAGCCCCTCAGTCTCTGCATATGAACTGAGCTCTGCCTCAAGTATGGCACCGTATAGTTTGGCCATGGTGTGGCCAATCATGATGGTCCTGTAGTTCCCTGGATCCAGGGTGTCGCCAGATTTGTGGATAGGCACAATGGTGTGCCTAGTCCACTCCTCTGGGAAGCCCTCTCCTATAGCCCGGTTGAAGACATGTGCAATCAACGGGGCTATAGTGGAGGCTGCATATATGAGATGCTCGCTCTGCAATCCTGCGTGGTCTGTCGAACGTCCATGTCGAAGTCGTCGTATGGCCCTCTCAACCATCTTTGCTGTGAAGAGAGAAGAACTAGTAGGGCGAGGCTCAAGTGGCTGGGGAATGGGAGGCTGCCTAGGTACCTCATATAACCTCTGAGCATAATCATGCCATGTATGTGGGTCTCCAATAGGTGTGGTCGGGCGTGGCTCTCGTAGGCTGCGCCATGCTGCAGCACTGTCCATACTCATAAAGAGATGGTATAGCTCAAGCTCCTGTGCCTCCTCAAAGGCTCGCCTCTTTCGACGTGTGAGAGTCTTCATCTGTCCCTTGGCCTCTCTCTCTGTGATCTCTCCCAATGCTCTCTGAGCTCGTAGTCGGCGGTAAAGATCTCTGCAATCCTCATCATACCAACGATGTTGTGGCATAGTCCCGGGAGGAGGTGTGTGACGAGAATGGATGGTGTGTGGGAAGGAGCTGATGGCTGATGTCTGAAGAACTGATGCTATCTGAGAGGTGAGTAGGGATAGTGGAGTGTCAGGATGAAGTAAGAGAAGACCCTGCTCGACTCGAGCCGCATATATGTGAGCTAGCTCGTGTGTGAAGTGGATGGTGGTGTGTGGGATGCGTGCTGCGGGTATGCGTGTAGGGGTGTCTCCCTTCAGGGAGAGTGCGAGGTATGTGTGATCGGCCCCAATGGGTATGGGTGGGATGGTGAATGAGGTAAGTAGGTGGATGGCCTCTCTGGACCCCATGACGTAATCTACTGTACTTCCCCCGCCATCTGTGACTGAGTGTGGTATGCATGTCAATCCTCCTGAGGTAGGCCACTGAGTCATCCCGTTATAGATAACGAGATTATGTCGAGAGCCTAGTCTGAGTAGGTGAGTGCCATAGTGAGTGTGTGTAGGGTCAGCTGAAGCTCGAGCTGTAGACTCATCCTCTATGGTATGTAGTATCTCCGGGTCTTCTGGGTCAAATATCTCACACTGATCATTGCCTGTCCTGGCATTGAAGTCTCCCATAAGGAAGACTTCCCCTAATGCAGAGTACTCTATAATCTCTTCTGACAAGCAAGTGTATGGTGAGTCCTCCTCTCGATCTATGATAGCGAAACGCGAGCTAGAAGGAGCAAAGTAGCATAATGCTATGAAGATGATCCGCTCCTGCGAGAGCTGGAGTCGAATCCAAAGATATCTGGCCTGTGAATCACGTGCGACTATCTGTATCTTGCTCTGAAGTCCATCTCTAAAGAGTATGGCTACTCCTCCTGATCCTCGGGTGGTGTGCTGACGTGTACACTCTCTGTATGTGGACTCCCACTGAAAACCGTGGACACGAGGTAGGCCCCGGTTCGGGCTCTCATGTGTCTCTGTGAGCATAATGATGTCTTTGTCTTTGCGCACCTCTTCCAATCTCTCTGGGTGTGTCCATAGATCTCCATTGCAGTTCCAAACTGCAAGGTGTATCTCCTCGAGTGTCTCACAGGCCGCGAATCCCTATGGGATGGCCTTGCCATCAATGATGACACGACCATCTCTGTATGAAGCCTTCTTTCCTTCTTTGCGAGCTTGATGTACTCTCGGCATGCATGCACGACGGTGTGCTACCTGCATGGGTGTGAGATCATCGTCAAGGTAGATGGGGGGGCCATCAAGTGCTCTCAAAATCACCCTCCTGCGTAGGAAAGTAGATCTTATATCTTCGGAAGGGAAGTGTAGAATGAGAGCTCTCTTCTTCGTGGGGTCTCGTCCCGTTCTCCAAGACTTGATGAATGGGGGGGACTCCTCTTTGTAGCCGAGTATCTTGCATAGTGTTTTCCCATCGGACTCGGGGGTAGAGCCTTCTTTTTCTTCAATGCCCGTGATGCGTACATTGAGACGGCGGGCATGTCTCATCTTTTCTTCCTCAATAGTGGTGTGCACGATGAGGGCTTCTTCCTTTTGTGCTTTCTCTTTGGCTTCTTTTTTGATGTTCTTCTTCACTATGTCGATCCACCCTTCTTTGGTAGCTTCTAATTTGTTTTCCATGCTCTCGGTCAAGGATTTGGTGAGTTCTTCTTTGAGAGCTTCTGTCTTGTTCATATTAATCTCTCCCTCTTCGGGTGTAAGAGAGACCATTGAAGCTTTGAGGAGCTCCAATTCCTCTTTCATGTTTGCCCTCTCCTTAGTCCATTCTTCTTTCTCTTTTTGCCATGCTTCCCTCTCCTTATGATATGTTTCTACTTCCTTCTCGAGCTTTGAGAGGCGGCTGATGATGGCCGTGATAGTGGAGTCCACCATCTTCTTGTTTTCTTTGATAGCTATGGTCAGTTTGTCCTCCATTTTTGTCAAATCGTCCTTCTTAGCCGTAGCGTTCATTGCATTCGAAGATGAAAGAATGCTCAGAGTACTGAGCCTAAAGACTTGCGATGAAGACGGGAGCGCGCCCGATGCGCGATGGAGCAAGGGTGGGAGTGGCTAATAACTGTAGGAAACGGTTATTAGCCCGGGGCAGGGACACACTTCAGAGAGCTTAGGGTTTGGGGTTAGGGTTAGGGTTAAGTTTTTTAGGGTTTCGAGGGATTAGGGTTAGGGTTTCGGTTTAGGGTTAGGGTTAGGTTAGGTTAAGGGTTTGGGCTAGTTTCGGGCTAGCGTTAGGGTTAGGCATGGGGTGGTCACGCTGATGGGGGAGGGTATGTCTTCGGCCCATACTCCAAGCGGGCGGGGCGCTGTCTGAGGCGGACGAACAGGGGCTGAGCGATGCAGATCTCGGAGTCGTGGGGGGGGGGTGGGGCTGAGCGGGCTTGGTTGAGCGGGCAGGGGCGAGTGAGCAAAGCGGGAGAGAGATCCGACGCTGAGCAGGAGGGGCTGAGGGGCGCTGAGCAGGAGGGGCTGAGGGGCGCTGAGCAGGAGGGGCGCTGAGTAGAGAGGAAAGGAGGAGTGAAGAGAAGGACAGAAAGAGCGAAAGAGAGGAGAGGAGGAATGAAAGACGAACGACCGAGTGGAGAGAAGAGAGGAGAACTGAGGAACTGAAGAGGAAAAAAGAGAGGAAGAGAACAAGAAGTAGGATGAGAAGCGAAGAAAAGAGAGGTGAAGAGAAGAGAGGTCAAGAGAAAAAGGGCTGGGAAGTGAAGTAAGGAGAGGGAAAGAGAAGAGAGAACTGAGAAGAGAAGGTGATAAAGAAATAAAGACGAGAAGAGAGGAAGATAAAGGAGTAGAGACTCGACAGGAAAGGAGAAGAGTGAAGGGAAGGGCAGAAAGAGTGAAAGAGAGGAGAGCAGGAATGAAACAAGAGGAAGGGCCGAGTG
>CM035423.1:156674521-156764521 GCA_020310875.1 Ceratopteris richardii | reverse complement strand
AAGTGACATGGCATGACCTCTTCATTGAGCATCTATTTATGGCATTGATTTGAACCCTTGGAGTGGGGCCTTGAGAAATCTCTTCTAGCAATTTTAGGCATGTGGGCTACATTGAGACACATATGAGGTAACCACTATGGAGAATGAGTTCTCCTATGCACAACGAAAACGTGTAGTGAACCCTTGTATGTCCAACACTTGGACAAATAGCTGCACCTTAGATAGCTTGCTTCTCTCAATACAAAACTATACAAAACTCAAATGGACACAGCCTTTAGTCAATCAAAAAAGAGAGATTTCTAACAAGCTATAAATAACTTAATTTGGACAAGTTTTGAATAGGAAACACAACCGACAAATATGAACTACCTGTCCACACAAGTATGCTGAAGAATTGAACTTCACTCTTGGACTGATAACTCCTTGAATATATATCCTTTGAGGAAGATGTTTGAGATAGCAAAACTATATAAAAGTAGATTTCCAATAAGCTAAAAAGCAAGTAATTTGGATGAGTTTTGGTTAGGAAATTCAACTGACCAAGATAGACCACATGCACACACAAGTATACTAAAAAACTAGACTTCACTCTCTGACAAATATCTCAAATAATATAAATCCTTTGAATGAAATATTTGGAAGAGACAGTAAATGCAAAGAGCTGTTCAACAAGCTAAAAATCAAACAATTTGGATACAATTTTGGTTGGGAAACATAACCGACCAAAGTAGACTGCTTGTCTACACAGGTATGCTGAAAAACTGGACTTCACTCTTTGACTGATATCTCACAGAATACATGAGATTTGAGGGAGATATTTGAGAAAAAAAAAAGTGCATAAGATAAGCTTTCCAATGAGTGTTTAAAATCAAGAAATGGTTACACATACACTGAGATATGAGCTTTGTACAAAATGACGTGCAGCTAGACGAAGTCTATGGGAAGAAAAATTGACAAAATGACCAGATCTGACTATTAGGAGCTCTTGCCTCTTTCTCTCCTTGTTTAGAACCTGCTCCCACTCCACTTTTATAACAAATGAGCATGTGAAGAATTTTTTTCCTCCTTAACTCGCCACTTTCATTTGATTACCCACTATATGCCACTTACTACAAGGCAGATATTGTATCTTTTACTCATCATGAATTTTGACTAGACTTTTTTTTTCTTTTTTTTCTTTTCTGTTCTTTTCCTATATCTTTATATTTGGTAAATTTATCCAAGCATAACTCATGTGAAAATGAGCTTGTACATTTATCTTCAACACTCCCCCTCAAGCTCATTTGGGAGTTATCTTCAACCAAGTCTTGCAAATTTATCACATCCTTGAAACCTTTGAGTTTAGAAGCATCCAAAAACTTTGTAAACATATCTGCAACCTTCTCTTTGGTTCTGATGCACTTTATCTCCACATCTTTGCTCAATACCTTCTCCCTTACATAATGGTAGTGGACCTCTATATGCATGATCCTTGCATGAAACATAGGATTGCTTGCCAAGTAAATACTTGACATGTTATCACCATATATAGGGATTCCAACTTGCACTTCAAGATCAGCAAAAGCTTTTTAATCCGCATTGCTTCACATGTGGCAAATGCTAATCCTTTATATTCAGGCTCCATGGATGAAAGTGCAACAATAGGTTGTTTCTTTGAGCTCCATGTGATAGGTTTGCTTCCTATCATGAACACATAACCTGAGGTTGATCTTCGATCTTCCTTTGAACCTGCCCAATCAGCATCGCTAAAGCCTTTGACCTGCAATTCTTCATCAAACTTGTAAAACAAAGTATGATTAACTGTATGGTTTATGTATCTCAACATTCTCTTGGCTGAATTTAAATGTTCACTTATCGGGGCTTGCATAAACTGAGAAAAGTACACCAACAACATAAGATAAATTAGGTCTTGTAATGTTTGCATAGATTAATGATCCTATAATGCTTCTGTATGTCGTTACATCTTCCAATAGTTCTCCATCATTTGAGAAAATCTTTATATTTGTGTCCATGGGTTGAGTGAGTGGTTTGCATTCACTCATTCCAAATCTGAAAAGAACATCCAACAAGTACTTCCTTTGCATCAAGTAGATGCCACTTTCTCCATAAACAACTTCAATTCCTAAAAATATTTTAGCTTTCCAAGATCTGAAATTTTAAACTCCTTACCAAGTTTCCTTTTGATATCTTTAATCCTTGTAACATCATTTCCTATTATGATGAGGTCATCAACATATATGCAAATATATACCTCTCTATTTTCTTCCTTCTTCATGTACAATGAAGGATCCCCACTACTTGGGTTGTATCCACACTTAGTTAGATATTCTACCAATCTCTGATTCCATGCTCTTACTTGCCTGATTCAAGCCTTTTTCAACCTGCAAACAAAGTCTGGATGGTTTTCATCTTCAAATCCAACCGGTTGACTCATGTATACCTCTTCTTGTAGTTCTCCATTGAGAAAAACATTTTTGATGTCAAGTTGATATAATGGCCATCTCCTTGAAGCAGCAATTGCTATTAATGTTTTGCTTGTTCTCATCTTTGCAACAGGGATGAAAAATTCATCATAATCAATGCCTTGTGTTTGTTTAAATCCTTTGGCAACTAATCTAGCTTTATATCTAGCTAGTGAACCATCAACATTCCTCTTTACTTTAAACACCCATTTGTTTGGAAAATCTTCATACCTTCTTTCTTTGGCACTAGCTCCCATGTGTGATTATCTTTGAGAGCTTTAATCTCCTCTTTCAAAGCTTGCTTCCATTCCTTTTGTGTGCAAGCTTCTTCATATGTCTCAGGCTCTTTGTCTTTATTAACTTGCATCATGTATGCAAAATGTTTTTCCATGAAACTATCATAACTCAGCCTTTGAGTTGGATGCTTTGTCCTTGAAGATCTTCTTTCATTGCCTTTAGAAAGTTGCTTCTTTAACCTATTCAGGTTTAACTTCGGAGTGATTACCTCTTCATATTCTTCTTCACTTGCATCTATCTCACTATTTGGAGTAGCACTTGCTTCTTCGGCTCTACCATGAGCTGAATTAGAGACAAAGAATGGCTCCCCCTCCATGTTGAACATTCTTCATTTGATGTAGATGCCTCTGGACATGAAACCTTTATGCTTGATTGTTGAACTTCTCTTTGATTTGTTCTGGCATAATCATCACAATCTTCTTCAAGAATCTTTTCTTTTCCTTTATCTTCATACCATTGTCTTAGTTCATCAAAGACCACATCTCACAAGACTCTTACTTCCTTTGTTCTAGGGTTGTAACACTTGTATCCTTTTTGCTCCGTTGAGTAGCCGATGAAAATGCATTTTTTTGACTTTGGTTCCATCTTTTTTCTAACTTCTTGTGGAATGTGAACAAAGAAAACACATCCGAACACTTTGATGTGTGTAAGATCAACCGGAATATACCTCCTCTAGAGTCAAGTGATGTATTTCCAATGTTGTGCACCTATTCATCAAGTAAATGGCGGTTGTGGTAGCTTCAGCCCAATAGTATAATGGTACCTTCATCTCGTTGAGCATGCATGTTGCCATTTCAACAATTTGCCTATTTTTCCTCTCAACTACTCCATTTTGTTGTGGTGTATACCTACAAGTAAACTACCTTTTGATCCCATTCTCTTGTAGAAAATCTGAAAATTCTTTGGAGAAATCATCGGACCTTAAGGTTTTGATAGAGCTTCTTGTTTCTTTTTCAACTTCAACTTTGGATCTTTTGAATATAGAAAACACCTCTCATTTTTGCTTCATACAAAACAACCATACCTTTCTTGAGTGATCATCAATGATGGTGATAAAAGATCTATTACCAACCATTGATGCCTCTTTGGTTGGTCCCCATACATTCGTATGTATCAAGTCCAAGACATTTGGGACCACATAATTGTTCTTGAATGGTTGCCTCGTTTGCTTTCCTAGTTGACAAGCTTCAAATAACTCATGTAGTCCAATGCTATTAAATTTTTGGAAGACTTCTTACCACTTCATGTTTGCTCATGTCCTTTAGCTTTGGAATGTTGATGCATCCTATTCTTTTGTGCCATAAGTCCACCTCTGAAATCTTCTTGTTCCCACATTGAATGTACATGACCTTTCCATGCGGATGTTGGACATCCAAAGTGAACATCCTTCTTTTTCTTCTACCTCGAGCAATGACCTTGAAGCCTTCCTTTTGATTCTTTATGAAGCACCCATTCTCATTGAATATGACATGATAACCCTCGTCTACCATTTGTCCTACTAAAATCAAGTTCTTTCAAATTGTAGAAACATGAAGAATATTAGATAGTACCTTTGCTCTGCTTGTATCTCCAAGCTTTATATCTCCAATATGCTCAATCATGTGTTGAGTATCATCACCTGTTTCAACACATCCTTTTAAACTTGGTACCTATAGATTAGTGAACAAACTTCCTTGGCATGACATATGGTTACTACAACTTGAATCAATGTACCATTTTTTGTCATCTTCACAAGAGCTTCTATATTCATGTCTCATTGCAAGTAGTGTGTCCTTGCTTCCTTCACTTGAGGTGCTTGCATAGTTGCTTTGGCTCCTTTGATTGCCTCCATTTGGTCTTCCATTCTTCAGCCAATAATCACTAGCATATTGTCCTACTTAACCACAATGGTAGCATGTTATACCTTTATGAGAATTGTAGGAGCCTCGGCCTCTTCCTCTACTTCTACCTCAACCTCTTCCTTGTGTGTTGGCATTTGATGCATCCTTGTTGTCTTTCAAATTGATTTGATTGTAGTTGGAGTTGTTGTGACCTCTTCCTTTTCCTATTGAGCCTCCTCTTGAGTTCCTTACTTTACCTCGACCTACACATAACATTTGGTTGTGGCTGTCCTTTCCTTTGGGGTCACCAAAGCTAAGCTCTTTTGTGACGGATGGGGGATTAGTTGTTCAAAACCTGGATATGTATCTTTCAAGTTAATGGAAGTTATAAAAGTCTTCCATCTTTCATCTTCTCTCAATTCATTGAGAGTATAACACACAAGATCTTCGTCTTCAACTGTTGTGCCAATAGAAGGTAAAGCATCACTTAGCTCCTTAATCTTCAAAGTATATTCAGCTATAGATTGACTCGAACTTTTCTTGATTGTGTTCAACTCATTCTTGATTTAGACAAAGATCCATATCCCTTGGAAACTTCCTTAGTGTTAGAGTGTCGCCTTAGCATAAGTATAGAAAGAGATGATGCCATCAACTTGAGGAACTTTCCTAATTACACCAAAAAGCATGAGCAAAATTTTGATCAGAATCATGCTCTTACCATGAGATTCAAGAGGCCAAGGACTAATGATGAAAAATCATGGACCATGGAAAAACTCAAGAAGGCAAAAGTTTGTTGCACTCTAACTCTTGGTGAGCTTCTATAACTTGAACCTCAAGTTTGGGACTTGCATATCACTTAAAACACATTAACCCATAAGAAGAGGAAACCAATTGTGCCCAAGAGGCCATATGATAGCCATAGCTCCTATTGAGGACTACAAGAAGGGGATAAGGGAAACAACTATCTCCTGATCACCTTTAATGGCTATACAATGGAGGATATTGGTGATACTGGTGTAAGAATAGGAATTCCTAAAAAAGAGCTATGGGAATAATGGGGTTTATCCTCACTTTGAGACCAACAAGGATGAATTTATAATTGGAAGATGGCCACATACAGCTTATAGGCCTACCAAAAAATGTTACTCTCTCCACATGCAAAGTTGAATTGAGCATGCTTTTGCCATCTTCCAATTTGGAAAAGCAAGTAATTATGAAATGATCTTGATCATACTCTAGTTCTTTATGCATTGACTCAAGGTGGTATAGGATTGGCTAGACACTCCTTGTACCTGTAGCATATGGAACAACAATGAAGATTGACTTACGTAACTTCTACTATAGAGAAGTTCCTCCTCTCAAGTGGAATGAAGCTCATAAAGAAATCGACAAAGTCTTAATTCATAGTGCAAGCTCAAGTGATCTCTACTCATCCACATACTGCCTATGAACTCTGATGCAAAACCATCAAAACAAAGACCATATACATACAGAGATTGATGAGGAGATAGAAAAACTATTATGAGGAGGTGATGGTAGTTTGTATAGATGAGGGGGTCTTTGCAAAAAACTTCTCTAGAGCTGCCTATTTCTTGCTTGGACACTCTAATGCACTTTCTAATCTTACATTTTATGCAATAATATGACCATAGTACCTTGGAGCATTGCTCTCAAAGGTTTGAGTCAAGACATACAACTTTCAAGGATCACACATATAGAGAAAACCTTTTATATGTGAGGAATGGATGATTTTAGTGTTAAGCCATAGTAAAGTGTCTTTATTGACATTGCTTCTTGAGTAGCATTGAACATTCCTATATTTTAGCCTATGTAGATGAGAAAGAAATAGTAGATTGTTTCTTTGATGATCAAGAGCTGAGCTTAGAACCTACAAATGAAAGATAGCTAGAGTAATCCATATCAGAGGTGTATGATTAGAATAGGTTTTCATTAATTTTTTCTTTGAGGTATTTGAGGATCCTTTTAGCTGCCTCTAGATGTGGCTTCCTAGGTGTATGCATGAATCGGCTCAAGACACTCACACCATAATTGATATCTACTCTAGTGAGAGTAGCATAGTTGAGGCTTCCCACCAAGCTTTAATAGCTTGTCACATCTTCATGAGCACTTAACTTTGAGTTTACTTCCATAGGTGTACCTACAACTTTAGAATTTTCCATTTTTAACTTTGCTAGCATACCTTTGATGTATTTCTTCTAAGTGAGGTACATACCATGCTCTGTGTAAACTATCTCCAATCCAAGGAAGCATGTGAGCTACCCTAGATCATTCATCTTGAGTTCTTCCTTCATTTGATGTTTGATTCTTCTAATGCCTTCAACATCATTACCTATTATAATATCATATCCTAATGAATCCATGATAGAGACCTAATAAACCTAGGAAGATCAGAAGCTCTTCTAGGTTCATGGCATGTGTCCATTCCATGATAGCCCGTACTTTATCGGGATCCATTTGGATTCCATCTTTGGAGACTATACACCCAAGGTATCTAACCTTCGCTTTGAAAAACTCACACTGATTCCTTAGCAAAGAGTGAATTCTCTTGTAATACTTGGAATACTTTTCTGAAGTGTTCCCAGTGTTCTTATTATGATCTACCATGGATCAAAATACCATCCAAAAAACCTACTATAAACTATCCTAGGTATGGCCATAGAACATTATTCATGAGCTTCATGAAAGTGGAAACAACATTGGTGAGACCAAAAGTGTTGAGATATCAAGCTCAACATGTGATGATCCAGGATGACATGTACCAATTTTTTGTTTCTCTGATATGTATATTAGGGATACTTCATTGAGCTTTATTAGATTTATTTACCGAGAGTGATGGCACATTTGTTTCTTGCCAGCTCACTCATTCGCGGACATTAGGTTTTTCCTTATGTACTGATCTTTATATATTGCACTTGTTGTATTCTTGTTTTTAGATCATTCTTGTACATTCCTTTTTATGTTATAGAAGAAGAAGAAGATCATTCTTCCTTGCCTCAATCTGTGTGTGTGCTTCTCCTTGAGAGTGAGAGTGTGTGTGTGAGCTCTCTTCCTTATCTCCTTCCTCGTGACATGGTATCAGAGCCAGCATGGCTGTAGAGAGCTCGTGGAGAAGGTGACGGTGAAGAGTACGCAGCAAGGCGTGAAGAAAACACAATTCACAAACGACCTCCGTTTGCTACGAAAATTGGTGTGAAGGTAGAAGACCTCAAAATATTTTCGAGAGTTAGCCCTTTAGGGTCACTTATTTTTGTCAGATCGAAGTTTTGGAGCCATCTCGACCTCCATTTTGAGCCCGCAAGGTGGGGCCCATAGAAAAACCAAGTCAGTTTCAGAAATTGTAACTTGCATTGTGTTCGGAAACAGTCACATATTCTAGATCCAGAATTTCAAGCGATTTCATGTATTGTTGATACACGAAAACTGTGTTTTTCTGAGATGAAACTGTCACGTCATAGTGCGACAGTATTCAAGCAGAAGTGCTGCTTGTAGTGTTTTGGAGTGTTGTGAATTGCTGCAGAAATGGCAAACGTAGATGGAATGAGTCAACTTATGAGTGATAAGCTGGACAAGAACAACTTCCATGCTTGGAGATTCAGAATGATGAATTTCCTGATGGGAAAAGGCTACTGGAAGTACATCGAAGGAGAGAACAAAAATGCTTCGCAGTTACTAGAGAGGAATCAGACTGTAGAACAAATAAGAGCATATGGGGAATGGAATCAAGGAGCACGAAAGGTAATGTAATGGCTATTTGTTAGCATACATGATAGCATGATTGGGCACATACAGTGATTGGGCACATACAGGATGCCAAGACTCCGAAAGAGGCTTGGAATAGTTTGGTCACATTGTACGAGACCAATACAAAGGCACGAAAATTGCAACTCAAGAACGAGTTGCATACATTGGAGAAAAAGAGCATGTCGGTAAGTGACTACACTCTGAAAATCAAAAGCATATGTGAGTCACTTGCATCTATTGGCGTGAATGTAGATGATGATGATGATAAGGTGGAAGTGTGCCTTCGTGGTTTAGGAGTTGCATATAAGCAGTTCAGAACTTCTACACAGACCATGGAAAATATTCTAAATTTTGCTGATTTGGTATCCATGCTGATTATTGAAGAAAAGAATCTTGGTGAGGATTCGAACTCCCAAGGAAAGCCCAGTTCGGAGCAGGTATTCTATTCCGGCAGAGGAAGAGGCAGAGGTAGAGGTTTTGGAAATGGAAGAGGAAACAGTCACCAAGACCAAGGTCAACAACAGAATCATGCAGGAGGAAGAGGACAGTTTCGAGGCAGGGGAGCCAAAGAGGTCGCAGAAATTTCCAAAGAAATGATTCAGGTAATGATAGTAAAGGATGTTGGAATTGTGGTAAACCTGGACACTTTGAACATGATTGCAAGTTGAAGAACCAAAATAACAGAAGGCAGCAAAACAACTATGCATCCACAAGTACAGATGATTCTGAGAAGCTGTTCATGGTTCAACATCACATGATGAATAGGATGTCTGCTAGTGTTTCAAAATCGAATGATAATGTATGGTATGTTGATTCAGGTGCTTCAAATCACATGACCAGTCATGCGAAATGGTTTAGTACTTTGCAAAAATTGCCAATTATTGGATATGTTGAAACAGATGATGACACATCACATCCTATTGAGCATACAGGAAACAGAGCACTATCGATGGAGGATGGAAAGGTAAAACATCTTGCTGATGTGCTGCATGTTCCAAATATAACAAAGAATCTGGTTTCTGTTGGACAAATGGTTGACCAGGGATTACAAGTCAAGTTCAATGTTGATGGATTATATGTAGAAGAGTACAAGCAGGATGGAAGATTGGTTGCCAAAGGAAACAAAGTGGGTAGGATGCTCACCTTAAATGTGAAGATCCCTGAAATGAATGCAGCCATGTTTGCAAAAGGTGCAAGAGTTATTACAGATATAGAGATGTGGCACAAGCGGATTGGACATGCAAACTTGCAAAGGCTGAAATTGATGCAGTCAAAGGAGATTGTCCATGGACTACCAAATTTCAAAGTTGCAGAAATGCAAAAGGTATGTGCAGCATGTCAATTTGGTAAACAGTCAAGAGCATCATTTCCACATGACAAGCAGGTTAGTGAGAATGTACTAGAAGTAGTACATATAGATGTTTGGGGTCCAGCAAAGACCACATCTATGGGCAGTTGCAGGTTTTATGTTACTTTCATTGATGACCATACACGCAAAGTATGGGTATATTTCATGAAAGAGAAGAGTGAGGTGTTCACTCACTTCGAGAATTTTAAAGCTATGGTGGAAAAGCAGACAGGGAAGTACATTCAGACATTAAGATGTGATGGAGGAGGTGAATACATGTCAAATGAGTTCAACAATTTTCAAAAAAATCATGGAATTCGGTGTCAGTTTTCATGCAAGTACACACCACAACAGAATGGCATTGCTGAACGCAAAAATAGACATATTGTAGAAATAGCAAGAGCCTTGATGGTTGAGAAGAATATGCCTCATTGTTATTGGGCAAAAGTTGTGCATACTGTTGTATACATCATGAACAGAACTCCGACTGCTGTTGTACATCAAGTTACACCTGAAGAGAATTTTACAGGTAAAAAGCCAAACTTATCACATCTTAAAGTTTTTGGCTGTATTGCATATGTACATGTTCTAGATGAGTTGAGGATGAAGCTTGATCCAAAAGCAGAAAAATGTGTCTTCATTGGATACTCCCTTGAGCAAAAGGGGTGCAAATGTTATAACCCACTCAGACGAGAGGTGAAGGTGAGTAGAGATGTGGTATTTGATGAAATGCAAGCTTCTATGCAGATGCCAAAGAAGGACTGAATCTTGAACCAAATGACAAAGAAAATGCTGAAAAATCAAGTGCAGAATCTCAAGTTTTGAGTGGACCGGATGCATCACCAAGCAATAGTTCCAACTCAAATCCATGGAGTGGAAGATTGCGTGGAAATTTCAGTCCATCAAATTCATCAAATACATCCAAGAAAGGTAAAGAAAAGCTTTCTGTTGGTAGTAAAACATGTGCAGGTTTTGAAGATGTTGATGGAGATTCAAGTGATTCAGAAAAGAGTCTTGATGAGGAACTTGGATTGCCTTCTATGAAGACTCCAAGAGTAAGAAGGGCACATGCAGATGATACAAGGAGAAGTGACCCAGGACCAAGAAGATCCGGGAGGATGCGTAATTCAGTGCAATGATTGACATATGATAGTTACATGGCTCGCCATTGTGCTTACATGACAAAGGTAATACAAGATGTTGAACCTTCTTGTTTTGAAGATGCAATTGGTAATGCCGATTGGGAAAAAGCTATGGATGAGGAGATGGCTGCACTTTATGGAAATGATACATGGAAGCTGGTTCCATTGCCACAAGGAAAGAAACCCATAGGCTGCAAATGGGTTTACAAGGTAAAGCATAATGCTGATGGTAGCATAAGCAGGTATAAAGCATGATTGGTAGCTAAAGGATATGCACAAACATATGGCATTGATTATGAGGAAACATTCAGCCCTGTAGCTAAAATGTCTACTGTCAGAACACTTGTTGCATTAGCTACATCAAAAGGATGGACTTTGCATTAGATGGATGTGAAGAATGCTTTCCTACATGGTGAGTTACAGGAAGAAGACAGGATATGCACAAACATATGGCATTGATTATGAGGAAACATTCAGCCCTGTAGCTAAAATGTCTACTGTCATAACACTTGTTGCATTAGCTACAGCAAAAGGATGGACTTTGCATCAGATGGATGTGAAGAATGCTTTCCTACATGGTGAGTTATAGGAAGAAGTATATATGGACCAGCCACAAGGATATGAAGATTCAAAGCATCCAGAATATGTTTGCAGGTTGCAAAAGGCTTTGTATGGACTGAAGCAAGCCCCTCGTGCATGGCATGCAAGGATTGCTGATTACTTAACCAGCATTGGGTTTTCTATGTGTGATGCAGATCACTCATTATATGCAAGGAAGGCTGATGATGGCATCACTATTGTGGCTATTTATGTTGATGACCTGATTGTAGGTGATGATAATGAAGGAAGCATCAAAGAGGTAAAGCAACTTCTTATGCAGGAATTTGACATGAAAGATCTTGGTGTGCTGCGCTATTTCTTGGGCATTGAGTTTATACATACAAAAATAGGTATATGGATGTCGCAAAGGCAATATGCCTTGAATATGCTGCAAAAGTATGGCATGGCTGATTGTAAGCCAATTTCTATGCCATTAGATCAAAATTTGAAGTTGGATACTACATCAGGTGAAGCATTGGAAAATGCTACTATGTACAGGAAAACTGTGGGAAGTCTTATATATCTCACAATTACAAGGCCTGATCTAAGTTACACTGTTGGAATTGAAAGTCAATTTATGCAGGTTCCCAGGAAGCCACATTTGGATGCTCTGAGGCGCACTCTACGTTATGTGAGTGCTACTTTGGATTATGCATTGTTTTATGAGGCTGGTGTAGATTTGCAGGTTTATGGATACATCGATGCAGATTGGGCTGGTAGCATTCCAGATAGAAGATCTACTAGTGGTTTTCTATTCTTACTTGGGAGTGCAGTTGTTACATGGAGCAGCAAGAAGCAACCCATTGTTGCTTTGTCGAGTATAGAGGCTGAGTATAGAGGTGTTGCAATGGCAGCATGTGAGGCATCATGGCTAGAAATGCTACTTGCAGATTTAGGTGTGGAAGTGGGAAAGCCTATCACTATTTATTGTGATAATCTTAGCAGCATACAGTTAGCACAGAACCGTGTTTTCCATGCTAGAACAAAGCATATCGAGGTACATTATCACTTCATTAGAGAGAAGGTATTAGCAGGTGATATTGATCTTGTTTATGTGAGAACAGATGAGCAGGTTGTTGATATTTTCACCAAAGCACTTGGAGCTGAGAAGTTGAAGAAGTTTCCGGAGATGCTTGGATTACAGGATATGCCATTGAGCTTGAGGGGGAGTGTTGAGATATCAATCTCAACATGTGATGATCCAGGATGACACATATCAGTTTTTTGTTTCTCTGACATGTATAGTGGTCACTCCGGTATATGTCCGGGATACTTCATTGAGCTTTGTTAGATTTATCTACCGAGAGTGATGGCACATTTGTTTCTTGCCAGTTCACTCATTCGTGGACATTAGGTTTTTCCTCATGTACTGATCTTTATATATTGCACTTGTTGTATTCTTGTTTTTAGGTCATTCTTGTACATTCCTTTTTATGTAATAGAAGAAGAAGATCATTCTTCCTTGCCTCAATTTCTGTGTGTGCTTCTCCTTGAGAGTGAGAGTGTGTGTGTGAGCTATCTTCCTTATCTCCTTCCTCGTGACAAAAAGGCATCACCAAAAACTCATAGTACCCATATCCAGTCCTAATGGAAGTTCTAGGAACATCCTTTGCCCTAATTCTGATATGATGATATCTTGATCTAAGGTCAAGCTTGGTAAAATACCTAGCTTCATGTAGCTGATCAAATAAGTCTCTGAACCTAGGCATTGGAAACCGATTTTTAATTGTTACCTTCTTTAATGCTCTACATTCTATACCAAGTCTCATAAAGTCATCTTTCTTTTTTACTAGGAGCGTTGATGATGCCCAAGGTGAGTTATTACGTCTAATAAATCCGTTATCTAAATAATCTTAAAGTTGCCTCTCTACTTCCTAATGGTGAGATGTGCTAAGCCTATAAGGTTGCTTGCAAATAGGGTTAGTGTTAGTAACTACCTCGATGGCATGGTCAATGTCCCTCTCTCAGGTGGTAGCCCTCTAGGAAGGTTAATGGGAAAAACATCTTTAAATTCAAACATTAAATCCTTAAAACATTTAACTACACACTCTTGCAAAAATGAATAATGGAAATTCATGTCCTTATTTACATTACTATCACAATAATCAACATCAGATGAGGTGCCTATAGAATTCTCAACATCAGATGAGGTGCCTATAGAATTCTCAATATCAGATGAGGTGCCTATAGAAGTCTAACTCTAAAGATGAGATGAGAGGTCCTTAGGTACATCTCTCTCTCTCTCTGCCTAAATACAAAATCTGCTTCCATTCTTCACAAATTCAAGAGTTTTTTTTATAGCTTTGTTTAAGTATGTCTCCAAACCCCCAAAGCCACTGTCTACCTAACACAAGGTTTGTTCTTTTCATGTTCATAATTTAGAAGTCCACATGGTCTGTGTATCTCTGTATCTAGACCAACTTCCAAATTGGGCACCATAGCATCTATATCCTCTTATCCTCACCCTCCATCATAGATACAATGTATTTATGTGCATTAGGTTGTTGGGGAATTATGAATTACTTCACTAGAATGTAGTTTATGAAATTATGTATGGCAAATTCATCTATCATGACTCTCACCTTGGTTTCTAAACATTGCCATAAAGTTTAACCAAGTCATGTGTAAGGAATTGAACTCACAACCTCTTGGTTAGGAATGTGATGGGCTAACCACTTGCCCCAAAAGCCATGGTTGAGGATTACTTCCTAATCCTCTCTCTTAGGGTGTGGTTCAACCATCTCCTACCAGGATTATGTTACATTCTTCCCCCCTTGGTCGATCATTGTCCTCAATGATCTACTCTTGTATCCCTCTAGCCTCGGTGATCAGTCCCTTGAACCCCTAGGTGCCCTTGAATTGATGTCCCTCAACCTCGCATAGTTTCTTGAACCTTGTTCGCAACCTTGGTCTCTTGAACCCTTGCTCTCAACCTCGGTGTCTTGAACCTTCTTGTTCGCAACCTCGGTGTCTCGAGCCCTTGTTCTCAACCTCAGTCTTGAACCTTGTTCTCACCCATGCTTGGTATCTTGAACACTCAATCAAGTGCCACCCAAGGATTCCCAAGGAATTCACACTTCCAAGCTAGCTCATTGGAAAGTTCGTTCCGAGAGCTTTCCAACGGTATATTACACGCCTCAATCCGACCTACGGATTGAGAGATACACCCCAATCATTGTAAGGTCCATCCTTGAAACCGACGCGCGCGCCTTCCACAATTCCTACCCTTTCACATAGAGGATGCCCAAGCGCCTTTTTTAGAGGCCATTGGATCATTCCACCTTGCCCAAGCCTACTTCCTAGGCTCTGATACCAATGCAACAGTACAAGAATTACGACCACCACATACTAGAGAGATGACTCTCCTCCCAACCTTATGCCTGTATATATAGCTGCTTGAACTAATGAGGACCACAAATGTAACTAGAGTCCACAAGTGCATGTGCAATCTCCTCCACTCCTTTCATATCCACCACTAGAGTCTATTAGTGGCTGGAGTGATCTCGACCACTACTTTAGTACCTTCCACTAGAGTCCACTAGTGGTTGTTGTACTGACCTCTTGAGTTAAGTCCACTGGACTCAAGTTAACTCACGTTAACTTGAGTTAGAAGGCTCTAGAGCTCTTTGGGCAAAACTCTCTCCCCATGCTCCCCATGGGAGTTGAACCCAAGACCTCCTCCTTCACAACCATGAGACTTAACCACTAGGCTAAGTGGATTACTTGAATATGAGAGCACATGACTTATGCTTGAGTCTACTCTTGAGATCTTTGGTCCTACAGACGAGTGACCAAACGGTATCCGATTTCAGATCTGTCTGAAGCCATCGGATCCCTAGATCATAGACTTACTTTATTACATCATGTGGTCTAAACTGTAGTGACCATAATGATTGAGTAAAAAAATAGGTTTTGCCCTTTTTTGAGGTTGCACTAATCCCTAGAGGAGAATGCATGTCATGCCTCAATCTACATTGGATCAACCTCCTCCAATAACAGAAGAAGATCTTCATGTAGCTTGAAACAAGGCAACATATCAAGGGGAAAAGGAAATTTTATTTGCAAGGCCACCATTATCTACAAGATCAATTAGGAACATGGAGCCAAAGCATCAGAGTAAGTGTAGAATAATGATCTTCATTATTAGAAGAGAAAGATGAAGAAGAATTCACCTCATACTCAAGATCAAATGATGATGATGAGAATAAAGAGTCTCCTACAAGTTCCTCAGTAATAGTTCACTTGGAAGATGATGGAAAGTGGCATGCACTAGATCAAATATCAAATGTATATGTATAGAAATGCAACCATGGAGGAACCCATCGTGACTACTCCAATAACTATTGCACCTACTATTCGCACACCTTTTGCACCCGAATGCATACCATCTCCATGCCAATGCAACTTGACTATATGACACCAACTACAACAATGTTTGTAGACACTATACCATGATTATGCCTTCGAGACCCCAAGAATGTGCAATGGTTCAACCTGTAAGTACACTATCCATTCTTCAAGTAAGTACCACTATCACCTTGTCTTGTTGGTGCAAATAGAAAGCCTAAGAGCTTTGCTAAGCTTCAAGGAGTACTCTCATTAATCACCCTACTCAAATATGTTCACATGAGCACATGCTTATGAATATTCAATGGGTAAAACTGTATTTACTTTGATCATTTGTAAAAGATAAAAGTAAAAGATGAATCTCATGATGATAGAAAGACAAAATCCACGACTCATTTTGTGAAATGAATCATTCCTAAACTTTAGGATCATTTTTAGGTGAGTGAGACTCAAATTCAAATTCAAAGAAGAGTATAAATCTACCCCATTTCTTAGTTGCGAGATGCGACACTGATTTGAGTGAGATTGAGCTACATTTTTTAGCATAAATTATGCTCACTTCATGAAGGACTAGTCCTCTACACTTCCCATGTATCATATGCTCAATATCATACATACTTGTGATCATTACTTTGAGTAAGTCTTTCTCTATATGTTGTTGTAGTACATTTATGAACACAGTGGACTACTCGTGTTCATTTTTCAGTGTGTAAGCATCCATTTGCTATACTTTTACTTGGGTTTTTTTTTATAAGAGTTTCAAGTACCTATGTATCAAGTTTCATAATCATTGGTTAAGTAGATCTTAAGATATGGAGCTCAGGTGGTAACTATGTTTACACATCTTCTTGTTCCTAAAAAGTCAAGGTGACCCCCCAAACTTGTTAGATTCATTTCTTATTGTATGGTGAATATAAATTCATCACAAGGCTTGATTTAATTAGCTAGTAAATTCAATTATATTTGTGTAAAATCCCTCTGGTCATTTGTACCAGCTTGTGAGCTATGAGCATATTTTTGTCACCTTGTCATCCCAAAATTGAAGGTTTCTCTCAATCCATGTCAAGTAGAAGTTATCTATTTTGATGCAAACATCTATAAATGATGTTCCAAAGGACTTGATGGTTCCTTATGCATCTTTGGGAAGCTAAGGAAGTGTATTAAGCATCCCTAGAGTTACGTTGGCTAGTTTAGAGCACGTTTGTTGCAGCGCCAACCCATCTGTCCACATCTACCATCACCTCCACACATGTCTCACAAACATCTGTAACCTTAAAGTTTAAGAAATCTTTTGATGATTTATTACATGTAAAAGAGGGATTAAAAGTAGAGACTTTCACTAAACCATCTATTCCAATAGAAAATTGGCTTCAAGTGGATCTAAATCAGTTAGCCTTTAGTAAGAATGATGATGCAAGGAGCCATTGACATGCAGCTCCTAATGCTAGAGAATAAGAAGGATTTGGAAGCTATAGATCTAGAAACTCTAAAGTCCCAAAAACAGAACAAATTCTTAGCAAGGCAAGTGAAAAGATAAAAGAGAAAACAAGAGACAACAATGAAAGAGATAAATACCCTACATGTAAGAAACGATGCCTTGCACTTGAAATACAGTAACTTGGAGATAGCACATAATGAGATCACAAAAACATATAATAAATTGGAAGAGGAGCACAAAGAATTGTAGAAGAAATATAGTGCATCATAGTTAGAAAATACAAAAATAAATAAGAAATGATCGCTTTGGAATAAAAATTGAAAGCGCTAATGAATTATGTGAAAAACTTGAGGGAGATAAATGAGGAGTTAATGCAAAACCTATTTTCGGATCAACCATTAGATGTGACCATATTAGAAATGACCAATCAAAACCTTTGAGGGCATAAATTGTAGAGTGGAAGTCTTAGCTTGAAGAGGCAAAGGCTCTATGGAAGAAATGAATGTTAAACATGAGCAAAAAGACCAAGAATCAATAGAGCAAAGCAATAATAGCCATAATTATTATAATTTAGCATTATTTGGAGGATGAAATTCAAATGAATAATGTTGTGGATATCAAGAATCAAGTAGAGAATGATATGAAAGTAGCCTAGGAATAGATGAAAAAATAAGAATTTGTTATTCCATTATAAGGGCAATTGGGGGAGCAAGGAAAAACTAACCATCCAGTTACACCACCCATTAAATCATTTGTCCCCTCAATGCATTCTTAAGAGGAAGAGCATCTATTAAACAACAAGAACAATTAAGATGGTGGTTAAGTCAACCAAAGAGTTTAAGAATGATGTAGTGAAGTGCACGAAAGAAGCTGTGATTAAGTCAAAGAACATTCCATCCATTTTGAACCATATCCTCCACCTTTTGGAATCAAGAAGGGACAAACACATATACATAAAGTATCTTATTAACAAGAAAAAGACTTGAATTTTTAGCATGTTAAATTTCAACATATTGGATTACTTTCATGCCGCATTAAGTTACTACAACAAGCTGACATATCCCACATATTTCAAAGGAGGATTTCAACAAAGCAATCTTGAATGAACAAAGAATTGTTTGGAAAAAGATCTAAATCTCATGCCCCAATGGGTTGATGCTTCATACCTCCTACAAATAAATCCTTCTATTTTCCTAGTACCAGATTGACATAATTGTCCTATATTTTGGGAATTGTGGAGGAATAATAAAATCCCAAAAAGATAGTTAAACTACCCAATAGTAATGAGTCCACATAAAGATCATCTCCAATGGAAGATCACATGATCCAAAAAATAGAGTATTGGCTAAAAGTGCACAAAAATATTCTTGATTTAATAGTGAAGATGATTAACAAGGTTTTGGTCATGATTTTCTTAGTACTAAAAGTATTCAAGCATGCTAAGTTTTCTTTTGCTATAGATTTTTGGCATTTCATAAGAACTAGACGCACTTATTTTTTGTTTACTTGTAACAACCAATAGAGATACAATCATGGATTATTTCTCAATGGCTTTGAATGATCTCATCCAACTACAGTAGTGTTAGGAACTAGTGCTGAAGTATGTAGTATCCATTAATCAATGTGAATAGACATTCTACAGAAGCTACAAAAGGTGAAAATACCACATAATTGAGGAAGATGGAGTTCAAGAGGGGGAGTGTGTGGGAGTGTGCACTACCAAGCAAAGCATACAAGACCATAATGAACATGTAAAAAGGAATAGGAATAAAAAGAAGATGAGAAAGAGAAGCCTCACATGAAGAAAAAGATTAGGGCCCAACCAAGGCAAGCACAATAAAAGATGGACCTGAAAGTTGTTGATTTATAATGGATATGAAGAGTGTTGAAGAAATATGGTGAAAAAAACCTTTCTGAATTGATGGTTGGAGTAACACATCATCCAACACTCATAAGGTCAAATGAAGATTAGCATCATTTAATACTTTAATAAGACATATAACTTCCATATCCACTCTTTTGAGCACAAAAAGTTCTATCAGGGATGAAAGACACTACGAGGAGGACACTATTGCTAATAAGAAAGCATAAAGGCTATAGTGAAGATGCATGAACAACAAGACCAACAAATTTTTTTTGTATTTCCCAATGTAAGATGACATTGAGACATAATACGGCCTTGTAAATGCACTAAAAGGATTCTTCTACTTACATATTCCCAATTATGTATCATAATTGGCTAGCATGTTTTGCTTTAATACTCATTTAAGAAGTGCTTGGTCCAAATGTATGAAAGGACGTAATTTAGGGCACATATGCATAATTCATTTCATTCTATTTTGTAAAGAAGTTTTGTCATTTCTGAGAGACCACCAACTTTAGAGAAGAGCAATCACTTAAATTTTCTTTCTTGACCTCTTTCATCATTCTTGGTGAGCACTTGTGCATGTGTATGATGTGCAATACATGCTAAGGAAAGCTTTCTACCATCATCCCCTCTTTCCATCACTCTTTTGTGTATTCTAGGTGTAGGGAGCACTAGAGTGTAGGTAGGCAATTGTCAACACCTAATCTTTTTGCCATAACTTTGCATAGACAATCTAAAATGTTTTCAAAGGAATTTTATAGAAGTGTCTCATTGACAGCTTCAAAATGCACTCAATATTGGCCCTATTTGGACAATGGACCTAGGAGAAATGCCCATTTTTTTAGTGTTAGCTAGATCTCATCTGTAAGATCTCCATGCAAGAAAGTAGTTTTCACATCCATTTGGACTAGCTCTAAGTCCTCCATTGCAATGAATCCAAGCAACATTTAAAGGGTAGTCATCTTGAGCACTAGAGAGAAGATTTCCTCGAAATAAGCACCACATTGTTGCTTAAAACCTTTTGCAAGAAGTCATGCTTTATACTTTGGAGAAGCACTATCTGATGTGAATTTTAGCTTATATACACATTTACATGGTAAAACTTTCCTTTCCTTTGGACAAGGTACTAAATCCCAAGTACCATTCTTGTGAATAGAATTCAACTCACTCTTCATAGCATGCTCCACTTGACATGATCCTTTGTCTACATGGCCTCTTTGTACCAAGAAGGCTCACCAACATCTCTTAGCATAACAAAATCCAAACCTGGAACATATCTATCAGGTGGATGTGAGACACATGCAAAGCATCTCAATGGTTGTTGAACACGAACATTTGCAAATTTCTCTGATCGGACATTCTCTTGGACATCCCTATGTGCAACATTTTTATGCATGCTAACTAGAGGACTAGTATCCTCAAACACCACTCTTCTCACTTTAGCCTCCTTAATGGGTTGTCAATGCATCTTAGACTCATTGAAAATGACATCGCTACTTCTGATCATAGACCATGTTTTAGGATCCCATAAACAAATATCCAAATTGTCTTCTCGACCATATCCACGAAAAATGCATTTCTTTGACTTATGGTCCAGCTTTTGTCTAAGATTCTTGGGTATATGAACATATGATTCACACCCAAAAACTTGAAGATGATCATAATATGGTGGCTTCCCTATCCATAACTCTTGTGCCACTTTCAGATCCCCCTCATGTTGAGTCAATGGTGACTTCGGTGACTCGGATGACAAGGTATGCTAAGGTCTATGCATTGGTCACCACCTTAGTCGTAAGCCTTAGAGAAAGCCTTGGGGGGGAGGGTCTATCCAAATGCTCTAGTGAAGTATTTTGATAGCGATGCACGATAGTGGAATATCCTTCTAGAGAGCTCCACTACGATAGCCTCAAAGTAGAAAATCGAGTTCCAAATTTGAATATGCAAAAAACACACAGTACACAGACCACGAACATATGTTTCTTAGGTCATACAAATACGGTCAAACCTCGAGTCTGTGGCTGACTAGGCCACTATATATTCTATTAAAGAACATATACAAAAGTGTCTAATGGCCATTTGGCCTTTCACATGGACATTAACTATAACAATCTATGAAGACGAGAGGAATGTGCCATATTATTAAATAGGTATAGATGACCAACATCATTTTACACGTCATGCTCTACCCATATTTGTGAATGGAATTCATAGAACCGTAGGTATCCTAACTTGCAATTCTAGAAATCCCTTTGCACCTACCTCAAGTGTTCTAGCTAATCCTTTGGTCACTTGTATAGCAACCACTTCATGCGTATCATCTATAAACATGTCTACAATAGTTCAAACAAACCCAATCTTAGTGACTCAGGCAACATCCTCGCTACCCTCTTCTTAATGCCACATCTATACCCATAAGTATAACCACCACATGGAAACTTGTGCCAACTATTTCTTTTGGAACAATGCCAATAACAATGCTCATGCTAGGTATGTCATTGCCTCAATAAAAAATACCTCCCACATTCACACAATGGCCACCAACATTGCCATATATGGTATTCTTCTTAGGCCAAAGAGCACCTACATTGCCACCAACCAGTCTTGTTTCTCAAGGTTTGGCACAACAACCTCAAGTGCCACTAAATCATATTGTAAGACCAAAGGTGGGGAGAAGGTTTCGACCTTCTTAGGTGGAAAAATCTATGTGAGGGTATTTCAAGGAGAAGGCAATCCTCGCACACATGAGTGTGAATTCAAGCAAGTTTTGCATGTTGCGCAAGTCTATGACTTCTTTACACAATACAAAAAGTTTGCACTCATCTTGATAGGAGCTACCCTAGTGAGGTTCCAACCACTTAGCATACATAACTTTTAGAACATTGATCAACTCCTAAAAGCTTTTATAACCAAATTTGCTAAAATGAGAGTAAGACATGACACCTCAATGATGATAACAAGCTTCAAAAAGGAAGTCAACTAGGAATTAAGGTTAGCTACTTGTGGCCACAAGAAATATGTGGCACCTTGCACTATGAAGGATCTATCATCCATAGCCAAACTTATCGCACCCTTCTTTGATGGATTACAAAGTGCTCAATTATGTATTGCAACATACTTCTTATTTCCTACCACCTTGGAAGATTGCATATAGAAATGCATTTGCATTGAGGATGACTTGGATAATTAAATTCAGCCCGTCTTGCCAGCTATCAATGTGACTCCAAGCATGAAGCCAAGTTCTTCATCGATTGTCGAAATGGTAGAGGTTTTCTCCAAGAAGTTCAATTTACAGGCTTCTAGGCTTCCTCTTAGAAATTCCTCATAGAGAAAATGGAATAATGCATCCTATGTAGTTCCTAGAAGACCGCTCCTCTTGCACAACCATAGTTGCAATACTATGAAATCAAGAAAAACATGACAAATCACTTGACTACTAAGTTTCTCTATAAGAAACAACTAGTTAACCAATATCCTAGATAGCAAATCGAGAAGCAAAACTAGCTATTTATGGTAAATTATCAAGTCCCAATGCCTTTTACTCAACATTACCACTACCCTCCAAGATACTCATGTATGGTCAAATGATAGATGTCGTACCCATCTAGACCTATGTTTTAGTACCCTACATATGCAAGACACCTATGTTGAGTCATCAACCACCTTCTCCTCCACATATCATCCTAGTAAAGTATGGATAAGTACAAGGTCAAACCAATTTGATTATGATGCCATCCACTCCCATTATTAGGGAACTTGGAAGACTTAGTGAGTTAGGTAGATAAGAAAATGGAAGAAAAGTATTGTTGAACTTGATGATTCCCTGAAGTCCAAACATGATGAGCTCACAAAGGAGAATAAACAAACTCAAGATTTGAGATCACATCATTATAGTGCACCAACACTATCATATCCATACCAAAATCCATGGGCTCAATCTCAATCAATTCTAGCTCACCCTCTAACCACTGAGTTAGAAGAATATTGCGAGCATAGCATGACAAAATTAGAGTTGGATCTACCATAGAGCATCATGATAAATGCTACCCACAAGGGGACTTAGAAAAGGAACAACAAGCAATGTTCCACCAAATGATAGAAGTTGCTCAAAAATTGCTAGAGAAAGTCTTGAGCATTGTTCTCCCCATGTGCATGATATAAGAATAATTCCAAGAAGTTGTATGAGAACATCAAAGAGTTTTTACACCAACCAAAAGAACATGTCCTTGGACCTCAAGAGACTCAAAGGAACCAAAGCCAACCTAGAATCATGATCCACTTCTACAAGAGGATATGTCATAATAGGTAGAGAATTCATGGCAAGGTGAACTTAAGGAAAGAATTTTGTAGTCCAAAAGGAAGAACGAGGGCTATGCACAAGTAAAACCTCCCTTCTCAAAGTTCCAAACATGTGATTTCTCAATGAGAAGTTAAATCTAAGGTTTAAGAAACAAAACCAATCTCACACAACTAAGAAAAAGCATCCACAAAAGCAAAGGACCAAAACCTATCCAATAGTGGGTACCCAAGACTTCTCAACTTCTCAACTGAAAAAAAAAAGAAGATAATAAAATGTATTATGTGTATAAAGAAGATATGTCCCATTCTTCTTACTAATCACATAGTCACGTCTTCACTTTTCACTAGCCAACAAAATCCACTAACCATGAGGGAATGTGCATAACATTTGAGATCGTTACTTTTCAAATCTTTTTGACAAGTGTGCACCTCAAACTCTTGTAATTCATGCATATACTTTGATAAAGTAGATACACTTGTATATTTGAAAATATATATGTCTTTTCTTTTGAATCAATCCAATTAACACCTGAGATCGAGAACTCCAAGTTCATTTGAAGTTTCGGCATAAAAAGTTGATATCTCAAGGATCAAATAACCTCTTTCTGCAATAATCATGCTCTTTTTGCACAAACTTGTCTTTTGCACTAGTATAATATAATTTGCACTTAAATTTTGCAACAAATATAGAGCCACATAGCATGGATTTGCATAAGACATGGTTGCTATAATCCCATGTACAACAATGATTCTAGTAATGTGAGGATACCAATCACCTTTAATACTTTGTTTCGATACTCACATTTTCTTTCAAGTGAGCCTCACTCATAAGAACACACAAGCTACATGAGAGGTGGCATCATGCTCTAGAAACCTTATCCAAACTCAATATACATTGATAAGTGAAGTTCATGACTCACTCTTTTAGAAGATACACACTCACTATAGGACAGATAGTCCAATTAAGTGTGTATGTGTATTTGGTGATGTTGGTTTTTTGCAAGTCTAATCCTCAAAGCACATTTATATCGACACAATTCATGGTGGTTATCATAGTTTATCAAGAAGTGTAGCTCCCAAGTTGCTCAATATGACTATATTATTTCATGAAAAGCTTGTCAAAAATAGCTCTCATGGTCTCTGCCTCACAACTTCTTTTGCATTGCATGCCTAAGTGTTCTATTCAAGAGCTGCAAAGAAAAAAAAATCAATTCTCACTATATTTTGGCCATCTTTTTCATCGGATATCCCTTGAGCACATCACTCAAGACCCGCATCTTTCACATATTTTTCATATAAATGCATCTATGAGTATGCATTCATAGGGCCACCCTACAATGTCATGCACAAGACACAATTGTCTAACACCCATGCATTGCACTAAGTGGTCCCCCTATGACTACTTTCACATGTCTTTATTTTAATTCTCACATCACACACAAACCCTCCAACCTGATCCTTGTTATTTCTTTTTTTTCATCAATATTTTCTTTTCCTTTTTTAGGTAATGACTCTAACTCATGCAAACCCTCATTCCAAATTTATTTTATTATTTTTTATCACATAATTATTTTTCCTTTTTTAGGGTACACATAAACAATATTAAAAAAATCCAAAATTAAACTCCAAGAAGTTGCAATCCATTTATTTAGAGGTTTTGTATTCTACTACAACATGCACATCCAACACTTGATATTTGTGAATCAACACCCATGCTCATCCCTAACGCCTACCAAAATGTCTGTTGAAGATGGCATAAATCATGGAGGGGCGAGTGTTGGAGGAAGCTCAAAAAATGGGCAAGAAAGTCAAAGTCACAAATTGCAAAACCTATGTCCAAAAGGGACTATGACCATAGAAGTGATGGAGAAAGGAGTTTACCAATTTTTCCCAACTCAAATCCCTCCTCAAACTAGGTTTTCCCCAAGTTATAACCTAATTACTTGTATGTCTATTGTTTGACACAAAACTCTATTTTTAGTAGTAATTGATCCTAACTTCTCATATCCGAATAGTACTTTAGCTTCATTTGCATGTGTAGTATCTCCAAACCAATTTTTTCTAGCATCATTTTGGCCTCAAAGTACCCTGTGGAGACTAATTTTAGCACTAAGCTAGACATTACAATGTGGGCAAAGCTCTTCTAAAATCTATAGAAGTGAAAGAGCTCTCATTTGTGAGGGCTATCTTGTTTGGGGTTAGCCTCTTAGAGTTTGATATCTTTTGAGCCTTTTACTCTTATCTTGAGCAATACAAGAGATTCTTGGATCACATCACCTCTTGTCTACTTGTGAGTGTGTGTGCATGCATGCATGGGTCGAAACCTATGTTTGTGCTTGCTCTCTTTCTCTCTCTCTCTCTCGCATTGTGGATGTGTGTAGTTCCATCTTGCATGGTGTGGTTTTCATACCTATAATTGGTCACTCCATAGATTGATGATTTAGCAAGTGCATAGTCCTACTTGACAATGGTACATTAGTTATGCATGCATGTCTACAATGTGAACATAGTACTAGCCACAGTTTGAAGTTTTGTTGAGCTTGGAAAGCTCTAGCACTTCTGTTAAATTGTCTCTATGCCTACACATTCTGATGCATGATGCATTGATCTAGCATAGTTGGCTCTTTCAAGTAGACGTGTGATCTATGATTTTGCTTAGGAGTCCCCTTAGGAATAGGGAAACCTAGATGGCTTGAGAAGGAAGCTCTTGCATATGATATCACTCTACATATTTCTCATAGGTTCTACCTACTAGTTTAATTGTCTCTTTTGGGGTTTGGCTGAAACTATCGATTAGCGATGAGGCATCATTTCTTATTCGATTTTTGGACAATTCCTCTATGAAGGAACCAATAGTTTTTGAAGCCTCAAGATTCTTATATTCATAAACCAACATCTTGTTTTGAGACAGTATTTGCAGAAGTAAGCATCCAGAGGTGTCTTCAATATCACGATTTACAAACATCTTAACACATGCATTATCTTGAGGTTATTTGATGATTGTAAAAATCCTCATTAGCACAAATTTTCCACAATGTGTACCAAGCACAATCAAGATTGGATCTACCTCATCCCTTTACTCTTATTCCAACTCACGAACAACTTGCCCAAATTCATTCATTTGTTTGAGATGTATAGTGATCACATACATGGTTCCTTGCTTATCCATTTAATTTGCTTCCTTGAGCTTTACCAAAGGTTGATAAATCCTAAAAGGATAAATGGGGTTTCTAAGCTATATACTAGACCTTCTCAACCCATTTTTCTAGATATGTTGTTGGAGGAAGCTCAAAAATCAGTCTAAAATCACCAAGCCAAGTGGTCAAAGCTCAATAAAACGATGAAGGATATGATAAAGGGAAGCAAAAGCATGGAAGTAGAGATCTTCCCCATCTCAAATCCATCCTTAGATTAGATTTTTTTCCCCTTTTTAGCCCAAAATACATGTAAAACTACCTATTTTTGGCATAATTTCCTATGTTTAGTAGTAATATCCACATTATAAAGTTTAAATAGTACTTGAGTTTTTTGGGCATGAATAGAATAACCACACAAATTTTCATATTTTTCTAACATTGTTTCGACCTTGAAATGGCTTATGAACACTATTTTAAAGCTAGATTAGACACTGTAGTGTGGACAAAGCTCTTAAAAGTTATATATAAGTGAAAGAGATATAATCTATATTAGGGTTAATTATTTGGAATGAGTTTAGAGAGCTCAAAAAATCTTGTGAGGTTTTGTACAAGACGTTTGCAATACAATGAGCTTCTTGCAACATCCTATCTCTTACCTACTCATAAGTGTATGTGCTTGCATGTATGTGTGTGCCATGTACTTTCTTGCCTTGCTCTTGTTGTGGGCATGCATGCTTCTATCTTGTCACATGCAAGTCTTCATACATATTGGCTGGTTGCTCCATGGATACAACATTCTCTTTATCATGTGTGCCCTTGGTATATAATGACTTGACAACAACACTTTTGGCATTGTTATCAGGGAACATTCTTGTCAAATGTGCATGATGACAAGATTTTGAATGAGATACGTGCTTCTAGTGCTCCTTTGTGTGTGTCTATCATCATCACTTTAGATAGCTAGGTAGGTAGATAGGTTAGTAGAAATAGGCAAAAATTGGTTTTAGAGTTAGCTTTTTGCAAGGTTTCCATGAAAGCTTAAGTTCTTCTTCTTCTTTTTCACATTTCCACTCCACACTCTTTCTTCCTTGTTTCTTCACTTTCTACACATATTCAAGGGTGTGACTAGTAGTTCTAGAGTTGGGGAAGCTTGAGAAAACAAAAAACAAAGTTAAAAATTGCATCAAAAGAGTCTTTTTCAAGTCTTGAAGGAGGTGGGAAGCAGAGCAATTGCCTCTACACAAAGAGGGCTAAGTGTTCATTTCGTAATTTTTTGCTTCCTAAAATAGTAGAGAATGATAGATATATGTGAGATACAATGAATACAAGGGGACTGGGAGGTAAGATGGGCAAAATCAAGCTCCAACAAGCTAAAAAGGGAAGAAAACATAGAGTGATTGACTTCATGCAAAGTGGAACCTTTTCAAGTTTTTTGGTGTATATGACCTTTAGATCATAGTCTACATGTATGAGAAGCCTCCTTTGAGAAAAAGTGACATTTAAGTAAGTTTTCAAACTTCCAATTGCCACAAAAGAAGGCACTCTGCAAAACAATCACCTCTTTGCAAAGTGCTCAAAATTAAAAGATAACCTAAGAGCTAAGTTGGCAAAGTCATAACAAGTTTATGTGTAAAATTTGGCACAAAAAGGCCCAATAAAACTCAAGTTATTCCAATCGATTGCCCTAAATTGGAAGAGCAATTGCCTCATTGAAAAGTGTCCAAAACTAAAAGTAGGGACCATTTTAGGGTTTTGCAAGTTGCAAGATATGCCCATGTGAAATTTGGTGCAAAAATATCTAGAAAGACCAAGAAATTATCACTGATTGCCATAGGGTTGTGGCAATCACCTCTATGCAAGGTGTGATTTTTGGCTAGAAATTGGAGCGGACGTGTTGCCAAGTCTTTAGGAATAGTGTCAAACCAAAGAAGAGAAAAAAAAGTTGCAAATAAGGGGCCAAAACACACATCCAAATGTTCTAGGATTGGGCATTTAAGCTCTTATTTTTTTTGGCAATTTTTCTTTAGGACCTTATAGCCCAATACTTTTTAAGATTAATACTAGAAATCAAGTCAAAAAAATCAAGCTTAGCCTCAAAATCCAACATCTGATTGCTCTAATTGATAGGGCATTCACCTAGAGGATTTTCCACTCAATTCAAGGATTTTGGACATGAAAATCTCCCATAATATTATGTGAGCTAGTACAAACCTGATTAGACAAAAACATTCGAGTTAGCCCTCTTGTATGTATCTATGCAGTAAAAACCATTACATAATGTACCAAACATTATGATAATATCACCATTGCTGAAATCATGAACCATACACTTATCATCAACAAAGTGTACATGAAGTCCAGCTTTGGCAATCAATGGACCTAAAATTAAGTTCTTCTTGATGTTGGGCACATACAATGCATTTTTCAAGAGAATCACACCTCCATTTGCAGTTGTAAGCTCAATTTCTCCTACTCCAATGATAGGATAAGAGGCATTGTTTGCACACACCGCATGTATTCCTTTGGGTGCATCTTTCAAAGGTGCAAAAAATCTTTTGCATGATATTATGTGCTTTGAAGCACCACTATCAAAGAACCAATCCGAATCAGCCTCACTCACAACCATACATTTACAATGCAAAGATGCATCATAATGACATGTAACAACACATGCCCAAACATCTTGAGCCATGTTAGCTTCATCATTCTTTGCATTTGCTGAATTTTTATCAATAGACATGCCTATTCCTTCTTCTTTTCATTGCACTTAGCAAGCTTTCTACACTCATCAATAGTATGACCAGCCTTCTGGTAATATTTGCATCTCTTCTTCTTTTGCAAATCATCATCATTAAAGGAATGAGTGGAAGAGGAAGGTTGAGGCTTTGGTTTTGATGAACCCAAAGTTGAACCATACTTGCTTTCCCCCTTTTGTGAGATAGCAAGTGCTTGCATTCCCTCAATCAAACCACTCCTATTCACTCTAGATTTCTCTTCTTGCAAAAGAAGAGACACAACCTCATCAAATGCATACATATTAGGATTCCCTTTTGCAACCAAATGGAGTGTAGTAGCAAAGCTTTGAAAAGATTCTGGTAATCCTTTCAACAATGTAGAAATGAGTGATGCATCTGGAATAATCTCATCTATATTTGCCAATTGCTCTTTCAAGTCCTTGGTGCATGTCACATACACATCCACTGACTCTTTTTTGGCCATACATAAATCCTCAAGTTGCTTCCTCAAGTATGCAACACGTGCTTCATTACGCACGACATACAAAGAAGCAAGAGTGTCCCATGCCTGTCTTGATGTAGAACATGACCGAATGTGTGGAACTATATGATGCTTCACAGAAAGTGCAATTAATGCATGAGATTGAGCATCTTTTCCATCCCATCTAAGCTGCTCCTGTGTAGGTGGAGAAGGAGAAACCACTGTACTTGAAGAAGAAGCTCCATCTGTGACAGTAGACTGTGAAGTAAAAGAACTTACGAGTCTTCGATCTACATCTGCCACTATGTTCCAAAGTTGTTTTGCAACAAGAACATGCTTCATCATGTAAGACCACATCGGGTAGTTGGTCCCATCAAGTTTATCTTCAGCTTGAAGCATGCCAAACAAGTCATTGTTGTCCGTCATTTTACTAAGGAACAAGAATGTGAAAAAATCTTTACTTCGATGAAAGCTGAAATGAATGCTGAAATTTCAGCTCACAAACCGTCACTCTGATGGTAGTTTTGATTGCATGAATGGCTTTGAAATGGGAATAAAACTTTAGTGCCACTAGTGGAATTGTTTCTTGACTGCCGAAATTCATTGTTCTATGCTCCGAAGTCGATTTGCACTATTAAAAGTGCACGCACACCGCGACATGAAAAGCTGAAACTTAAGAAGGAGTTGAACTTGTTCTTTACCAGATTCAAGTGGGTGATTGACATACACCAAATTATCAACTAATTCTCAAACATGTTAGCGGCATGGAAACCAAACAAAAGAACCTAGTGAGAAGTCTAAGAGAAGGATAAATGGATATTTTTTTGGCTAATTTTTTGTCATAATAGAAGTAACTTTATCCCAAGTCATCTGTCTAAGCATGGGAGTTTGACACCCCTTTCTCGCATATCAAAATGTGCAAAATGTAAATTTATACACATTCCAAGCAATAAAGCATAAATAAGGCCTATGTTGAGAGAAAATATTAATTGTGTACATTTGGAAACAAATTTATCCCATTCTAGAGCTCCCTTCGTGTGTACTGTGCTACATAAGCTTAAGAAATATTGTTCCCCACCTATATATGCCTTAAAACACTCGTTTATCACTGTAAACCTCACAAAATAGCAAACAAGAAGAAGAAAACTAGAGAAAAATACCAAAATGTGAGATTTGCAAGAGATCTCTCTATTAGAATGAGCAAAGGTCCACAAAAATAATCTCCTATTGAGCTATATACAGTTTAAAGTGGCCTTTTCATATCAAAATAATCAATCTAGTTAAAAATATCTCTAGGAAGCTTTTAGAAATATTTTAACTAATTACAAGGATATCTTATCTTTCAAAAAATGAGCTAATTATATCTCAATGATTTTGGGAATCACAAACTTGATAAGTTTTGTAAGAATAAGGCTAATTTCTAATGTACTTAAAATGGGTGATTTGATACAAAAAGATGGATTCTATAAAGAAAAAATGGTAGAACATCATGTTTGAATCCTTCTTTTTCTCCTTTTGATGGATTCATCTCTAACCTCTAAGAACTTTGGTTGTCATTTAGTTATCAGATTTGGCTAACAAGGATGATGGAAAGTCACCAATTAGGAAGGTTGGTACTCAGAGATTATGTGAATCTCACATAAGGAATGCTTATGCATTCAATTGCAAAAACCAAAGGAAAGAAAAATTATTAGATTTTGCACTTGTGTCAATAGAAGCTTTTCCAAAGAACTCAATCCAAATATGAGAAACCGATAATTCCTTGCACAATGTGATGTAAAGATTGCATTCTTACTAAGATTGTTTTATATGTGAACTAGGATGACGAGTTGCATGGGACTTAAAGTGTCACTACCACTGATTGTCATGCTCTCAAAAAGTGTTGATGTATAGTATAGGGTGCACTATTGTAGCTTTAATTTGATCAATTTGTTGAGAGAAGACCTTTGTCTAGTTATAACTAGAGGTAGCAAGTAGGTAGAATGGATAGGTGTCTGGTCAAGTTACCAAGTTCGATCCACACAAGATGACATTAAAGTAGTCCAATCATGATTCACAACCACTTAGCTATCTATCTATCTATCTATCTATCTATCTATCTATCTATCTATCTATCTATCTATCTATCTATCTATCTATCTATCTATCTATCTATCTATCTATCTATTGATGTATTGATCTATCTATCGATCGATCTATCGATATATCAATCTATCGATCTGTCTATCTCTCTATCTCCCTATCTATCTATCTATCTATCTATCTATCTATCTATCTATCTATCTATCTATCTATCTATCTATCTATCTATCTATCTATCTATCTATCTATCTATCGATCTATCTATTTATCTATTGTCTATCTATCTATCTATCTATCTATCTATCTATCTATCTATCTATCTATCTATCTATCTATCTATCTATCTATCTATCTATCTATCTATCTATCTATCTATCTATCTATCTATCTATCTATCTATCAATCTATCTATCTATCTATCTATCTATCTATCTATGTATCCATTAGGGGAAAAAATGAACCCTGCATGGGCCTTTTAGGTTAAGGGGTGATTATTGATGGACCAATGAGAGGAGGGTGGTGGCCACAGTCTAGAGCCTCAATCAACTATGCTAGGCCTAGGTTTCCCTTGGTTTGGGGTAGTCTAAACAGCCAAAATCTAGTGAGAAAACTAGAATTTTCTTTGTTAGTGGTTTCAAGGACCCACAAACTTCGAAATTTGCCACTCCCGTCTGATTTGCACTCTTCGATATGGAGAAAATCCTACGGTTGAGTTTAAATTGAAGAGGAAATGCACCTTTGGCTGTGCCGATTCAATGCTTGAGATTATCCCTCTAGAGGATTGAGAAGCTCTGAATTACTACTCTTGGATCTAAGGCTAATCAAACGGTCTTCAAGTCACACAAAAATGCGCTTTAGTTTGACATGTCCGATTCATATGCATATTACGGTCTAGATCTGCTGCGAATCTCAATAGAATACTCTCTCTCTATCTTTCTTAAGGCAATCATGATGGACATGACCTTCTGTTTGTCGTTTTTTGCCAGAAATCCGGATGCCCGTCGCGAGGGTCGATTTAACACGATCCAATGGTGGTAAATTTTTGCACTATAGACTCTCTCGCCTCCTTTTTCCAACCTCGTAAACATGATGTTACTTCTCAGTATTATCGTTTTCTGCCAGACAAAAGCTCTCTAATCGTGTCCATCCAAGTGAAATATCTAAGGGTCTTGGATAGCCATAAACCTAATACATTGAGATCACTATTTTGTCATGTTCTTTGTTGGGAGTGATGGTTGGGTGCACACAGAAGATTGAGTTGGTGCTATTATACCTGCTTCACACCAGCCCTCCTTTGATTCCAGATATGCTTAGTAGACTCCTTGAGCTTCCAAATGATACCAAAATATACTATATGTACTTTGGAAAAGGTTTGAGTATTGACTTGATCAAAACAGACAAGTTTGTAAATCACAAGACTTGAAAACTTTCTATTTTGGTCTTGATACCTGCTCAGTCTTTCACTCAGTATGACCAGCACACTTACAATTGATCTAATTCCTTCTGGACATATTAAATTAGCTTAACAAGCTACCATTTGCAAGTCGAATGAGATAAAATGATGGACTATACTCAGAGAAAGATGCTTAGCAAAAATATATGTACCCTCGACTTTTTAGGAACTCTGCAGACACAGACCAGTGTGCACTTCGAGCAAGATTTCTCCGAGATGGCTGATCCAATTGATTTGAAACTTTGTAGGTGTATATTAGACTTGGAGCTGGTTCCAATGTGCTTTGAATCACTTGATTTGGTTCAGTAGATCCTGAGATATGCTCCTTTGAAGTTGACAGACTTGGAGTAGAAAACTCAGAGACAACAGAGATAGTGAATGTGTATACTACTATTGATTAATGTGTTTGTACAATCTCATTAGCTTGACAAGCATAGCTAAATGAGGTGTAGTGGTGTAGGCTATGAAGTAGCTCTATCACACATTGAGTTACAACAGTAGAATGCCTCGGGGAGTGAGCTCAATTAGACTAGCTAACCCGCGAGTTTTTTCTTCACCTTTTATATGAATTGGAAGCTGATTTGAATTTCAAATTCAAACTAAGGCTCCCTAGAATCTCTCCTCTAAAAGTAGGGAGATATTCTCTCCACTAAACCATTCTCTTTTCCACGACTGATCAGGTAGGTAAGTGATTACATGAGATGCCAAGTCACTTAGACTTTTACAAGGAGTAAAAAAAAAAAGAGGGTAATAACACATAGGCAAGTGTTTCTATGGTTCTAGCTTCACATAGTGATACTATTCAAGTGAAGCCTTGATGAAATTTTGTCCAAGCTAATCTTCCAAGGTTCCAAGCCAAGTATGAAGGCTTGAAATACACCAACAGCTCCCCCTCAAGCCAAACACTTTGGCTTAAGTCTTCATCTTCTTCATCTTTAGTCTTCAATCACATCCTGCAATCCAATCATGGATTTAAATCTGCATAACTTGTTTCCATCCAATGCTTTAGTGAGTAAATCTGCACATTGCATATTAGTAGACACATAAGTCAATTGTATCTCTTTGCTTAGTAACTTCTCCCTCACATAGTGATAATGAACCTCTATGTGTTTGGTTCTGGCATGATATATTGGATTAGCTGCAAGGTGAAGAGAGCTAGTGTTATCTCCAAATATGATAGGTGGCCTTGTATATAGGCCTAACTCTGTATATAGAAGCTTCAACCAGATAGCTTCTTGGGTGGCATTGGCAAGCCCTCTATACTCTGCTTCAGTGGATGACAATGCCACTGTAGGTTGTTTCTTGGCTGACCAAGAAATAGGCTTATCTCTTGCAAAACAAATGTAACCTGATGTGCTCCTCCTATCATCCTTGCATCCTGCCCAATCTGCATCTGAATAAACTTTAATTTCAATATCTGATGTATAAGGAAAGTACAACCCATGACTTTGAGTTCCCTTCAAGTACTTCAAGATCTTCTTTGCTACCTCTAGGTGAGGTACCCTTGGTTTGTGCATGAATTGACTAAGCACACTAACTCCATATGCTATGTCAATTCTTGTCAAGGTAGCATAATTCAAACTACCTACCATACTTTGATACCCTGTGATGTCTTGGACTTCTTCCCCTTCATGAGCACTTAGCTTTAGGTTGACCTCCATTGGAGTAGTTGAGATTTTAGCATCCTGCAAGCCAAACTTCTTGACCATATCCTGTACATAACTTCTTTTGAGTGATATATATACCTGAGTTGGTGTAGACTAACTCAAGACCTAAGAAGTACTTCAATAATCCAAGATCATTGATCTTGAATTCTTTCATCATCTGTCCTTTGATGTGTCTAATCTCATTGACATCATTACCTGTAATGATGATGTCATCAACATAAACACACAAGTAGATTACCTCTGTATTACTCCTCTTTATGAATAGATAAGTGTCTGCTTTGCTCATCACAAATCCTTGGTCTTGGAGATAGGTTTTCAACCTGTAATTCCATGCTCTAGGTGCCTGCTTCAAACCATATAGAGCTTTCTTCAATTTACAAACATAATTTACCTTCTTGGGGTCTTCATAGCTAGGTGGTTGTGACATGTAGACTTCTTCAGATATCCATCCATTCAAGAAAGCATTCTTGACATCTAATTGGTACATGTTCCAATTTTTGGATGCAGCTACACTCACCAATATTCTGATAGTTGGCATCTTAGCCACAGGAGAAAATGTCTCCTCATAATCAATGCCTTGGGTTTGTGCAAAACCCTTGGCTACCAACCTAGCTTTGTACCTGTTTATTGTTCCATCTGAATTCCTCTTTAGCTTGTAGATCCATCTGGATCCTATCACCTTCATAGAGTCCTTCTTGGGTACCAAGTCCCAAGTATCACTCTCCTTGAGAGCTTCCATTTCTTCATCCATAGCACCTTTCCACTCTGGTTTTGTGAATGCTTCTTCATAGGTACCTGGTTCTTCATTCAACAAATCCTTTGCAAGATATACAGAATGTTTAGTTACAAGTGATGTGTCATACCCAAATCTGATAGGCTTCTTCTTTTCTCTCTGAGATCTCCTCATTGCTTGAGTTGAGGATTCTGGTGTATCCTCTAGCTTCTTCATCTTCATCTTTCCTTTGGACTTCCATGCCTTGAATTCCTCAAGGTTAATTGTATCATCATCATCTGAGCTTGATTCTTCTTTCTGAATTGATTCCTCCTTGGTGAGC
The DNA here is from genome assembly GCA_020310875.1 of Ceratopteris richardii. Classification (NCBI taxonomy): domain Eukaryota; kingdom Viridiplantae; phylum Streptophyta; class Polypodiopsida; order Polypodiales; family Pteridaceae; genus Ceratopteris; species Ceratopteris richardii. Next base: position 156,728,532 of record CM035423.1, on the reverse strand, counting down.
CTTGGGAAGTCTTCTTCCATATCATAGGGTAGACTAACTTTCCTGCATTCATTCTCATACCATGAGTCATTCTCATCAAAGATGACATCTCTGCTTACCTTGAAGCCTTTGTTTGTTGGGTTGTAGAATCTGTATCCCTTTTGGTTCAAATCATAACCAATGAAGATACACTTTTCAGCTTTAGGATCTAGCTTTCCCCTTACCTGTGAGGGAATATGCACATATGCTACACAACCAAAGATTTTGCAATGATCCAAAGAGGGTCTCTTACCATGCCAAGCTTCATATGGTGTCATGCTATCAAGTGATTTGGATGGCAACCTGTTTATGAGATAGGTGGCAGTGGATACACTCTCTGCCCAAAGATAATTTGGCAACTTCTTTTCATTAAGCATAGACCTAGCTGTTTCTACAATGAGTCTATTCCTTCTTTCAGCTACCCCATTTTGTTCAGGTGAGTACCTTGTAGTAATCTCCCTTTTGATGCCTCTTTCCTGCAAGAAATCTTCAAACTCATTGGAGAAGTATTCTCCTCCACCATCTGATCTTAGCCTCTTCAAGCTTCTTCCTGTTTGGTTTTCAACAAGTGCAAGATACCTCTTGAAACAATTAAACACTTCATCTTTATGCTTCATAAAATATAAGATGGTCCATCTTCTATAATCATCAATGAAGGACACATAATACCTTGAACCTGAAATGGAAGGGTCCTTGCTAGGTCCCCAAACATCTGTGTGTACCAGATCTAGGTAGTCTTCATGCATGAAACCTTTCCTTGAATAGGGCAACCTGTGAGACTTACCAAACTGACATGCTCCACATTTGTAAATCATGTGTTGCTTGGATACATTAGGTATTCCAAGCACACATTGATCCCTGCACATTTGTTTTAGGGTTCTTTCACCTATGTGACCTAACCTCTTGTGCCATATTTCTAACTCTGAAAGTGTTTGATCCTTGTAATTATACAAAGCAATGTTCTTGGTGTCTTCTAGCTCAAAAGTAAACAATCTACCTGATTTTTCTCCCTTGGCTATCCTTCTGAATCCATGTCTTGGGTCCTCCACATATGCTCCATGTTGTGTGAATCTGACCTGCAAACCTTTCTCCACAATCTGGCCAACACTCATTAGATTCTTGGTGATGGTTGGTACATAGAGTACCCTGCTCAATAGGTTCTGGTTACCATCACATGTCTTCACATTTCCAACCTTAACAACAGAATGTTTAGTGTCATCACCTGTTTGTACCTGATGTTTGCCCTTGGGTTCTTCCAAATCAGAAAGTAGTGCCACATTGCCAGCTACATGGTTAGAACATCCTGAGTCAATATAAAATAAATGATCATCCATTTGTACCTGCCTTGGAGGTCATATTCATGATCAATAGGGAGTCATCTTGCTCCTCTGTGTAGTTGTTGTAATCCCTTCTGTTTCTGAATCCACCTTGGTAGTTACCATTGTGGTTGTGGTTGTAGTTGTTGTATTGATTGTTGTATCCATTGTAGCCTTGGTGTTGGTTGAACCTGCCTCTCCCTTGAGAGTATCCACCTCTTGAGTAGCCTCTTCCTCTCTGATTCTTGTAGTTCTTGTAGCATTCATCTGTGGTATGATTGGACAATCCACAAATGTTGCATGGTGATGGGTTGTAGGGTCTCCCCCTACCTGACTTACCTCCTCTGCCTCTTCCTCTAGATGATCTACCTCTCCCTGCATAATTAGCTTGAGAGGTAGAGCCTTCTTCATCCTGTTTCTTCCCTTTACCTTTATCCTTAACTTTCTTATCAGTATAGAGAGCACAGGGGTTGTTACCTTTTGATTGATCTCCTGCCTTTGTAAACTTTGCTTCATGTGTGAATAGTTGGCCCATGAGTGTTGTGAGATCCGGGGTATGCATGTCCATATAGAGGTCCATTGCAGTGGTGAAACTTTCCCACTTATCATCTGCCTTGAGTCCATTTGTTACTTGCCTGACTATTTGCTCCTCTTCAATTTCCTCTCCAATGCTTGCTAATTGGTCTGCCACATCTTTAATCTTGGTCACATACTCTGAGACTGATTGCTTGGGCTGCTTCCTAAGGGTTGTGAATTCAATCCACAGTTGATTCTTCCTAGCCCTTGTGTTGGAAGAAAAGTATGTTGACAAGGTTTCCCAAGTCTCTTGGGAAGTCTTACAATTCCTTACATGAGGTAAAAGAAAGTGAGATATAGAGTTAAGAAGGTAAGACCTTGCCAAAGCATCTTTTGCACACCATTGGTTGAGTCTCTCATGTTCATCCTTGGTGGGTAGTCCTCTAGTTTTGAATGAGGGCAATTCCTCATCTCCTGATATGTATCCAAATAAGCTCCTTCCTTGTAGATAGGTCTTCATTCTCAATGACCAAGCTTGGTAATTGTTCCTGTCCAATTTGTCAATGAATGAAGGAAAACCATCTCCCATGTTTACCTTATTTGCTCTGATACCACTGTTGGGAGTGATGGTTGGATGCACTCAGAAGATTGAGTTGGTGCTGCTATACCTGCTTCACACCAGCCCTCCTTTGATTCCAGATATGCTTAGTAGACTCCTTGAGCTTCCAAATGATACCAAAATATACTATATGTACTTTGGAAAAGGTTTGAGTATTGACTTGATCAAAACAGACAAGTTTGTAAATCACAAGACTTGAAAACTTTCTATTTTGGTCTTGATACCTGCTCAGTCTTTCACTCAGTATGACCAGCACACTTACAATTGATCTAATTCCTTCTGGACATATTAAATTAGCTTAACAAGCTACCATTTGCAAGTCGAATGAGATAAAATGATGGACTATACTCAGAGAAAGATGTTTAGCAAAAATATATGTACCCCCGACTTTTTAGGAACTCTGGAGACACAGACCAGTGTGCACTTCGAGCAAGATTTCTCCGAGATGGCTGATCCAATTGATTTGAAACTTTGTAGGTGTATAGTAGACTTGGAGCTGGTTCCAATGTGCTTTGAATCACTTGATTTGGTTCAGTAGATCCTGAGATATGCTCCTTTGAAGTTGACAGACTTGGAGTAGAAAACTCAGAGACAACAGAGATAGTGAATGTGTATACTACTATTGATTAATGTGTTTGTACAATCTCATTAGCTTGACAAGCATAGCTAAATGAGGTGTAGTGGTGTAGGCTATGAAGTAGCTCTATCACACACTGAGTTACAACAGTAGAATGCCTCGGGGAGTGAGCTCAATTAGACTAGCTAACCCGCGAGTTTTTTCTTCACCTTTTATATGAATTGGAAGTTGATTTGAATTTCAAATTCAAACTAAGGCTCCCTAGAATCTCTCCTCTAAAAGTAGGGAGATATTCTCTCCACTAAACCATTCTCTTTTCCACGACTGATCAGGTAGGTAAGTGATTACATGAGATGCCAAGTCACTTAGACTTTTACAAGGAGTAAAAAAAAAAGAGTGTAATAACACATAGGCAAGTGTTTCTATGGTTCTAGCTTCACATAGTGATACTATTCAAGTGAAGCCTTGATGAAATTTTATCCAAGCTAATCTTCCAAGGTTCCAAGTCAAGTGTGAAGGCTTGAAATACACCAACATTCTTCATGACATACTGTATTCGATCTCCTCCGTGCATGACAAAGATCGTAGGGCTCTCAAAAGCCATGACCTCATCCCATCTGAGAACTCAAATATAGCATTTTTCAAAATAATGATTTTAAATCAAATACCACTAGTGGTTTTTTTTTCTTCTTCAATACCAGACTATGTATCTATCTATCTATCTATCTATCTATCTATCTATCTATCTATCTATCTATCTATCTATCTATCTATCTATCTATCTATCTATCGCTTTGTTTGCTAGTCTGTCTGTTTGTTTATGTGTCCGTCTTTGTATGTGTATCTGTGTCTGTCTGTCTCTGTTTCTATCTCTCTCTCTCTATCTATCTATCTATTTGTCTTTCTGTTTGCCTATCTGGTTGTCCGTCTGTCAGTGAGTCAATTAGTCAGTCAGTCGATCACTCAGTTAGATAGTGAGTCAGTCACTCATTCTATATATATATATATATATATATATATATATATATATATATATATATATATATATATATATATATTTATATATATATATATATATATATATATATATATATATATATATTATGGACCTCCATGTTATGCAATTGAACTGTAGCCGATTTCATGTGAAAAGGTCGCAATCTGCACCTTATTTTTGTATGTCCAGGTTTACCACAATTCCAGCAAGTGATTTGTGGTCGCTTCTGTTGGGCATCAACCGCTGAAGTTTGAAGGGTAGGTGGTTTGGTTGGTTGGAGAGATGAAGCAACAGGTGGAGTTGAGTAATTGGATTGTGGAGGATGAGGAAAACTAGGGTAAGGTGGGGCATTAAAAGTACGCTTCATACAAAATGTAGGTTTAACATAAAGTGGTCGTTGGCACGGTTGTTGTAGTCGAAGTGACTTGGTTATGGATTGGAATTCTTTTTCTGCATCATAGGCACACGATATAGCTTCATTGAGGATTATAGGTCGTAGGGTGTGAAGCTTATCTTGGATTCCCACCTCCAAACCTACTACCGTCGTAAGATTTTCTGCCTCAGTTTGTATCTTTTGGAGGACTTCGTCACATTGTCATATCTCATTCTGAGCTCCTCGAAGCTCATGCCTCAAAAGCTCTAGTTGTTGTTCGAGTGTTGCCTCAGGTAGAGTTGAATTACTGTAATCCTCCATGGTGCTCTTGGACCCTTAACCTAGTGCTTTCCTCTCGGAATGTACCCTCAAGGAATGTACCCTAGCAGAAAAGTACCCTGTCTGGATGTACCTTGATGTACCCTAACAGGATGTACCCTGGTGTACCCTGAGAAGTGTACCCTGACAGGATGTACCCTAAGACGCACCGCGCCGCGTCGCATCATGCCGCCTTGAAAAAGTAAGAAAAACTACAATTTATGTTAAATTTAAGGAGAGAGAACTTGAGTATCAACACCAAGAGATGGAGGAGTGGTTAAAGTACTTCCCTTGAAAGTAGGAGGTTGTGGGTTCAAATCCTCCTACACTCAAAATTAAAATTGGCTCGCGCGTAGCCAACGGCTGCCAACGGTCGCCAAGGGAGCCTTGGATGCCAATGTTGCCAATGTATTGCCTAAGTTATTGCTTAAGTTCTTTGCCTTAGTTGACGCCTTGGAGTAAACGTTGTAAACGTAGGTGAAAACGTAGGTGAAAATGTAGGTGAAAACGTAGGTGAAAACATAGGTTCTGGTTCTGGTTCTGGAACAGGAACAGAAACAGGAACCGGAACCGGAACCGAGGATGAAGACAAAGATGGAGACGGAGATGGAATCGGAATCGGAATCGCGAATAGAGAACAGAACCCTCCGTATTGACGCATGCAGAGCTCTAATACCACTGTTGTCAGGATCTTGCTCACGCGCAAATAGAGGTTACGAACGCAGAAAACACACAGAAGAATAGAGACAGCAACAGACGAGACTGAATGCAGTATTGGGTGCAATCTCCCCCCATGCACTCTGTTTCGACAGTCCACAAAGTGCATGTATTTATAGGAACTTTTGATTACGTCGAAAATAGTGGTTACATGAAAGCGGCTTTGAAAAGCAAGCATGAAACTAAAAGTTGGTAACTTTTACAGAAATCCATTGCTTTCAATAATAGAAACTGCGGTCTACAACGACCCTTATTGTAACCATTACTTTTCTAACTGTTTCTAACAATAGAACCTTCTACGCATAATAATTATTCGAATCATTGATATCCGCCCTTTCACGTTTTGCACGCTCCTCATGAACCTTCAGTTGCTATATCAAAAACATCAAAAACACATTAATACATCAATAATTTAACACTCTAACAATGCATTGTTCAATAATAATTTAACACTCCAACAATGCATTGTTCAACATATTCCATGTTACAATCCAACAATGCATTGTTCAACATATTCCATGTTACACTCCAACAATGCATTGTTCAACATATTCCATAAGTTATAACACAAAGTCAAGATGAAGAAGTTGGAAGACATACCTGAATCATCCAACCAAGCAATTAGAAGATCACAAAGGGAGAGCAAGAAGCCAATCAGATATGGGTATGACATTTCTTTAGTAACTAAGTATTCTGTTTATCTTGCTAAGTATTTAGCATGTGAGGAACCTACTTCGTATGAAGAAGTAAAGGCCAAGATAGAATGGAAGAAAGCTATGGATGAAGAAATTGAAGCACTCAAGGAGAATGATACTTGAGAGCTAGTGCCAAAGAAGGAGTCTATGAAGGCAATTGGTTCTAGATGGATCTACAAAATCAAGAGAAATTCAAATGGATCAATAAACAGGTACAAAGCTAGACTTATGTCCAAGGGTTTTGCACAAACCCAAGGAGTTGATTATGAAGAAACCTTCTCACCTATGGCCAAAATTCCAACCATCAGGGTATTAGTAAGTGTGACTGCATCAAGGAATTGGAATATGTACCAATTGGATGTAAAAAATGCATTTCTTAATGGTTGGATTACAGAGGAGGTATACATGGCTCAACCTCCTGGCTATGAGGACACAAGCAAGGTAACATATGTGTGCAAACTAAACAAAGCTCTTTATGGATTGAAGCAAGCACCTAGGGAATGGAACCATAGGTTGACTACCTATCTCCAAGATCAAGGATTCATCATGAGTAAAGTAGATACTTCTATGTTTGTTCAGAGAAGTAATTCAGAGGTGATATACCTATGTGTGTATGTTGATGATATCATACTTACAAGTAATGATGCTAATGGCATCAAGAACACATCATTTGGACAACAATTTGTAGGTCAAAATTTCTCTCCAAATTCTTTGTAGAGTTTAGGTACTCTCGTTGGAGCACCTTTGGGCTTGAGGTGAGGACTAATGAGGATCAAATTTTGGTCACAAAACACAAATTTACATCTGAAGATGTTTTGAACACTCGATGGTGCATCCAATGCCTGTCTAGGATCCAAAGAGCCAACAAGATATTTCCCAATTCATTTTGGGATCAAAGAGGATTTTTACTAGAGGCTACAAGCTTTCAAGTTCAAGTCATCTTTGACTTTAAGCTTTGGATATCATCAAGAAAGTGTCTTTGAGACATTTGATTCATTTTGAGCACAAGTAAATTAGAATCTGTCTTAGGGAGACTGACCTCAGTCTTCGAACAAATATAAGCTCAACTCATCACTCTTGAGACCCAAATAAGCTCTTTAGTCACTATTAGAGATCAAGACAAGGATACTTGTTGTCATTGAACCTCTGATATGGTTAGCAAAGATCCTAGGCCTCTTAGCACATTGAAAGAATATAATATGAGGGATATATCTTTGCTCAAAGATTTGAAACCACCTATATTCATGGGGGATGATTGTGATAGGAACAAGGATGCTATCTACACTTTTTTTGCAAACCTAGATAGACCTGCATCGATTAAAAGGAACCAAACATGAGTACTGAGTGCTCAAAGTGAGTCTCTTGCTTAGACCATGCACATAAAAATTGTGGATGAATGACTGGGATAAAGATTTTTTTGCATAAGAATGAGTGGGATAGAGTGATGTAGAGAGGTAGGCCACTACCTGTTTACCTTTCACATTATCGAGAGATTATCCTTAAATTGAAAGTTTTAGAAAATTTTCAAAAGATCTGAGTCTTTGCTAGGGGGCTTGATAAAGAAATATTAATTGAGGTTAGAAGCAATTCTCCTAAGACCTTTGAAGAGGCCATAAAGTATGGTTAAGTGTATGAAGAACATAATCTCACACCTATGGATAGAGAGCAACCTCTTAGGCCACTCATGTGATGAAGTTTAAGAAATGGTTATTCCAAAGAAAAGGAAATATCATAGCTAGAAAATAGGTACTTTGATGGCGAAGATTGAATACTTGAACAAATTGAATGGACCAAAAAGGAAAACTTGTGTTTTAGGTGTTTATCTCCTAACCATGCATAGTAGACTATCTAGTATGTAGGGGGGACAAAGATTAAGGATAAGGGAGCAATATGGTCATAGATAAGGGAAGGAAAGTGGTTCACCTAGTCCAAACACTTCCTATTCATGGCAGCACCAACTACAAGGCCATGGAAGTGATGCAAGATGATGCTTTACATGCTTGTTGTTTGTCCCAATTTGTGTACTCCACACCATTTGGTCCACATGATTTGGTCAAACTACATGGCACTATACAGGTGACTCGAGTGCAAGTCATGATTGATGACTCTTCTACTCATAATTTCATAAATTATGCTTTGGTCAAAAGACTTAAGATTCCTCAATAGTCAATGCATATAAATACATTACATCTATGATGTAGAGTGAAGATATATAGAATATGGGACACGATGGTGTCCAATTTGGAAGTCGAGCTATAGGGATTCACAAATCATCTAGACTTTCATATTATGAATATGGATAGGACATACCTAATATTGATTAGAGAATGTCCTTGGGGTTTAGCGGACTCCCCTAAACAAGATTACTAGAACATACTAGCGTGCATCTTGTATTCAAGATTAGATAATTGTACCCAATTTGCATATAGACTTTGTTTGGTTCATATTGATGTCCATGATGTTTATCATAGCATTATGTAGTTTAGATGTTGATCTTTCTTTGCATACATATGACACTGAATATGTATTTTTTTATGATCATAATATATATATATATGGAAATGAACTTTTACTATTTTTTTGCAAGAGTGTGCAATTAAAGATGTTAAGCAATTAATGTCTTCAATATAGAGAAGTTTTTCCTATAGCCTAAAGGACTACCACCTACATGCGGAGCCATTGAACATGCCATAGATTTGATGCCTAACACTAAACCTATCTGTAAACCACCTTATAGACTTAGTGCATCCTAACATCATGAATTCAAGACTCAAATCCAAGACTATTTAGAGAAAGGATTCATTAGGCCTAGTAACTACCAATGGGCATTGCCAATGCTCCTAGTTAAAAAGAAAGGTGGCTCTATGTGATTATTCATCAATTATAGAGCATTGGATAAGGTAAGGATAAAAAATAGTATTCCAATTCCTAGGTTGGATGATATATTTGATCAATTACATTAAGATCAATTCCTTACTAAGCTTGAATTGGGATCGAGATATCATACGATTATGATAAAGTTAGAGGATGTTCCTAAAACTACCTTTACGACTAGATATGGCCATAATGAGTCTTTGGTTATACCATTTGGTCTCACCAATGCTCTTTCCACCTTTGTGACACTCATTTATAGTGTGTTATGGTCCTACTTATGAAATTTCATTGTATACTTTCTTGAAGACATTGTAGTCTATAGTATGTTAGAAGAGGAATACTTGGAGCACTTACAAAAAGTATTCCAAGTGTCATAAGAAAATTCACTCTTTGCTAAGGAGTCAAAGTGTGAATTTTCAAAGGAGAAATTTGATACCTATATATGGTAGATCCCAATTGATCCTTTGGGGTTGAAATAGACATGAGTGACTTTAGTATAGGAGCAATTTTAGTTCAACATGGTCATCCAATAACATTTGAGAGTAAGAAACTAGAACTCGCTCATAAAAATTACTTCATATTTGAGAATCCGTATACTATTTTGCATGCTTAGATGAAGTGGCATCATTATTTGTATGGTGTCAAAGTTACAATAGTGTTTGACCAAGAGAGAAATCATCGGTTGTCTAATAAAAAATACCTAAAAGATTATAAGGTCCTATGGGTAGAGACCCCTCAAGAGTTTGATTATGACCTTAGGTATATGAAGGGAAAGTTTAGTGTAGTGGTTGATTCACTTAGTCGCATTCATGTGCTAAATGGACCAATTTTTACTTAGACCACTAGTGAGTTGCTTGAGTCTATTAGAGGAAAATGTAGGTATGGCCCTATATATTTTGATACTCTTGACACCATTGAGAAATAGGATCCAGACATATAGGTTTCCAATGAGGATAAGGTATTGATGGATACTCAAAAAAATTCAAGTGGAAGAATTACAATCTCCATGATGGATATTTATTGTGTACAACAAAAAGTGTGTGTCCCTAGAGATTTAGAGATGAGAAAGAAAGTTATTTATGAGTATCATGACACCCCTATGGGAAACACCTAGTAAACAAGACTTAAGATCTTATTAAAAGGCAGTCCTATTATCCTAAACTCCATAAGGACATCCTAGAGTATGTTCTTAGATGCACAAGATGCCAGGTCAATAAATATGAGACGTCGAGGATTGAAGGAACTCCACCCATTAGATATACTTGATGTTGAATGGGAACCTTCATGTATTTCATTTTTGGATTGCCTAAAAAATAGAGGGCATGACTTGTTATGGGTAATTGTGGATAGGTTAATTAAGGTGGCTAGGTTTATTTTGATACATAGCCTAGTGAAGACACCAAGATTGGCTAGATTATTTGTTGAGCACCTATATCAACTATGTGGAGTTCCTTTAGACATTATTTCTGATTGAGATAGGAAGTTTACTAGTCACTTTTGGAGACTAGTCTTCAAAAGGTTGGATATGAAACATAGAATGAGTACAACCAAGCATCGATAGGTGGATGGGCAAAGAAAATGTTAATGAATCCTTGAAGATATGATACAAGCATATGCGAATGAACGGAGAACTAATGGAGAAAATTACTTGCCTATAGTAGAGCTTGCATATAATATTGCTAAGCACTCTTTGACTAGGCATAGTCCATTTACACTTTCGTATGGATTTCAGCAAAGAGCTCCTTATGCAGTGATAATGCAGCATGAAAAATTCCAAGTTGTACTATACTTCTTGGAAGAGATGAATGGTATGTTTGGCTTGCTAATGACAACATTAGGAGAGCTCAAGATAGGGCTAGAGCCTATGGTGACCCTCAAAGGATAGAAATAAATTTTGAGGTATGAGAGCAAGTCTATCTTAGAGTTCCCTCTAGGTCTAAAACCACAAAGATTGGGTCTTGTCCAAAATTATCTCCTAGGTATTATGAGACATTCCCAAGAGTCAAGAGAATAGGAAAGAGAGCTTACTAGCTCCAATTTCCAGAAGACAACCAGAACTATCCAATCTTTCATGTGAGCCAACCTAAGAGAAGGAAGGGTGAATCTGACAACCTCATTCTTGATAGTGAGGTAGTTGTTATCTTTTGTTCAATCTATTCCATGTGAACCTAAGAGATACTACACAAAAATGAATGAGGCTGAGAGAGATAAATATGCAAAATTCTTAATAAGTTTAGGATAGAAAATAGATAATACAAGAAAGTTATTGCACTTCATTCACAAACTGAGTAACAACCCCATCTTGATTAACCCTTACTTTCTTATGATTAGGATGAAATTATTACTAGAAACTAAATGTCCCAAATATTCAAGATCTTTTTGAAAGAAGAAACTTATTATATAACCCGTGGTTTAGAACCTTGGATATTGGCTTTAATCCTTGGGAACCCTTGGTCTATTTACTTGGGTTATACTATCAAAGATGGGTCTAGATGGGTTTTCAATTATTGGTTTTAACCCTAGTATGAACCCTTGGTTTATTGATTTACTTGGAACTAGTTTGAGCTCTTTAAAAAAGAGTTCTTGCAGGAGAAAAAGAATGGATGTAATTAGGAAGAGTGCTAATATATTTAGGTAGTGATGTTTGTGAACACACTAACACCACCCCAGCACTTTTTTCCCTCTTTAGGAGGTTTTTTCCCCGGCTTATAGGTCACTTATCTTTGTACATTCTAGTGGTAATACATTCAGTATTGTGTGTTGTGCTCCAACCTTCTTCTTCTTCCTTGTGCTATTCACGTCCTTCTGCAGACCTCAAACTCCAACAATTGGTATTAGAGCAAGCTGCCGCTTCATCTAGGGCATCATCGACACCCCTCTGGTCATAGTCTCAGAAAAATGGAGCTCTTCTACTAGTAAGTAGAAATCTACCAATTCTACACAATCAAAGAAGGATGACAAAGACAAGAAGAAAATAGAAAAGCAAAAATTGTTTTGCAAATATTGTAAAGGAAATGATCATGTCATAAAGAGTTTTCCGAATGTGGCTTCTAAAGAGGCAAGGAAGAAAGAGGTTGGAATGGTTGTTGAAGAGGCCTCTACACCCAAGAGTCTACTAATCTTGTGCAGAATGAAGAATCGGCATTTACCACTATTTGTAGTTATGATCCATCTTCTCATGAACAGACTATGTCTACAGTAGACTCAAATGTTTGCTACTTTGATAGTGGGGCAAGCAAACATATTACCTCGGAACATAGTTTCTTTACTTTACTCGAGCTTGTCCCTATAGGGAATACTGTCACATGCGCCAACAACTCCTCTTATCATGTCATGGGAGTTGGTAATATCATTCTGCCTACTATTGATGGTAGTTCTTTTACATTGTTGGATGCTTTATTTGTGCCAAGAATCAAGAAAAATCCGTTATCAGTTTCAGCATTAGCCAAGATTGGCTTGGTTGTGGAATTTGTTGATGATAGATGTATAGTTCATGATCTATCAAATGGCGATGTCATTATTGCTTCTGGCATTTTATGTCATGGGCCATATAAGCTCATAGACTCTGAAAAATATGTGAATGATTTAGCATGTGCAGTACATGATTCTCAGGCTATGTCAGATGCAAAGCTTTGGCATGCATGCTTTGGACATTTGAATTTTGCTAGTTTGCTATGCTTGCAGAAATCTGAAATGGTGTCCTCTCTACCCAAACTTGAGGCATCTAGTAAACATGTATGTGAAGGCTGTATTTTGGGCAAAATGCAGCATTCATCCTTCCCAAAAGATGGTTCAGTTTGAGCTACTCAAAAATTGCAGCTTGTTCACACTGATGTCTATGGTCCTATGCAAACACTCTCTTTTGGAAACTATCTTTACTTCGCGACTTTCATCAATGATGATTTTTCCAGGCATGCATGGGTATATCCATTGAAAGCAAAGTCGGAAGTGTTTGTGTGCTTCAAATAGTTTCTAGTTTTGGTGGAAAATCTGTCAGCATGTAAAATGGCCACCCTCTGTTTTGATCGAGGGGGGAATATATGTCTTCTGATTTTAATGCATTTTTGGTTGAACATGGGATAAAACACATGGAGATGGCAAGGTGTATGGTCAAGAGTCAGGCTTTACCACATAGTTTTTGGCTTGAGGCTGTTATGTGTGCAACATATGTACTTAACAGGTATCCCACTAAAGCATTGGATTCTATCACTCCATATGAGGCTTGGCATAGTTCTAAGCCATTAGTTGCTCACCTGCATGTTTTTGGTTGTTTGGCATATGCATTAGTTCCTAAACAACAACACATGAAATTGGATGATAAAGCAGTGAAATGTATTTTTGTTGGCTACAATTATGAAAGAAAAGGCTATCGTATGTATCATCCATAGAATAAATGCATTTTGGTTAGCCATGATGTTTTTGTGGAAGATGCTATTCAGCCATTACTTTCATGTATGAAGGAGATATCAGTTAACTCCAAAGATATGTATGATACTTTGCTGCCTTTTTTTTACAAGTGGACAGTCGTGCTAGTCCGAATGAGGCAATTTCTTAGCCTTTACAGGTTTCATGTGATGATGCAGATCATTCCATCTTTTATGGAGATTTACATGATGCACTTGTTGATGAGAGACCTTGTTACACGTATGTGTTCCTCGAGTAGCTTTGATGTGAACCTTTTCCCTATATATGGGCACTTTTTACTCTAGTGCTGGTTAGAGGTTTTTTCCCCATGTTACCACATACTTGATACTCTCATATGTGGTGGTACTTTGTACTTAGGGATATTATTCAGCTCTTACTTCAGTTCAGTTCATTGTCAATAGAGAGAGCTATTCCAGCCATCCATCTTCTTCATGTGTCTTGCTATGTCTGTGCTCCTTGTGTGTGCTTCTCTTGTGGCTCTTGCACTTCTGCACACCCAATAGTGGTATTAGAGCAGGTTTAGCTCCTTCTCAAGTTTCGGTTTTTTGCGTCACGGCACGCATGCACTTTTAACAGTGCAAATCAACTTTGAAGCATAGAACAACGAATTTGAGCAGCCAAGAAACATTTCCACCATGTGCCCTGGATTTTTACACCCATTTTGAAGCCATTCATGCAATCAGAATTGCCATCAGAGTGATGGTTTGTGAGCTGAAATTTCAGCATTCATTTTAGCTTTCGTCGAAGTGAAGATTTTGTCACATTCTTATTCTTTTGTGAAATGGCGGGCAGCAATGACTTGTTTGGCATGCTTCAAGATAAAGATAAGCTTGATGGGACCAACTATCGGATGTGGTCTTACATTATGAAGCATATTCTTATTGCTAAACAGCTTTGGAACATAGTGGTAGATGTAGATCGAAGATCCACAGGCTCTTCTACTTCACAGTCTACTGTCATAGATGGAGCTTCTTCTTCGAGTACAATGGTTTCTCCTTCTCCAACTACACAAGAGCAGCTTAGATGGGATGGAAAAGATGCTCAAGCTCATGCATTGATTGCGCTTTCTGTGAAGCATCACATAGTCCCACACATTCGGTCATGTTCTACATCAAGACAAGTATGGTATACTCTTTCTTCTTTGTATGCCATTCATAATGAAACACGTGTTGCATACTTGAGGAAGCAACTCGAGGATGTATGTATAGCTGAAAATGAGTCGGTGGATGTGTATGTGACACGCATCAAGGACTTGAAAGAGCAATTGGCAAACATAGATGAGATCATTCTGAATGCATCACTCATTTCTACATTGTTAAAAGGATTACGGGAATCTTTTCAAAGCTTTGCTACTACACTCCGTTTGGTTGCAAAAGGGAATCCTAATATGTATGCATTTGATGAGGTTGTGTCTCTTCTTTTGCAAGAAGAGCAATCTAGAGTGAATAGGAGTGGTTTGATTGAGGGAATGCAAGCACTTGCTATCTAACAAAAGGGGAAAAGCAAGTATGGTTTAGCTTTGGGTTCATCAAAACCAAAGCCTCAACCTTCCTCTTCCACTCAGTCCTCTAATGATGGTGATTTGCAAAAGAAGAAGAGATGCAAATATTGTCAAAAGGCTAGTCACACTATTGATGAGTGTAGAAAGCTTGCTTAATGCAATGAAAAGAAGAAGGAATCCGGCATGTCTATTACTGAAAATTCAGCAAATGTAAAGAATGATGAAGCTAACATGGATCAAGATTTTTGGGCATGTGTTGTTACATGTCATTATGATGTTTCTTTGCATTCTAAATTTATGGTTGTGAGTGAGGTTGATTTGGATTGGTTCTTTGATAGTGGTGCTTCAAAGCACATAACATCATGCGAAAGATTGGTTGCCTCTTTGAAAGATGCATCCAAAGGAGGAAATGTGGTATGTGCAAACAATGCCTCTTATCCTATCATTGGAGTAGGAGAAATTGAGCTTACGGCTGCAAATGGAGGTGTGATTCTCTTGAAAAATGCATTGTATGTGCCCTGCATTAAGAAGAACTTAATTTCAGTTCTGTTGATTGCCAAACTTGGACTTCATGTACACTTTGTTGATGATAAGTGTATGGTTCATGATTTCAGCAATGGCGATGTTATCGTGATGTCCGATACGTTATGTAATGGTTTGTATGGCATGGATACATACAAGAGGGCTGCCTCGAATGCCTTGGTTGCTGATACTTCTTCCATGGCTGAAATGGATCTTTAGCATGCTCGTTTTGGTCACTTGTGATGGAGAGTGTTAATCTCCAAGAGAACAAGCTACTCTTGAAGTTAGAGCACCTCTATATCAAGAGTAACTCAAAACCTTCACCAACTTAGAGGATCAATGAGCAATTATCAAAATTTTGATCAAACTGTGAAGAAAATGACTACACAGAAAGTCTGTTGCACATAACTCTCTCATTGACTTATCAAATGTGTAAAGTTTTTTATAAAACTTTACACAAGGTGTCGTCTGTAGTTTGAGCACCTTCTCCAAGTTAAATTATTCCAACAGACTCAGTAGATCTTGAGAAATGATTTCATCAAGTCACCTATGTCTAAAACTGTTCTTATGAGAAGTCGATTCAGACACCTGTAACTTCTAACACTTGGTTCTCTCAAACTAGAACCCGTTTATGCAAATGCTTCTAGCCATAGATGGCTTACCTTCCAACTTAGATTTTGACTCCTTATTTGTGCAAACCTTTAAACTATGCACTGAGAAATGATCAAATCTTTGACCATCGAGTTTGTGCCTGTTTCAGAAGATAGTCAACAATTCTTCATATATGAATGTTCCTACTCATAATTCTCACAGCCTGTTTATAATTAGGCTCTCAAACTTTAACCATAGACTCGTTAACTATGGACTTAGATGTCTACAAAAGGATTCTTGAAATGATCAAGCACAAAAGGAGAATGCACAGAAACATCGGGCGCAATTTTTCTTCCATTATTAAAAAACTTTACATCTGGATGAGAGAGCTAGTCTTCACACTTCTCAAGTGTCTAATCACTTCTAATTCTTCTTAATTCTTGTATTCTACAATCTCTCATATTTGCCCCCACATTTTCCCTTGTATATATAGTCAAATATTTACAAGCTCATAACTAATCAAAAGTATAAGTGAGCTAACTCTAAATTACTGTACATATGTATACACATCTTCATCTTCTGAATATGCACTTCCTTCATACTTCATAACATGAACTTTTCTTCAGTCCTTGACTTCCAAACCTTCATTAAAACTTCAATTGTTGATTGCCTTGCACCAACAGCTCCCCCTCAATCATCAATTGAGGTTTTCACTGTCTTCTTTATGCCTGCCATGTCTTTGAATCTCTGTAGCTTTGGTCCATCCAAGCTTTTGGTTAGCATATCAGCTATTTGATTGTTTGTTGAAGTATGTATTACTTCAATCTCCTTATCCATCACCTTCTCTCTTAGAAAGTGATACTGTATCTCAATATGTTTAGTCCTGGCATGAAAAACAGGATTAGAAGCTAGATATAAAGAACTCATGTTATCTCCAAAAATAGTGGGTGTACTCTGAATGATGTCAAAACTCTTCATAAGAGTCTTAAGCCATATCACTTTCTTTGTAGCTTCAACCATACCTTTGTACTCTGCTTCTGTAGATGACAAAGCAACTGTGTGTTGCTTCTTTGAACACCAAGAAGTTAACTTATCTCCCACATAACATAAGTATCCATAAGTTGATCTCCTAGCATCAGGATTACCTGCCCAATCTGTATCACTATAGATCTTGATGTTTGTATCTGATGTAAAACCATAATACAAACCTTCTTTGAGTGTACCCTTAATGTACCTCAACACTCTTTGTCCTGCAATCCAATGTTCTTTCCTAGGACAATGCATGAATTGAGATAATACTCCAACTGCATATGACAAGTCAGGCCTAGTTAATGTAGCATAGATCAGACTACCAACCAAAATTTGATATACCTTCATGTCCTTGAACTCTTCTCCTCCATATCTGCTCAATTTATTATTCACCTCCATTGGAGTAGGTGTTACCATGTAATCATTCATCTTAAGCTTGATCAACAAGTTTCTCAAATACCTTTCTTGAGTTACATACACCCCATGTTGAGTGTATGAGATCTCCATGCCCAAGAAATATGACAAGTCTCCCAAGTCACTAATATTGAACTCTTTCTCCATTTGCTTCTTTAGGCTTTGAATGCCTTTCTCATCTGTACCTATAAGAATTATATCATCAACATATATGCACATGTAAATGAACCCATCATCACTTGCTTTGACAAGCAAGCTACTATCTGCTTTAGATACTTGGAACCCAAGTTCTTTTAAGAACTTCACAAGTCTATAATTCCATGCCCTTGGGGCCTGCTTCAAACATACAAAGCTCTCTTGAGCTTGCACACATGATCTGGGATACCTTTCATCTTTGAATCCTTGTGGTTTCTCTATGAAAACATCATCTGAAATATAACCATTTAAAAAAGCATTCTTCACGTCTAATTGACATAACTTCCAACCTTTACATGCAACAATGGCTATGAGTGTCTTTATAGTTGTCATCTTTGCCACAGGACTATAGGTCTCATCATAATCTATACCATAAGTCTGAGCAAAACCTTTCACAACAAGTCTAGCTTTATACCTAGACACACTTCCATCTGCATACCTCTTTGTCTTGTAGACCCATTTGCATCCAATGATCTTCTGACTATTTGGTGTAGGAACTAAATCCCATGTCTGATTTTCCATCAATGCATCATACTCTTCCTGCATAGCTTTCTCCCAATTTTCCTTACCTTTTGCCTCTTCATATGTAGAAGGGTCTTCATCTGCCTTTATCATATAAGCATAATCTTTGGTAGCCAAAAAAGAAGTGTCATAGCTATACCTTGTAGGTTGCCATTTGTGTCTTGATGACCTTCTGAGTTCTCCACTCCTTGAGGTTTTTGGTTCATCACACTCTGGATCAAATCTTGGCACTTCTTCAACTTCAACCTGTACTTCATTGTTCTCTTCTTCATCAAATATCTGAACCTTTGATTTACCTTTCTTTTGATTCACAACTTCTTCATCACCTGCATAAATATTGATTGTACCTGCATACCAAGTACCTTGCTCATCAAATGTAACATCCTTTGACACTAGGAATTGTTTTGTGGATGGACTCCACAACCTATATCCCATCTTCTTATCATCATATCCAATGAACACATATTTTTCAGCTTTAGGCTCAAATTTATGCCTCAATTGTGATGGCACATATGCATATGCCAAACATCCAAATACTTTGCAATGATTTAGAGTAGGTCTCTTACCCCACCATGCCTCATATGGTGTCATACCCTGCAAAGCTTTACATGGTAATCTATTGACCAAATAAGTAGCTGAGTTTACAACTCAACCCACAAGTAATTTGGGCAATTTTTCTCCTTCATCATGGATCTTGCAAACTCAACAAGAGTTCTATTTCTCCTTTCTTCTACACCATTTTGTTGAGGAGACTACCTGCAAGTAATTTCCCTTTTTATACATGCATTCTACACGTAATCACTGAACTCATTAGAGAATTACTCTCCCCCTCCATCTGACCTTAGTCTCTTCAACTTTTGACCTGTAATTCTTTCTGCATACACATGATAATGTTTGAATGTATTGAATACCTCTGACTTATCTTTGATCACATAGATAGTGATCCATCTGGTAGCGTCATCAACATAAATCACATAATACCTTGAACCATTGATACTGAAATCCTTTGATGGTCCCCACACATATGTGTATGATTGCTTATGAGCCTTACCTAATTGACATGCCTCACATCTGTATGTCATATGTTGACCTGCAACATTAGGCAATCCAAGCACTGAAGCTAAAACAAACTTTTTAGGATACTTTATTAGCAAATTGAGTGCATCTTTGCTTGGTAGAACAAGATCAAGCTCTCACCATGCATCAAGTAATTTTGTGGGTTATTCTCTTATTGCTACAACATGTAATGAAGAGCCACTTAGTTTTGAAGATGCATGTGATGATCCACTATGGATGAGTGCTATGCAATCAGAAATGGATTCCATACATAGGAATGGTACTTGGGAGTTATGTGAATTTCCAAAAGGAAAGAATGCCATTGGTACAAAGTGGGTTTACAAGATTAAGAGAAAGTCTAATGTAAGCACTGATCGCTACAAAGCTAAGATTGGTTGCCAAAGGATATGTGCAACAATATGGAATTGACTATGAGGAAACTTTTGCACCTACTTCATGCATGACTACCATTTGTACCGCGGTTGCATTGCCTGCCCATCGAGGTTGGAAAGTGCATCAGTTGGACATAAAAACGTCCTTCTTGAATGGTGATTTGCAAGAAGAGGTTTATGTGAAGCATCCTCTTGGATTTTCTATGAAAGGGAAAGAGCATATGGGTTGTTGTTTCATAAAGCCTTGTATGGTCTCAAGCAGGCTCCACGTGCATGGTATGACAAAATCCATAAGCACTTGATTGCTTTTCGCTTCACGTGTAGTACAAGTGAAAGCACACTCTATGTATGCAAAGATGGGGCTGATCTTATAGTGCTTGTTTTTTATGTTGATGACATACTCTTGACTGGGTCATGTGATGCAAAACTTGACATTCTTATGGCTGATTTGCAGCATACTTTTGATGTCACTTATCTTGGTCTTTTGAGCTACTATCTTGGCATCCAGTTTGTATCTGTTGAGGGGGGAATTGTTATGCATCAAGCAAAGTATGTTAAAAAACTACTTCAACGTTTTGACTTTGAGGATTGCAAGCTAGTTTCCACACTAGTTGAGACAAGATTTAGGTTCTCAGTTGAGGATTCCAGTGATGCATTTGACACTTCTCTTTATTAACAAGTTGTGGGATGTCTTATATATGCATGTAGCATAAGGCCAAATATACAGTATGCAGTTTCCCAGTTCAGTCAATTCATGCATAGCCCTGACACTAAGCATTGGCAAGCAATAAAACGTATGTTGAGATATCTCAGAGGCACTTTGAGCTTAGGTCTCTTTTATGGCAGAGATGTTCAGCCATGCTTGCATGCTTTTACACATAGTGATTGGGCTGGTTGTTGTAATACTCGTGTGTCCACTAGTGGTAATTGCTTTTTCCTTGAAGACATGCAACCTACAGTGGTGACATTGAGTTATGAAGCCGAGTACAGGGCAGTTTTCACATATATAATGGAGTGTATATGGTTGAGATGCCTATTGATGGATCTTTGCATGGAGATTGATTTTGTTATGCATATTCTCACTGATAGTCAGAGTGCTTTGGCTGTTGCACAAAACCCAATGTTTCATGCACAAACCAAACATATTGAGGTGCATTATCAATATGTGAGAGAGCGCCTTCATGCAGGAGATATTGATTTGGTATATGTGCCTACACAAGATAATGTGGCAGACATATTCACCAAAGCTCTTCCATGGGAAAAGTTTGAAGCTTTTCGCAAAGCTTTAGGCTTGTTACCTTGTGGGGGCTGATTTGTCACTCCCTGTATGTGTTCACATCATTCACTCCAGGGGGTTTTGTTATGCTTATGTGTTCCTCGAGTAGCTTTGATGTGAACCTTTTCCCTATACATGGGAACTTTTGACTCTAGTGCTGGTTAGAGGTTTTTTCCCCATGTTACCACATACTTGATACTCTCATATGTGGTGGTACTTTGTACTTAGGGATATTATTCAGCTCTTACTTTAGTTGAGTTCATTGTCAATAGAGAGAGTTATTCCAACCATCCGTCTTCTCCATGTGTCTTGCTATGTTTGTGCTCCTGGTGTGTGCTTCTCGTGTGGCTCTCGCACTTCTACACACACCCAACAGAGGTGATATTTAGGAGGCAAAAAGTATGTCAAAATGGGTGGTGCAAACTTTGCATGATAGCAAGTTAGATGCAACTCTGTCATATCGTACTCGTTCAGGCTCTCATAGTGCTTGTTTTGCATCAGATTGCTACGCTATGGCTGCCTCTAGTCTTTGTGATGAGAATGAGCCCGTTTTGTTTGATGAAGCACAAAATTCTGAAAATTGGATGGTTGATATGCAATCTAAATATGATGCTATCATGAAAAATGGTACTTAGTCTTTATGTGAATTGCCTCCTGACAAGAAGGCCATTGGCACTAAGTGGGTATACAAGGTGAAGCATAAGCGTGATGGAGCAGCTGACAAGTACAAGGCTAGGCTTGTTGCAAAGGGTTATGCTCAAGAAAGAGGCATTGATTTTGATGAGACCTTTGCTCCTACATGCCGAATGATGACTATTTGTAGCATTTCTGCACTTGCAACTCATCATGGTTGAAATGTACATCAATTGGACATTAAAATTGCATTTTTGAATGGTGACTTGCAAGAAGAAATGTATGTTTTTCAGCCCCATGACTTTGTGTAAAAAGGGCATGAAAACCAAGCATGCAGGTTGGAAAAGGTATTATACGGTTTGAAGCAAGCACCACATGCTTGGTATGAAAAAATACATGCCTATCTGATTGCACATGGTTTTTAGAACAATCCAACTGAGAGCACCTTATACGTTAAGCATGCAAATGATGTGCGTTTGATCATTCTTGTCTATGTTGATGACATGCTGCTCATTGGTCCTCATGAGAAGCATATCTCTGATTTTAAGGCTGATCTGCATGCCTCATTTGAGATCTCATATTTGAGGCATTTGCGTCATTATTTGGGCATTCAATTTGCAAGTTGATGGCCGAATAGCTTTGTGTCAAACAAAATATATTAACAAATTATTGTAGTGTTTTGGCCTTAAAGAATACAAACCTATTGCCACTCCTATGGAGACATGTTTATGATTGAGTCTTCATGATGCCGGAGATGTATTTGATGTTGTTCTCTATTAGCAAGTTGTTGGATGCTTGATTTACTTATGCATTACTCGACCATATATTCAGTTTGCTCTCTCATAGATGAGTAGGTTTATGCATTGCCCAGGTGTCAAGCATTGGCAGACAGTTAAGTGCATCTTTCGCTATTTGAGTGGTACCTGACTACATAGATTGTTTTATCCAAGGGGGGATCACTACCACCAGATTTACATTTTCTGACTCTAAGTGGGCTGGTTCCTATGACACTCGTGTGTCCACCAATGGTTCTTGCTTCATGCTTCATAGCTCATGCATATCTTGGTTGAGAAAGAAGAAGCTTTTAAAACTACTAAGGAGTGTGTGCGACTGAGACACCTTATGGCAGATTTGGGTGTTATTCAGTCTTCTGCCACCACCATCTTCACTGATAGTCAGAGTGCATTAGCAGTTGCAAGGAACCATGTGTTCCATGCTCGCACTGAGCACATTGAGGTGCACTATCATTATGTCAGGGAGAGGTTCCTGCTAGAGAGATCAGTTTGGCATAGAACATTGCAGACCTTTTCACAAAGACTCTGCCTAGGGAGAAGTTTGAAGCCTTCCGCAAAGCTTTGGGCTTACTTCCTTTTGTGGATTGATTCCACATAGATTGGAACTTCCATTTACATGAGTGCAAGCTCCTTGTTCATCACATCACTCCCAGGGGGGGATTTGTTGATATATTTGGGTAGTGATGTGTGTGAACACACTAGGACCACCGGGGCACTTTTTTCCCTCTTTAGAAGTTTTTTTTTTCCCTAGCTTGTATATACACCTATAACCCTAATGGGTCACTTATTTTTGTACATTCTAGTGGTAATACATGCAATATTGTGTGTTGTGCTCCAAGCTTCTTCTTCCTTGTGCTATTCGCGTGCTTTCACAGACCTCAAACTCCAAAAAGGAGTGGAACAAGGTCCTTCAATGAGGGCATCCCCTCTCCATATACATTTCTCATTTTCAAGAAATAGTTCTCAAGCTCCAAGATTTGGATGATTTCCATAATGTAAGGGGTTTTATTCATGGTCTCGATAAGGCAATTAGACATGAAGTGATGAGAAGTACCATTGAGTATCTAGAAGAAACAATAGTTAGCACATATTATAAGCCATGGACACAACCATTTCATTCTATCAAGGAGAATAAAATTCAAACGCAATAAATGGAAAGTATGCACTTTTAAGAGATAGGATTTCAAGACCCCTTGACTTTCATGACCAAGATTTGACTCAAAAGACTTGAAAAAAGCAAAAAATAAAAACCTTTGCTTTAGGTTCTTAAATCCAGGGCATTTAAGTGAAAATTGGAATGCTAGGGTGAAACATAAGACCACCCATGAGAAAAAAGTAAAAGACAAGGTAGGACTCTACCTGGTCTAAACTTTGAACATTGAAAATAATAAAGGTTGGATGAAAAGGGAAGTCATGCACGAAGATTTCACACATGAATGTTGTCTTTTTAGTTTTATGTGGGTCAAAACAATTTGGACCACATGACGTAGTCAAAATCCATGCTTGCATAAGAGGGGGAAAAGCTAGAGCCATGACAGATGACTTAGACACCCATGACTTCCTTAATTACTCACTCGTGAAGAAGTTAAGTTTCCCCTAGTAGATGTCTCCACATCAATATGTAGTGACCATGATGCAAGGATAGGACAAGAAATTTTGGGACACTGATTTGTGATCTTGAAATTGAATCTCAAGGATACAGAGATAAACTTGATTTCTATATCATGCATGTGGAAGAAAATGATGTGGTATTGGGTAGGGAATGGCTCTTGGGTTTAGGAAAGTCACACAAAAGAATTTATCTATTGAGTACTTTGGAATTTAAAATAAATGGTGTCCATTACTTAAATCAAGGGGAGCATGATGTACCAAGTAATCCTCTAATCTCAAGCATGGAATTGAAAAATCTTGTAAATACTCATAAAGTGGAAGTATACATGATACTTACAACCGATGTAAATGATGTATATAATATAAATTCCGCTCCATATACCTCATCTCCTTTGTCAGGTCATGAAAAGCTTAAATGTTTAATGAATAATTATCGGGATGCTTTTCTAAAAGTACTTCCCCATTGCTTACCACCTCCTCGTGGGCAAGGCGATCAAGCTATAAACTTTCTCCTAGTTACTAAGCCTCCCACCTACAGACTCCCATGTTCCTAACAAGTGAAGTGGAGAACCAATTGAAAGAATACATGTTTCAAATAGCTTTATGCCATTGTGCATGATCAAAAGAAATGCATACATTACTTGTTTAGTTCCAACATGACTATAGTTTTTGATCAAGCAAGTACCAAGTGATTTGCAAACCAATCTGGGTTAAGAGATAGAAAAGCAAGATGAATTGAGATACTCCAAGAGTTTGACTATGATCTCAGATATCGAAAAAGGAACTTAAATGCAGATGCAAAAATTCCTATTCCTATGTTGAATGATATTAGCTTCATGTAAATCTCCAATGACCTAGTAGAGTTGATGAAAGGTAAATCTCAAGAAGAAGCTTAAGGTACAAACTTATCATATGAAGATAAGTAGAGTTGATGACCAAGTTTTAAAGAAGCTTAAGGTACAAAATTATCATGTGAAGATAAGTTTAAACATTACAATATTCAATGTGAATATCTATTATACAAAGGAAAGGTCTATGTACCTTGTGATCAAGAATTAAGAAGGAAAGTTTTGTTTGTATGTCATGACGCCCCTAGTGCCAGTCATCCAATAATCAACAAAACTAATGAGCTGGTCAAAAGACAATTTTATTGGCCAAGTGTACATAAAGATGTTTAGAAATATGTACTTAAACGTGCAAATCTCAAGTAAATAAAGTGGAGAAGTTCAAGATACGTGGCTTGTTACATTCTTTGGAAACTCCCAGTCGTAAATGGGAGAGTATTTCCATGACCTTATTACAGGCTTGCTTTGAACCCATAAAGGACATGATGCAATTTGGTTTATAGTAGATTGAATCACCAAAATGGCTTGATTCACTCCTACTCAAACTACATTTTAAACTCTAGAATTAGCTAAGATGTTTGTTGAACATCGCTACTCTATGGTCTACCACAAGCCATAGTGCTGAAAGAGATAAAAAGTTCACTAGTCATTTTTGGAGAGTTTTTTTTAGTAGGTTAGAAGCAAAGATAAATATGAGTACTATCAAACATCCATAGATGGATGGGAAAACAGGAAGGCTCAACTGAATACTTGAAGTTATGTTATGAGTCGATGTATCTTCAAACCAAACTAATAATGTTAGTAGATTGAAAAGAAAAATGAATGACAAGGTAATCTTGTATCTCTAGATACAATAGTCCAACTTATCTTACTTTAGAACATCCCTCATGAACATGAGAAAGTACTAAGCACTCAAGATAAAAAACAAGGAATCATTTTGTAAAGAGTGCCTAGTTAAATGGAATGATAGGATAGAAGAAATTGCCACATGGGAACAAGTAAATTCTATCAATAAAAGATTTTCCTCTTTTCCAACTTCAAGTTAGAAAATGAGGCAAATCTTTGAGAGTGACTCCATGATCGGAAAGATTAATCATGGTGCCTGGGGGAATACTCCACATACATATACTGCTACACATTTTTGAGGATGAAAATGTTCTAGAGGGGGGAATAATAATACATAACTCTTGGGCTACACCGTTGGATAATTGATTTGATCATTGGGAACCTTTGGTTTATTTACTTGGGTTAGACCCTTGAAGATGTGTTTTCAATAATTGGTTTTAACCCTAGTATGGACCCTTTGTTTATTTATTTAATTCGAGCCTCACTTGAATGGTTTTTACCCTTAGGATCAATTAATATAAGGTATGAGAATCTTAGTTTGGGGAGAAGCTTCTCCACCTTGATTTGCACGTGAAGGGAAGGCTTCAATTGAAATAGAAGTCATGTGACTTGCCTTGATAAATGTCCACATGAGGGACACTTGAAGTGTCCTATGACATACACCTTGGGACTTGTGGGATATATGGGTGGAATTGGTTGGATGGAGGCATACTCTCACTCTCATAAGGTGCATATTATACTCAAGGTAGGGAAGCTTTATGAAAAAACTCTTCTCAAAATTTGCATGCAGTGTAATTTACATAACAAGTAAAAAATATATGTAAATGCTTTTTATGATCATCAATATCTTTACCATAAATTAAAATATCACAGAAGAGAAAAAAACAAGAACAGAATCTTGACAATCATGAATATGTTGTTTTCATCATTTGTGTAAATGTAGTAGGTGCATTTTTCCAATCCAAACAACATTACTATAATTGATAGTGACTAATTTGAGTTCTAAAGTTAATCTTATCTAAGTCATTTTTTAGTTTAACTACTAAACCATATACATGTGGAATTGGATATAGGTTCTTAATAGTTACTTTGTTCATATCACATTAACCTATGCACACCGTATATATCTGTTTCCTTTTTTCCACTGAATGAATAGATGTTGCAAAGGGATATGAATTAGTCTTGATAAATATTTATCAAGTAATTCGTTCACTTGTAGCTCTATTTTTTTTTTATGCAAGGGTCCATGTCTTTAGGGTGCCTTATGTGAAGAGGAAATATCAAGGGTGAGGCCAATACCATGGTCTAAGTCTCTTCTAGAGAGTTGTATTTGTGAGGTATACCAAAAACTAAAACAATCAATATTGGACATGAATGTTTCATGTGCATATGGTAGTGTAGTGGCATGATCTTCAACGTTTTTTACAAATAAAATGTAAGATTTGTGGCCCTTATGATGTGCACACCTTGTTTGTGTATGGCTTATTAATGAAAATAATTGAATATCATGTATAGAAGGCAAAGAATTGCATTGTCCTTTATATTTAGATCTTATGGTATGCATGTCATAGTCAATTCATGGATTATAGGTACGGCAAAGAGGCATGTTAATTATGATGATTTGATTGTAAATGTGCAATTAATTATTTATGATCATCATTGTAGGAGAATAAACAAATTTGGACATTTTTGCTTCACATGCAACATTGTACCTATTTCCTTGAAACATGACATTGACTTTGTAAAGAGATAGAAAAGATTCTAGTTGTAGTCCATTAATTAACGATTGAGAAATAAAGTCATGTGAACTAACATCATCATAAAAAATATACATAAAGATTTATATTAATAATGTCTTTCGTACAAAGCAATGAACATAATGTTAAGATCCTTTTCAAGTTCCTCTTTACCAAGTGGGTCTAACATTGACTTGAATCACATCCATATTATGTACTCGTGCTACCACATGTCTATCATACAAAATAAGCATGCACCTCCAACATATTATGTGTAGCTTCTTGTGTTGTGCATCCATTCTAAGCATGCACCTCCAACATATTATGTGTAGCTTCTTGTGTTGTGCATCCATTCTAGAAGTTTTTGGGTGCTTGGTTTCCCCAATTTGAAGGGAAGAAGTGAGTTAATTTGGTTTAATAGATATCCTAGGTTTATGCTATAAAGAAGAAAGATGTTACTTGAAAACATTACTTTTGAGGAAATTTACACTTTTACATCGGGTATCATAGACGAATTGATTTTTGCAATGAGCTGAACTACTTAGCTCATGGGCAAAAGAATTTGCCTTACGTAAACTCGAGGGAACAAGAGTTTTGTGCTTTGGTTCGATTCCCATCTCTAAATAATATTTATTTTTCCATCGTAGTGTGTCTTTAGGATCTTTTCCAAGCATGTGGACAAGAATAAGTCATTGCCAAAAGTTATTTTTATGCATTGAATCAATATTGCCTTCCTTCCATGCAAAAGTAGTCTAAGGTCTTTTAGCATGTCCTTGGAATTGTGCTAGAAAAGATTATTTCACCTTCCCTTAAATTTTTTTGTTTAGGACATTCAATACTATGATGTAAGATGTTCCATTAAAGAATTGCTTCACCCAAAAGAGAACAATTTGATATTTGAATTTTCAACCTTTGAGTAAGATTCATCCAAATACAAATGTTAGAATTTTGGTAAAAAAGAACGATCCAATTTACCACCATTATGCACCCATAGAATTTGTAAGTTGAAAATTTTGGGCACAAATCTTGGATTCCATGCCATCATTTTCGTTGTTTAACTAGTCCTTTTACCACAGAAAATACGTTTTTAATCTTGTAGATACATCTAATGAATTTGTACACCACATTCTTTGATTGTTTGTTGGGAACTTTGAAATTTGTTGCCTAATTTTTATGTTGGGCAGATGTGAGGCTCCAAGATCATTCATTGCATTGTGTGTATCCCTACGTTGTAGAAGAAAACGATCATGGTTGAATGTAGAAAAGAAAAATATTCTTAGAGAAAAAAGAGGTGTAAACCTCAAGAATGTAAGAGGGTAGAGAGTGGGTTTGAATAAAATTAAACTAAATAATGCAGTAGTTTAATGTCCAACTGATGTACATTCCAACCATGATGAGCTGCAAGTGCATAGATGCTCCGGACAGTAGTCATACGGCATGTAGGTGCAAAGGTCTCATCAAAATCAATGCCTCTTTCCTGCGCATAACCCTTTGCAACAAGCCTAGCCTTATACTTGTCAAGTGTTCCATCAGGCTTACGCTTCAGCTTGTAAACCCACTTAGTGCCAATGGCCTTCTTGCCAGGAGGAAAGTCACATGAAGACCAAGTACCATTCTTCATTATATCATCATATTCAAATTGCATAGTAGCCATCCAATTTTGTGAATTTTGTGCTTCATCAAACGAAACAGGCTCATTCTCATCACAAAGACTAGATGCAGCCATAGCATAGCAATCTGATGCAAACAAGGCACTATGAGAGCCTGAACGAGTACGATATGATAGAGGTGCATCTAATTTGCTATCACGCAAAGTCTTCACCAGCCATTTTGGCGTAGTTTTTTATTGCTCAATATCAGCTCTCTCATCAACAAGTGCATCACGTAAATCTGCATCATCACCTAAAACCTGCAAAGGCTGAGAAGTTGCCTCATTAGGACAAGCACTAGACTATCCACTTGTAAAAAGAGGCAGCAAAGTATCATGCATGTCTTTGGAGCAAACAGATGTCTCCTTAGTACATGAAAGCAATGGCTGAATAGCATCTTCCACAAAAACAACATCACGACTAACTGGATAATACAGACGATAGCCTTTACTTTCAGAACTGTGCCCAACAAAAATACATTTTACTGCTTTATCATCCAATTTTTTGCGATGTTGTTCAGGCACTAATGCATATGCCAGACAACCAAAAACACGTAGATGAGCAACAGATGGCTTGCAATCATGCAAAGCCTCATATGGAGTGATAGATTGCAGTGCTTCAGTGGGACACCTGTTAAGTACATATGCTGCACACATGACAGCCTCAAGCCAGAAACTATGTGGTAAAGCCTGACTCTTGACCATACACCTCGCCATCTCCATGAGTGACCTGTACTTTCGTTCAACAACACCATTCTATTGAGGTGTATACGGCACTGTACACTGGTGTTTTATCCCACGTTCAGCCAGAAATGCATTAAAATCAGAAGACATATATTCCCCCCCTCGATCAGAACGGAGGGTGCCCATTTTACATGCTAACAGATTTTCAGCCAAAACCAAAAACTGTTTGAAGCACATGAACACTTCGGACTTTGCCTTCAATGGATATACCCATGCATGCCTGGAAAAATCATCAATGAAAGTCAAGAAGTAAAGATAATTTCTAAAAGAATGTGTCTGCATAAGACCACATACATCACTATGTACAAGCTGCAATTTCTGAGTAGCCTGAACTGAACCATCTTTTGGAAATAAGGAACGCTGCATTTTGCCCAAAATAAAACCTTCACAAACATGTTTTCTAGGTGCCTCGAGTTTGGGCAAAGAGAGCACCATTTCATATTTCTGTAGGCGTAGCAAACTAGCAAAATTCATATGAACAAAGCGTGCATGCCAAAGCTTTGCATCTGACATAGCCTGAGAATCATGTACTGCACATGCCGAATCATTCATAGATCTTTCATAGTCTATGAGCTTATACAACCCACGACATAAAATTCCGGAAGCAATAATCACATCACCATTTGACATATCATGAACTGTACACGTGTCATCAACAAATTTCAAAACCAAGCCAATCTTGGCTAATGCAGAAACTGATAATAGGTTCTTCTTGATCCTTGGCACAAATCAAGCATCTGACAAAGTGAAAGAACTACCATCAGTAGTAGTCAAAATGATCTTACTAACTCCCATAACAGGATAAGAGGAGTTGTTGGCGCATGTAACAATATTCCCTATAGGGGCAGGCTCGAGTGAAGAGAAGAAACTGCACTGCGAGGTAATATGTTTGGTGGCCCCACTGTCAAAGTACCAA
Organism: Ceratopteris richardii; assembly: GCA_020310875.1. Taxonomy (NCBI): domain Eukaryota; kingdom Viridiplantae; phylum Streptophyta; class Polypodiopsida; order Polypodiales; family Pteridaceae; genus Ceratopteris; species Ceratopteris richardii. The sequence goes on along the minus strand of CM035423.1, from coordinate 156,697,816 downwards.
ACATCTGAGTCTATTGCAGACATGCACTGCTCATGAGAAGATGGGCCAAAACTGCAAACAATAGTAAACGTCCATTCGTCTTCCTGCACAAGATTAGCAGACTCTGTTTTTGGTGTAGAGGCTTCTGCAACAACCATTCCAGCCTCTTTCTTCTTTGCCTCTTTAGCAGCCAGTTTTGGACAGTTCTTTATGATATGATCATTCCCTTTACAACACTTGCAAAACAATTTCTATTTTTCTGATTTTTTCTCATCTTTATCTTGGTTCTTCGAATGTGCAACATTTACAGATTTTTGCTTACTAGTAGATGAGCTCCATTTTCCTTTGCCCTTCTGACTAGCCATGAAAAGCTTTATCTGCAACACGCATTATGGACCTGTTCTGCCTGGATTGATCTTCCTGCAACAGAACAGAGACTAAATCCTCAAATGCCAAAGCATTTGGATTGCCTTTCATCATCAACCGAAGAGTAGAAGCAAAACTCTGATATGAATCAAGAAGACCATTCAGAACAGTCTGCACAAGTGAGCTATCTGGTATAACCTCATCAGCAGAAATCAACTATTCCTTCAAGTCTTTGATCTTTGTTAGAAAATTGTCCATAGAATCACCTTCATTCATGTGCTCACTCTCCAACTGTTTTCGGAGGTAAGCAACACGAGCCTCATTCCTAGCTTGGTACAATGTGGTAAGTGTATCCCAAGCATCCTTAGCTGTTCTGCAAGAGCGAATGTGAGGAATAATGGCATGTTTGACAGACAAAGCTATCAATGCATGTGCCTGAGCATCTCTTCCATCCCAACGAATCTTCTCTACAGTAGGTGCAACAAAAGCTGCAGCACGAACATGAATATGCAGAATATCATCATCTTCGACACCTCTCAGCTTCTGTACCTGCAGTTGTAACAATTGCAGGTGTGATAGGATGTTTTTCAACACCCTACACAATGTTCCACAGTCCTTTTGCAACCAACACATGTCGCATCATATAAGCCCATAACGGGTAGTTGGTACCATCCAACTTATCCTCAACAGCCAACATACGGAATACATCATTGCTTTCAGCCATGGTCGGTGACTAAAATACCTTGATGCAGAAAATTGACTGTATCTCAAAAAGTTGAATAGAACTACCCAGATGAATTCCGCTAGACCTGTAGCAGACTTCGAGACGCTTAAACTGGCGAACAGAAACTGGTATATACCTTTGGTACAAAAAGACAAAATAGCCTACATAAGCACTACGATAGTGCGTTCGGAGGCCAAAACGAGCTCAGATCGCGATTTCGGCACGACACAGTGAAGCTATTTTGATCTCGAAAACACGTTGAGTATGCTCACCACAATTCGTGCGATTCTGAGACTGCAACCGGAGGAGTGTCGACGACGCCCTAGATGAAGCGACGACCTGCTCTAATACCAATTGTTGGAGTTAGACGTCTGTGGAAGCACTCGAACAACGCAAGGAAGAAGAAGAAGATTGGAGCACAACACACAATATTGAATGTATTACTAGAGAATGTACAAAGATAAGTAGCCCATTAGGGCAATAAGCGTATATACAAACTAGGGAAAAAACCTCCTAAAGAGGGAAAAAAGTGCCCCGGCGGTCTTAGAGTGTTCACACACATCACTACCTAAATATATCAACATCTTCATATAAGTTTTTTGTCTCTCTTCTAAAAAAGTCATAGATTTCTTTCTCAATAAAGAGATGATAAATTTTTCTTTAATTTTACCGTCATTGTTCCACCTTAAACCTCCCGAATGGAGATCATTTTTATGGTGCTATTAGCAAAAAAATCTCATATTTTCTCTCCCTCACACCAACATAGTTATGAGAGGCATGCGTCATGGGAATTGAGATAACTAATATTTTCATTTTGCTCGATTTTTAAGCCTCGTCCGAGATCCACGAAAATACCATAAAAAAACTTTGATATTTATTATTTACTTATTTTGAAAGTGCGATAATCGACCTACTCTTCCAACTATGCTTAAAATTTTGAAACGAATAATACACACTAAAATCATATTGTTCTCCACTTTCCAAGGGTTATACCCAAGAAAGCATTTGGATTTGAACGCTAACCTCAATGTTCAAGGTTCCGTGATCATTGAAAATATATTTTCATTAAGCATATAGACGAAACATAAGCCAAGTCGAATTGTCTAGTCATTCTTGCAAAGCATCATCGAAACGCACGAGATAGTTCTCTCTCTCTCTCTCTCTCTCTCTCTCTCTCTCTCTCTCTCTCTCTCGCCGCGAGCTCATCATACTTGGCAAGCATGTGTACGCGCGTGGGAGTGATGGGCATGCCAGGCAGTAGCATGCGAGCTGAAGATTCTCGAGTGACTAGCTGTCTCAAGTGTCCGCCATCCATTTTTCCATCCCTCCAGCCTTTTCGACTTTCTGCTCCCCCAACTCTCTTTCCTCCTAACAAACTTCAGGTATGGCTGACTAAATCCTTTTCCACAGAGGGAGAGAGGATTTGCCTAGCGATTAGTTGCGCTTGAGGTCAGTTACTATTCATATACATGTAGATATATCGCATGTACACGTCGAAACCTGTACACGCACATACGCACATTACATTAGAGATAAACGTACACGAAAATACATAGATATATGCAGTTGCGCTTGAGGTCAGTTACTATTCATATACATGTAGATATATCGCATGTACCTGTCGAAACCTGTACACGCATATACGCACATTACATTATACACAAACGTACACGAAGGTACATAGATATATGCAGAAAGAATTATATTTCCATGCATACGCAGAGATGTCAGGCATGCATGCGTTCATACATATATATTCATATATACATATACACATAGGTGCAAGCACATGCATACCCTCATGTGTCCATGTATGCATTTATCTATGTGTAGTTATGTGTTCTAACACATATATGCGCACACTGTGTATATATATATATATATATATATATATATATATATATATATATATATATATATATATATATATATATATATATATATATGTATGTGTGTGTGTGTATGTGTATATATGTATATGTATATGTATATGTATATGTATATGTATATGGTATATGGTATATATGGTGTATATGGTATATGGTATATGGTATATGGTATATATGGTATATATGGTATATGTATATGTATATGTATATGTATATGTATATGTATATGTATATGTATATGTATATGTATGTGTGTGTATATACACACACATACACACACACATATATATATATATATATATATATATATATATATATATATATATATATATATATATATATATATATATATATATATATATATATAGAGAGAGAGAGAGAGAGAGAGAGAGAGAGAGAGAGAGAGAGAGAGAGAGAGAGAGAGAGAGAGAGAGAGAGAGAGAGAGAGAGAGAGAGGTGATGCTTTATTCAAACAATGTTGGAATTCTTCTTGGTACAAATTGTGCTGTTTTTCTTGCTTCTTTTTATCTTTTTACTTATGAATTTGAATTTATGGAAAGGCTTGTTTTAGATAATACTTTTCCTATCATTTTACACAAACTCTGTAATATTAAACGCTTTGTAGATGATATATATGTTCCTGATTTTAGTTCTTTTCAAGGTTTTATGTATCTAAATAATGATGCTTTTGGTGGTTGTATTTATCCCAAAGATTTCAGTGAGCTGAATTGTATTTCACATGGTGATTCTTGTGCTTTTCTTGATATAAAATTATTTCAATTTCCTTTGGTTTGGAAGTAGATATTTATGATAAAAGATTAGAATCGGAATTTGCTAGCATTAACATGATCCGAATGCCTCATATTGATTCAAATATTTCTCGTTTAGCAAAGTATGGTGTTGTTTGCTCTCTATTGTTTAGATTTTCTCGTCTGTGTTCAAACTTGTCTTCATTTGTAGTTGAGTGTTGTCAACTAATCTCCTTGCTTGTTCAAAAAGGATATTCTTTCAAGAAATTTTTAAAGAAGGTAAGGACTTTCTTACTTCGTAACAATTTCATTTATGGTTCTTCTTTTCATGTGTTCAAATTGATCATTAGTAAATTCAATAGAAAAGGGGAACTTTCTAAGCGTTAACGATAAGATATTTTAGGGAGCTTTTCATCCTTTAGTTTTATTTTAGTCTTTTGTTCATTTATTCTTCTTATCATTATTATTATTTTAGCTATTTATTTTATTATTATTATTCTTATTTCAATTTAATTTTTAATATTGATTTTTTAATTATTTTCTTTTAGTTTTTAATTTTTAAAATGTTATATTTTAATTTTTAAATTTTAATTTTAATTTTAATTTCTATTTTTTAAAGTTAGATATATGGTTTTCTTTTCAATTGTTTTTTTTAATTTCATATATTTTTAGAATTTTAATATTATTATTTCATTTTATTTTTCTTAATTTATTTGTGTGATGTTTATTATCATTTATTTTCTATTTATTTATTATCATTTATTTATTTATTGCTGTTTCGGTTTTTATGTTTTTTCTTCATATTTTTTTAATTATAAATATTTACCTTTTATTATTGGTTTGTTCTTTGTGCAAGACTTTATCATGGCTGAGTTTGCCCGTCACTTTCGGAAGTGATAAAAACTCAGTTTGTTGACTTTACTAGATGTGTTTATTTAGAAAGATTCTTCGTCAAAGTTTGCACTTACTCTTGGGCCCGGATGACGTGAGTAGGGATGTCATAGCTATTTGTCCAATTTATGCATGATAAAGTTTAATTTTGATACTTCTTGTTTTGGACAGACAGAGAAGTTGAAGATGCACTTTCTTGTTTTTTTTTGGGGTTTTTTTTTGTTTTTTAAGTATTATTATATATATATATAAATAAATAAAATTTAAATATAATATATACACACACACTTATATATACATACACACACATATATATATATATATATATATATATATATATATATATATATATATATATATATATATATATATATATATATATATATATATATATATATAGTAAAAAAAAAACGTCTTGTTTTGCTAAATAAGGAACGATTAGGATGTTTGGACATTTCGAACATTTTTATATGTTTTTTTGATTGTTTTTTTTTCTCAAAATGATTTGGCTTGTGTTTTCTTGGTTTAGGATACCGGCGAGCTGGGATGTGTGTTCTTGCTTACTCTTGCACTCTCTTTTGCTCTCTTGCCTTCTCTTCTTTGTGCACACTTTTGCCCTCTCGTTCCCTCTCTTCTTTGCACACACTTTTTCCCTCTCTTTCTCTCTTTGCTTTCTCTTCCTTTGGGGAACATAGAGAGAGACAGTTTTAACCCTCTTTGATTTCCCTCCCTTTGAGACACATACAGAGAGTTTCAATTCCTCATTAATTGTAAGCTTCACCCTGGGTAGAGCTCCCGATGTCATCGCAACCATGTGAAAATTCATAGCCCTACCTCTTGGGAATGCAATTATTGCAACAACATTTTATGGCGGCTCGACATCTTGCATGAAAGATCATCTCTTTGAGTTTAGAGATAGAGGCATCGGGAAATGCACTTTCATACCTCAAAAAACCATAGAGTGGACTGCCCAAACTCCAATTGAGTCGAGGGGTGGGTAATTTGTCTATACCTCCATTGTTCGAAAGCACTGTGGGTGCGGGTATCATCATGCTCATGATCAGAGTGCAATTAAAATGCAATGCATAGAGAGTATGATTTTCTTTGATGCCAATGCCTTTCCCTTTGTTTCACATCATCAATCACATCAAAAGATCCCTGATAGTAATATATTCATGAGAGGCAATATAAGGGTTGGAGTGCAAAAGAAACATATAGAAGAGGTCATTAGAGAGTTGACCGAACTCTTCATTAAGTGTGTTGTTCCATTTAATGTTGCTAATACTCTTACATGGAAGAGGGCCATGAAAACGATTAGTAGAATAGGTGTTGCTTGGGAGGGTCCTTTGGGATAAACCTTGTGCACTAATGAGTTCTTAAAGCAATCAAAATTTATAGAGATCGAAATGTTATTCTAAGATTTGTATTGGAGAAACATGGATGCTCCATTTTGTGTGATGGCTTGTCGGCCATGAATAGAAGGAATGTTTATAACATTCTTGTGTCCTCTTGCAAGGGTACAATGTTTTAACGTGCTATACTGACCATGCATCTAGCATATAGTGATAGGTGAATTTATATTCTCACATGGCAAGGAAGCCATTGAGGATGTGGGAAGTGAGAATGTAGTGCAAGTTGTGGTCAATAATGGGTCCAACTTCATGTCAATGGGGCATATGTTTGAAGAGGCATACCTCAAGATTACATTGACACCATGCTTAGATTTGCTTATGGAAGACATTGGGGAACTTTTGTGAGTGAAATCTATCCTTGATAAAGCAAAATTCATAGTGAAATTTATCATTACTAAGCCAAAAGTGTCATGGACAAAGGAAACCATCCTAAATCTCAGATTCCATGTGAATCCTATATCTCATGATTGGTTCAGAATTAGGAGAAATAAATGCTTCCATTGCATCCAGAATGTGCCAAAACCAATGTCACAAGGGGACGCGTCCGCGGGCCCTAGGGACGCCGGGACGCCGTCCCCGGATGGAAATATGGCGGGACGCCCAACCGGGACGGTTGGCGTCCCCTTAGCCAAATGTGAAACATAGGGACGTCCCCGGGACGCGTCCCCGGGAAGCGTCTTCGGGACGGTCCCATGTGACAGTGAATGATGGGGACGGTTTGGGGACGGCCAAAATTGGCAAAGGTGATTTAGCTACTACAAAGTTGGTTTTTTATTGCCCTTAATGATTGGCACCTTTTTTGGAGCACCTCTAAAAGGTTCTTGGGTCCACAATCAAGCATAAAATAGAGCTCCATTGAGCATATTCAGCAAGTTGCAACCCTCTCCATACTCTGAGCCCTCTCTTCACCCTTCTTCTCTTCTCAACATGCCAGTGGTCTTCTGTTTATAAGTGAAAACCCTAGGATTTAGGATGCTATGTAAGACCCAATGCATGGAAGGATATCCTTTCAAAGAATGGGAGGGAGAGATGTTGAACCAAGTGCAAAATGAACAACATAAAGAAGCATAAGTCGATGACTATCATGCATAAAATGAGACTTCCCGCATAGATTCTCCATGGTGATTTACACTTGTCATTTGTCTATAGAGTCATTTACATTTTAGTCTCTAGATTTAATTTTTGAAATTTATCACTCTTTCTTACCAATGATAAGATGAGAGATATGTTCCCATGACAATATGGCTATTACTCATTCTTATCGATAATAAGATGAGAGAGGTTCCCATGATAATGTGGCACCACATAATCATTCAATCTTAACTTTTTAATGTATATGTTTATTGATATGCTGATGAAGCAGTATACCTATGAATTGTCACTTTTAATTCTTTAAAGTTTGGAGGCGAATCTAGATGTCTAACGTGCTTCATACATGTATTCACAAAAAACACCTTTTTTTTATAGCTTTGTTGTTATTATCCTGTTCATATGTGAGCAAATTCATCGTACAATAATTACTCATTTGATATTTTTGAGAAAAATAAGCATTTTTGAGTCCCGTCCTGGGGACGCGTCCCCGGGACACCCTAGGCTCCGTCCCCGTCCCGGGGACACTACCGTTCTCGGGACCCATCCCCGTCCCCTGGTGACTTTGGCCAAAACCCTAAGAACGACTGTCTTCTTGCTTGATTCTGACATCCAGAGACCATGCTTCGAATCGATGACATCATTGATGACATCATCAGTTCGTAACCGCCCTTGGAAAACCTATATAAGGAGGGGCTGGCCACATTCATTCTCAGTCTTGCCAATACTAGTCTTGGGAGCTCAAGGAGTCGAGTCACCGCCACATTTGGGGATGCAGACACAAGTTGAGTAGCAGAAACAAAACTTCGGAAGTTACGTCAAGGTAACCGCCCTGCCTCTACCCATGCATCTGAATTTAGGCAGTTGATATGTGATCTCACTTGGCATGAAGATTATTTCATAAGCCAATTTAGATGGGGTTTAAGAGACGATGTGAAGGACCTTTTGCTCACGATGCCAGAGGTTAAAACATTGAATGAATATATCATGCAAGCTATTCAATGTGATAACCGACTTTTTGAGAGGAAACAAGAAAAACAAGTAGAAGGAAGACCTCACCAATGGAAACCCTTCCAGCCCACTCCTAAAGATGAGTCTATGCCTGAACCTATGCAAATAGATGTAACTAGGTTTCAGCCTCTAACACCGGAAGAGAAACAGAGAAGGAGAATTAATAAGTTATGTCTCTATTGTGGAAACCCTGGACATATTGCAATCAATTGTCCGAACAAGAGAACAAACTCCAGAGTCGCAGTCACCCTTGTAGAGGAAGGAAACGAGGAAGTCCAGTTGTAAAAGAGACCGTGTAGCCGGACCATGATATAAGAAAGGGTCTCATAATTCCAGCTACACTCATAGAAACATGTCTTGCACCTATCAAGTTAATCATGCCCAAGAAGACCCTTTCCCTTACAACCCTAGTAGATTCAGGAGCCGCCTCATGTTTCATCGATGGAGGATTGGTTAAGAAACATGGAATTCATGTACTTTGGAAGAACAAACCAATAGTAGCTGAAGTAGTAGATGGACGACCTCTAGCATTTGCGAATATAACCATGGAAACCACACCATTAAGAGTACACCTTGGTGACCATGAATCCCACATATGTTTCAATGTAATATCGAGCCCAATACATCTAGTTATTATTGGAATGCCCTGGTTAAAGAAGCATAATCCAGACACTAATTGGGAAAAGAATGAAATCACCCGTCGAGATATCCAGAAGAACCCAACATATGTCGGAGCCAAAGCCTCCATAAATGCAGTAAGGAAGGAACCTACATATATGATCTATGCCATACCAGCTCAAGAACCCAAGAAAGATGATCCAGTGGAGCTACCCAATCAGTACAAAGGCTTTGAAGATGTTTTTGAAAAGAAGAATGCAGATATCCTTCCAGAGTATAGACCTTATGATTGTGCCATAGAACTTCAAGAGGGAGCACAGCCACCCTTTGGACCAATCTACAGGCTTCCCCCATAGGAACTTACAGAACTACGCAAGAACATTGATGAGAATCTAGCAAAGGGGTTTATCAAGCACTCAAAGTCTCCAGCAAGAGCTCCTATTTTATTTGTAAAGAAGAAGGATGGGACTCTCCGGATGTGTAGACTATCATGGATTGAATGAAGTCACTATAAAGAAGAGATACCCTCTACCACTCATATAAGAGCTCTTGGAACGCCTTGGAAAAGCAAAATTCTTCACGAAGATTGACCTTTGAGGAGCTTACAACCTTGTCAGGATCAAAGAAGGAGACGAATGGAAGACATCATTTCGAACAAGGTATGACCATTTTGAATATGTAGTTATGCCGTTCGGTCTCACAAATGCTCCAACGGTCTTTCAACATATGATGAATGATATCTTTCGAGAATATTTAGATGATTTTGTTGTAATATACCTTGACGATATCTTGAATTCTCCAAAAATCTAGAGGATCATGAATTTCATGTAAAGATAGTCCTAGAGAAACTAAGAGAAAAAGGATTATATGCAAAATTCGAGAAGGGCTCTTTCCATAAGACAGAAGTGGAATTTTTAGGGTACATTGTATCGGATAAAGGAATTTTTATGGACCCTAAGAAGATTGAGACAATCCTTGATTGGCAACCACCTTCGTGTGTTCGAGATGTACAATGTTTTCTGGGGTTTGCTAATTTCTATAGGATATTCATCAGAGATTACTCCAAGATTGTGACCCCTCTTACCAAGCTTACAGGAAACTCCAAATTCTCATGGACCGAAGATGCAGAAAAAGCCTTTCAAACCTTGAAATCAGCATTCACTATTGCTCTAATTCTAGTTCATCCGGATTCCAGTAAGCCCTTCTTCCTAGAGACAGATGCATCAGACTTTGCCCTAGGGGCCATTCTTTCCCAATATGGAGATGATGACACCTACATCCAGTTGCATATTATTCAAGGAAATCTTCCCTCCGGAAATTAACTATGAAAGAACTTCTTGCCATAGTGGACGCATTTGATACATGGCTTCACCATCTAGAAGAAGCAGCTCATAAAGTCACTGTGTATACAGATCACAAGAACCTAGAGTATTTTATGACCACCCGCATTCTCAATAGAAGACAATCTCGATGGAGTAACTTTCTATCCAGATTCGACTTTGTCATCACATACCGTCCAGGACGTCAACAATGTCAGTCAAATGCCCTGAAGATCTTACCTTGCACCAAAGAAGGGTGAAGAGGCCTTTGCTCAACAGGAGAGTGTATTACTCAAGCCTGAGCATCTCTAGTTAGCAGCTATCTCTTCAAGCCATCATGAAGATTCAGCCTTGAATCATTTGATCCTTGAGAATCTACCACAAGATGAATTGTTTTGTAATGTTAAGCAGAAAGCTCGAGGAGGAAAAGTCCAAGAGGTAAACGAATTTCAGGAAAAGATGGATTACTACTCTATAAGAACCTATTGTATGTCCCTCCAAAAAACCCCAGGATCCAAGTACTTCGATAACGTCATGACAACCTTGCAGCAGGACATTTTGGAGTGAATAAAACAATAGAACTCATATCAAGGGATTTTTGGTGGCCTCAAATGTGGAAGGAAGTCAAAGAATATATCCGAACATGTGATACTTGCAATAGATCTAAGGTACCCCGACATAAACCTCATTGCCTCTTGCAACCTTTACCTATTCCAGAAAGGCCATGGGCTTCATTATCTATGGATTTCATCACAGATCTACCAAAGTCAGATAAGTATGATGCTATTCTTGTTATTGTGGATAGATTTACAAAGATGGCACACTTCATTCCAATTACAAAGGCAATCACAAGTGAAGTCATTGCTAGGCTTTTTCTCATATACATCTTTAGGCTCCATGGATTGCCCGATGATATTGTCAGTGATCGAGGTCCACAGTCCATATCCAGCTTTTGGAACAGTCTTTGCAAGCTCCTTGGTGTTCAAGTTAAACTATCTATAGCAAATCATCCACAGACTGATGGACAAACATAACGGGTGAATCAAGTCCTAGAGCAATACCTCCGTGGCACTAGCAACTATCATCAAAATGATTGGTTTGAGTTGTTACCCTTTGCAGAGTTTGCCTATAACAATAGTGTTCATGCATCTACTAAGCAAACTCCCTTCTTTGCAAACTATGGACAACATCCAAGGATGGATATACAACTCTCAAATCATGTCAAGAACCCAGCTGCTAAAGACAAGGCCCAGTACTTGATGGACATTCACAAAGAACTCAAGGAAGAGATCCATAACGCTCAAGAACAATATAAGTATTATGCAGATCAACATCGTGTCCAGAATCCATCGTATCAAATTGGGGATAAAGTATGGTTACTCGGAAACAATTTGCAAACTTCAAGGCCTTGTGCAAAGTTAGATCATAAAAAATTTGGTCCATTTACCATCTTGGCCAAGATTAATCTAGTCACCTTCAAGCTCCAGCTACCTAGTAGCATGAGATTACATCCAGTTGTCCATGTATCCATGTTGGAACCATATCAGATTTCACCATTGAGGGGGAGAGACCTAGTCCTTCACCACCTATCGAGATTGATGATCATGAAGAATTTGAAGTCGAGCATGTCCTAGATTCGAGAATATCCCGAGGAAGATTAGAGTACCTTATTCATTGGAAAGGGTATGACATTAGTGATCGTACTTGGGAACCTACAAAAAACCTTCAGAGCGCACCAATCAAGGTTCGAGAATTCCATAAGATAAATCCAATGAAGCCGGGACCAGAGAAGATGACCGCTCCTCGTGGAACTCGTCGCTTGAGGGGGAGGTGATGTCATGGACAAAGGAAACCATCCTAAATCTCAGATTCCATGTGAATCCTATATCTCATGATTGGTTCAGAATTAGGAGAAACCAATGCTTCCATTGCGTCCGGAACGTGCCAAAACCCCAAGAATGACTTTTTTCTTGCTTGATTCTGACATCCAGAGACCATGCTTCGAATTGATGACATCAATTCGTGACCGCCCTTGGAAAACCTATATAAGGAGGGGTTGGCCACATTCATTCTCAGTCTTGCCAATACCAGTCTTGGGAGCTCAAGGAGTCGTGACCGCCAAGTAAGTACTCTCCAAGTTCCAGTTCTAGTTCTTGTCTTGTTCCTTGTTCCAGTCTTGTCTAGTTTAGTTCTTGGACATCCTGTCTTGTCCTCTTGTAATCTCGTAGTACGAGATCTTGTCGAGTTCTTTCTTGTATCTAGTTCATCTCCCAAAAGGGAGTTCTTGTAATCCAGATATCTTGTCTCATACTTAGGATCCCGGGTTGTGGGATCTCCTGTATCATCTCTAGTCCAGTTTTCCATACCTATTGGTCCCGGGTTGTGGGACGTCTTGTATTGGCTACATCTTCTTGTATTATTTTCCCTATATGGGTGTTCTTGTAATCATAAATGTATTTCGGAAATCTTGTCTAGTGAAGTCAGAGAGCACAATCTAGTGCTCCCCTGACATAAAAGTATTGAACATCTTTCATTCCCATTCTTCCTTGGATTTCTAAAGACCCTTTATCACACTGTTTTGTTACATGTATATAGTACTTGATAGAGTCCTTAGAGTAAGAAAAGGGCTTCTATGTACAGTGGTGGCCAAAGATTGGTACAACATTCAAGAGGTAAGAGGAAGAGACTTTCTCTTCAGACAGTTTTCAACACTCGTTATGGGAGGTAATGAGTTTCGGCCAAAGGAAGATACATTGGTAGCTTTCATTGAGTCGGTGTACAATGTTCTTCGCATCACGGATATGGAGAGCACCAAACTTGGTCTTGTACATGAGTACATTGACCATATACAAGGAAGCATCCATAAAGTTGTCTAACTTTGAAACATCGAGTAAATAAAGGTTTTTTACTTGAAAGTTGAAACATGTTACTAGATAGTTTGTTAATTGATCATATGATGTAACCACTAACGTGTTATATATAATCATAATGTAATCATGTACTAATAGTAATTTATCATATGTTCATTGTTTATTATAAATAGGAAGACAACTGAAGAAAAGATGGGATTGGTTTCATAAACCAATCCATTATGTCACTCATATTCTTCATCCATTATGTTGCTCATATTCTTCATCCCTTATGGAGAAGTGAGCAACAATTTATAGACAATGAGCTAGAGGATAGTTGGATTTACTACATCACGATGGACAGGCGGTGATGTTGGTATCTTGTCAGAGTTAGAGTGTGAGAGATTGTGGTTCTGTAGGATGGAGCGCTACTTTGGAAAGCATGTTGCACGGCTACACGAGAACCAGGTTGCTCTGGTCACATGGTGGGAGAAACATGGACTGAGTACTCAACTATTGGTAAGTATTTTTACCCTTTGGATCTTTCAGAATTCATATTACATGATGTTTTTATTATGATCTATTTTCTTATTCACAACGAAGATTAGCCTTGTGAATGCTTTGGTAAGATTGTAGCACGTCTTGCAGAGTAGGAACCGGAGCACATGGGCTCTATTCCATACGAAAAAAAAGAATAGATTTGAGTCCTTAACAACTTGAGAGATTGTGTCAGACATTGGTCTTGTTGCATGATGGCCACATGGTGGCTCTAGACCATTCCAGATCATTACTGTTTTGAATACAAGGGGATATATTCGATGGGAGGAGAGTGGCACACACGTCATTCACAAGCCATCATTTTTTAAGTTTCAAGAGATTTTTTAGCTATTACAATTGGTATCTAGAGCTGAGATCATTTGGGATTTTTCACGTGAGTTTGTAGCCGCCTCCAGATGCATGACAGATCATTGTCGTCCTCAAGCTGCCATCTCGACGAGATGTAGCATAGAGCTTTTATGCAAAATAAAAGGAAGAGGCCTAGGAGACCTCGGGAGCAGTCAACGGACCAATAGTCCACACGTGCGCGACACTATCTGAGAGCAATACGAAGAGACAAAGTAGCTCTCTCTTCCACCTCCTCCCCTCTCTTGGATGTGAGTAAAGGGAGAGTCAAGTTCCTTATATAGGAGTCTAATTCGGCTTTTGTAGCGTATATGGAATAAAAGAACTCACTTGCGCATGTGTTCATCGTTGAGAAGACTTATTCAAGAGCAAATTCAAGCTTTTCTTCTATTGCCATAGCCCAAGCTCTTCTACAAGACCATGTTTAGCATACAAATATCCATCAAAATGGGCATATCTCACTCATTTGGCATCCAAATTAAGTGATTTAACTTGGTATACATTACAAGCCTCCATTTGAACCTATCTTGAGACTTGTACAGAGCTCCAAAGTTGGTTGTTCAACAACAAAGACCCTCATTTGAGCACTTTTTCAACGCGATAATCATTGGGATATTCTTGGAGACTCAAGAGGAGTGTGTGTTGATCATCTCCAGCACTTGCATACACCTGCACATCAAAGTTTTGGACTCCAAGTTTTCTGGTCAATTTTGATGCATTCTTGCTCTTTTCATGCATCATTGTGCACATAGGATAAGTTATTAAAAAGAAACACCATAAAAAGAGACTTACACCTTATCCTAGCATGGAATCAAGACCCTCTTAGGTGTACATAAGGCCACTTTGTTATCTTAGGTGTACATAAAGCACACAAACCTTTATTTAAAAAAAAAAAACACCATAAAAAGAGACTTACACCTTATCCTAGCATGGAATCAGGACCCTCTTCACTGGTTAGGACTGACACACTCATGGCTGAGCACACCTCAGACCTTATAGAGACCATGAGTGCTAGGATAACACCTTAGAGAGCGCACTTCATGACATCTTGGAGCACGTGCGTGGGATGGAGGTAGATGCTCCAAGCGAGTATCAAACTCCAGAGATCCCTAGAGAGAGCATACTAGTTAGAGAGGCATGATGGAAACTTAAGGACCTCACGGTTCGACTAGTGCTAGGCTGTCGATGCTTTTGAGTAGTGGCTCACCAAGTGCGAAGAGTGCTTTCATTTATGCCATATTTGGACGATAGGCATAAAATTTAGAAGGCCACATCAAGGACGTCGCCCACATGTGATGGCGTAAGATAGAACAAGACAAGAAAGAGTCCACGACTTGGGAGCAATTTAAAGTCTTGTTCTATAATAACTTTGTACCGCCTGATGAGAGATCTAGAGTGCTAGACACTTGGTTTTTCATCAGCCATAAAAACCAAACTGTTCAGGAGTACTCAGATAAGTATAAAGAGGTACTTCTCAAAGTACATGATACTATCCCAGAGTTTCTCGAGGTCCACAAGCTCATCTTGGGACTTAGAGAAACTATTCGACCTTTAGTGAGGAAGGAGAGGGGTCACTCCTTGGCACATGCCATGGAGTTGGCTTTAGTTTATGAGGATGGCCACAAGGGCATAGGCTTCCAGCGTCAAAGGTCCTCATGGACTAAGATAAGTCTACCCTTCTCCACATCTACTCTTTGTTCGATCAGTGCACAAGCTTCCAAAGAGGCTAAGCATGTGCATATGACCAAGACAGGTTCAAGAGGGAAAGGAAAGTGTCTGCACTGGCTGAGAGGGCGTATAATAAGTCCATTTTTAACCCTAAGCAGATTGAGAAGGCAATGAGGTAGAGATTGTGCTATGGATGTCTAGGACAACATCTCTTCAAGGACTGTTCTAAGAAAAAGAAAATAGAAGCTACCATGCCATGACGTTCACGAAGAAGGTTCCTACTATGCCAGACGCTGTGCTTTTGCCAATGGTACAGAAATGCAGTCATGGAAACTGTAGCTAGAATGCTCAAGTACTTTCAGATACAGTAAGAGCATAATTCCAAGAGTTGTTCTTGAAAGAATTACCTTCGGGTTTACCTCCTTGCAGGAACATTGAGCATAGAATCGAATTGGTACTAGGAGTGAGTTCGACCTCACGACCACCATTTCGAATGAGTTTGCAGGAGGAGAATGAAGTCCGCAAGGTCCTGGACGAGTACTTGCAGAAAGGGCTGATTAGACAGAGCTATTCGCCCTTTGCAATACCAGTTCTTCTCGTGAAGAAGAAAGATGGATCTTATAGGATGTGCGTCAACTAGGGAGCACCCAATAAGATTACCATCAAACATAGATATCCCATGCCCATGATAGATGATCTTTTAGATGCTCAAGATGGAGCTATTGTATATAGTAAAATAGATTTGAAAAGTGGCTACCATCAGATTAGAGTAAAAGATCAGGATGTATATAAAATACCTTTCAGAACTTGTTTTGGGCATTATGAGTATTTAGTTATGCCATTTGGTTTGACTAATGCACCTGCTACTTTCATGATGTTAATGAATGATATTCTACGACTGTTCATTGGAAAGTGTGTTGGATTTTGTTGATAACTTCTTAGTGTATAGTAGGTCTCTACATGAGCATGAAAGTCATTTGAGATTAGTATTAAATAA
Organism: Ceratopteris richardii; assembly: GCA_020310875.1. NCBI lineage: Eukaryota > Viridiplantae > Streptophyta > Polypodiopsida > Polypodiales > Pteridaceae > Ceratopteris > Ceratopteris richardii. Next base: position 156,681,352 of record CM035423.1, on the reverse strand, counting down.
ATTAAAAGAAAATCAGCTATTTGTAAATCCAAAAAAGAATCAGTTGTTTCTTCCAGAGATAAAGTATTTAGGGCATGTGGTATGGGACGATGGGGTCCAGATGGATCCCAAGAAAGTCTCAGTTATTCTAACTTTGCCTACTTTTCAGAAAGAGGGGCAATTATGGTCATTTCTAGGACTTTTTCGGTTTCTATCGGAAATTCATCTCTTCTCATTCGTTGATAGCAGCGCCTATGATGAACTTGCTTCAAGGCAAAGTGTTATTTGCATGGAAGCAAGAGCACCAAGAGAGTTTTGATACTTTGAAATAAGCTGTTTCAAAGGCTCCTATACTTAAAGTGGTAGATCCGCAGAAACCATTTGAGTTGGAGACAAATGCTAGCAGCATAGCCATAGGGGTAGTCTTGAGCTAAGATGACAGACCAATAGCTTTTGAAAGCAAGGAGTAGTGCACAACGCAATTGGCCAGTGCATGAACAAGAGTTATATGCAGTGGTGCATGCTCTTAAAGTATGGAGACACTATCTTTATGTTGCAGACTTTAAGGTATACACAGATCACCACACACTTGAGTACTTTTGTAGTCAGCCAAATCTTTGAGGCAGACATGCTCATGGCTGAGCTCATGCACGAGTTTCACATGGAAATCCTGTATAGAAGAGGCAAAGAGAATATAGTAGTTGATGCATTATCACGGATAGTGCACAACGCAATTGGCCAGTGCATGAACAGGAGTTGTATGCAGTGGTGCATGCTCTTAAAGTATGGAGACATTATCTTTATGTTACAGACTTTAAGGTATACACAGATCACCACACACTCGAGTACTTTTGTAGTCAGCCAGATCTTTGAGGCAGACATGCTCATTGGCTTAGCTCATGCACGAGTTTCACATGGAAATCCTGTATAGAAGAGGCAAAGAGAATATAGTAGTTGATGCATTATCACGGATAGTGTATCGAATGAGCTTTATAGTTCTAGAAAGATCATTGCTTCAAGAAATAAAAGTGGAAGAGCCACATTTGTTACAGATCATCAGAGCCATCAGTGATAACTCTATCATAGGAGACGAGGCAGTTCTAGCTGTTTATTCCCTAGTAAAGCAAACAAATCAAGTGTGTATTCCAATTTCTCAAAGGAGAATGGAATAGTTAAATGGAACAGAAAGGTTTGCGTACCAAATTCCCGCGATTTGAGAAGAAAAATCATGCATGATAACCATGATGTTCCTTGCGGAGGGCATCATGGTGTTGACAAGAGAATTCAGCTTGTTAGAAGAACATTTTGATATCCTGGATTAGCGAGAGATATCCACACACATGTTTAACAATGCTTTGTGTGTCAAGTCAACAAAGCAGAAAGGGTAAAGACATCAAGTTTTTTTCATCCTTTACAAATTCCAGAGCATTTTTCATCCTTTACAAATTCCAGAGCATAACTGGGATAATGTATCCATGGACTTCATAGTAGGGTTACAGCGGACCCAAAGGAAGCATAATACTATCCTAGTTGTGGTGGATAGATTGAGCAAGATGGCTCACTTCATAACCACACAGAAGACGATAGAAGCTCCATAGGTAGCGGAATTGTTTATCCAACATGTCTTCATATCGCATAGGTTACCGATATCCATAATTTCAGATAGGAATGTCAGATTCACAGGAGACTTCTGGAAGTTTGTATTTAACAAACTGAAAGTGTCATTGAAAATGAGTAGTGGTGATCATCCACAGGCAGATGGTAAGACCAAGAGGGTCAACTAGATTCTAGAGTACATGTTGAGGGCATATGTGTGTGAGAGGCACACAAATTGGGATAGTTACTTGCCATTAGTAGAGTTTGCTTATAACAATAGACCTCATAAAGTGACAGGAATGTCTTCTTTTGAGATGAACTATGGCATGAATCCCACTACTCCCAATACCATAGGAATGCCAAAGAAATGTCCTAGTGCTTCAGAGTTCTTAGCGAACCTCGAAGCAAATCTAGAAATAGCTAAAGCCAAGACGCAACAAGCCCCTGATAGGGCAAAAGAATATGCTGACAAGAAGAGATCTCCTAGAGTCTTTGAGGAAGGAGATAGATTTTTTCTTCAAGTGCCAACTAGATCTACTTCATTATCCACAGGGAAGTGTACTAAGCTTTAGGTCCAAAGCTTGGGGGATATCCTAAGGTATTCAATGGTAATGGGGATGAAAGTTGCATGATGGCCACATGGCGGCGCTAGACCATTCCAGATCATTACTATTTTGAATACAAGGGGATATATTGGATGGGAGGAGAGTGGCACATTCATCATTCACAAGCCTTCATTTTCTAAGTTTCAAGAGAGTTTTTAGCTATTAGAGATTGGTTTATTGCCACTGTAATCTCAAGTTATTAGAGATTTAAGGGATCAATATAGCCCCATTGCAGGTAACTTTTATGAAAGCTTAAAACTTTTTTTATATGCTATACTCTAGAGTAAAGGCTAGTCTTAAAGTTAATAAAAAAATTGAATTTTACAAGTGAATATTGATCTTGTTCATATTGGTAAAGTCAAAGATATTCCTCAAATCTCTCGAGAAGAGAAGGATATCTTTGCCATGCTTTCAGAGGAGTCTCATAGATTTGTACGAGATACTCGTAAGCGCACGCAAAGGGTTAGGTAAATTGTAATAGGTACTAAGACTTAACACATATGGCCATTACTAAGAATCTCTTATATATATATATGTATATATATATGTGTGTTTGTATGTATATATATATATATATATATTTATTATTATTATTATGGTTATTATTTTTAAATTAATTAATTTATTTTTAAAATTTTTAAATTTATCTATATATATACATTTTAAAAATTTAATTATTGATTATAGTTTTTAGTGTGTCTCTTTTTGTATTGGTTTCCTTCCTTGTTTGTATTTTTCATGTCTTATATTGGTCTTATATTTTGTTTAGTCTCTTGCTTTTGTTAGTTGTACGCATATATATATATATATATATATATATATATATATATATATATATATATATATATATATATATATATATATATATATATATATATATATATAGTTATGTATGTATGTATGTACGTACTTACATATGTACATACATACGTATGTACATACATACATACATACATACATACATACATACATACATACACACACACACACATACATATATACATACATTTGTGTGCGTGCGCGTGTGTCTGTGTATGCATACATATGTATGTATATACGTACCATATGTATGCATACACAGACGCGCGCGCGCGCACACACACACACATATATATATATATATATATATATATATATATATATGTGTGTGTGTGTGTGTGTGTGTGTGTATGTATACATACATACATATATACAATCCTAATTTGCAGAAATTGGCTCTTCATATTCTTTCGTAAGGATCTTGTGCTTCTTATTAGAGAAATTTGAGCACTTTCTCAATGATTCAAGCAAAAATAAGAGGCAGATTGAAACCAAAAAACCTTGAAGTATTAATGTAGATTCATACAAATTTGCACCTCATGAATAAGATCAAAGAAAGGGGATGATAGAAAAGGAAGCGGATGATAAAAGAGTTCTTACATTGCAAGAGGAAAATGATGGTGACATACCCTCTTCATCCACTTAGGATATTGCAGAGTCATGCAAATGAGGATGCTAATCTCGTTATTGAGGGTGATAATGGTGGTGGTGGTGGTGGTGATGATGTTGTTGTTGTTGTTGTTGATGATGATGATGATGAAGATGATGAAGATGATGATGTTGAAGACTATCGTATGATATGATATGAATCATGAATCATGACATGATACAACATTTCATGTCATATGATTTGATACTTGAATTTTCATGTTTTAGTAGTTTCAAGTTTCAACGGATTATAAAAGACTCTCATTTTGCAAGAGGAAAATGATGGTGACATACCCTCTTCATCCACTTATGATAATGTAGGGAGTCGTGCAAATAAGGATACTAATGTTGATATTAAAGATGATGATGATGATGATGATGTTGTTGCTGCTGATGATGATACAAATGATGATGATACAAATGATGATGTTGAAGACTACACTATGATATGATATGATATGAGTCATAATTCATGACATGATTCATCATTTCATATTGTATGATTTGATACTTGAGTTTTCATGCTTTGGTAGTTTCAAGTTCCAGCTTTCCTTTCATGATGTTTACATATTCATTACGAGATTACGAAACATTGACATTACATTTGCTTTATATACATGTAAGTTGTAACATATCCTTGTATACATATATCATACATTTTTTTATGTGTATGCATATACATAATATATGCGCGCATATATATATATATATATATATATATATATATATATATATATATATATATATATATATATATATATATATATGTGTGTGTGTGTGTGTGTATATATGTATATGTATATGTATATGTATATGTATATGTATATGTATATGTATATGTATATGACATATGTATATGTATATGTACATGTACATGTACATGTACATGTACATGTATCTGTATCTGTATCTGTATCTGTATCTGTATCTGTATCTGTATCTGTATCTGTATCTGTATCTGTATCTGTATCTGTATCTGTATCTGTATCTGTATCTGTATCTGTATCTGTATCTGTATCTTATCTGTATCTGTATCTGTATCTGTATCTGTATCTGTATCTGTATCGTATCTGTATCTGTATCTGTATCTGTATCTGTATCTGTATCTGTATCTGTATCTGTATCTGTACTGTACTGTATCTGTATCTGTATCTGGACTCTGTATCTGTATCTGTATCTGTATCTGTATCTGTATCTGTCTATCTGTAATCTGTATCTGTATCTGTATCTGTTATCTGTAGATACATGTATACATGTATCATGGTACATCTGTAGCATAGTATCATGTATCATGTACCTACTGTACTGTTATCCTGTATCCTTTATCCTGTATCCTGTATCTGTTATCCTGTATCCTGGTACCTGTATCCTGTACCTAACTGTATCCTGTACCTGTATCCTGTATCCTGTATCCTGTACCTGTATCCTGTATCATCTGTATCCTGTATCCTGTGCTGTACCTTGTATCCTGTATCCTGCTAACCTGTATCCTGTACTGTATCTGTATCTGTACATGTACCTGATACATGTACATGTACCTGTACATGTACATGTACATGTACCTGTATCCTGACCTGTACCTGTATACCTGTACCTGTACCTGTACCTGTAACCTTGTACCTGTACCTGTACCTGTAAACTGTACCTGTACCTGCTACCTGTACCTGTACCTGTACCTGTACCTGTACCTGTACCTGTACCTGTACCTGTACCTGTACCTGTACCTGTACCTGTACCTGTACCTGTACCTGTACCTGTACCTGTACCTGTACCTGTACCTGTACCTGTACCTGTACCTGTACCTGTACCTGTACCTGTACCTGTACCTGTACCTGTACCTGTACCTGTACCTGTACCTGTACCTGTACCTGTACCTGTACCTGTACCTGTACCTGTACCTGTACCTGTACCTGTACCTGTACCTGTACCTGTACCTGTACCTGTACCTGTACCTGTACCTGTACCTGTACCTGTACCTGTACCTGTACCTGTACCTGTACCTGTACCTGTACCTGTACCTGTACCTGTACCTGTACCTGTACCTGTACCTGTACCTGTACCTGTACCTGTACCTGTACCTGTACCTGTACCTGTACCTGTACCTGTACCTGTACCTGTACCTGTACCTGTACCTGTACCTGTACCTGTACCTGTACCTGTACCTGTACCTGTACCTGTACCTGTACCTGTACCTGTACCTGTACCTGTACCTGTACCTGTACCTGTACCTGTACCTGTACCTGTACCTGTACCTGTACCTGTACCTGTACCTGTACCTGTACCTGTACCTGTACCTGTACCTGTACCTGTACCTGTACTACCTGTACCTGTACCTGTACCTGTACCTTGTACCTGTACCTGTACCTGTACCTGTACCTGTACCTGTACCTGTACCTGTACCTGTACCTGTACCTGTACCTGTACCTGTACCTGTACCTGTACCTGTACCTGTACCTGTACCTGTACCTGTACCTGTACCTGTACCTGTACCTGTACCTGTACCTGTACCTGTACCTGTACCTGTACCTGTACCTGTACCTGTACCTGTACCTGTACCTGTACCTGTACCTGTACCTGTACCTGTACCTGTACCTGTACCTGTACCTGTACCTGTACCTGTACCTGTACCTGTACCTGTACCTGTACCTGTACCTGTACCTGTACCTGTACCTGTACCTGTACCTGTACCTGTACCTGTACCTGTACCTGTACCTGTACCTGTACCTGTACCTGTACCTGTACCTGTACCTGTACCTGTACCTGTACCTGTACCTGTACCTGTACCTGTACCTGTACCTGTACCTGTACCTGTACCTGTACCTGTACCTGTACCTGTACCTGTACCTGTACCTGTACCTGTACCTGTACCTGTACCTGTACCTGTACCTGTACCTGTACCTGTACCTGTACCTGTACCTGTACCTGTACCTGTACCTGTACCTGTACCTGTACCTGTACCTGTACCTGTACCTGTACCTGTACCTGTACCTGTACCTGTACCTGTACCTGTACCTGTACCTGTACCTGTACCTGTACCTGTACCTGTACCTGTACCTGTACCTGTACCTGTACCTGTACCTGTACCTGTACCTGTACCTGTACCTGTACCTGTACCTGTACCTGTACCTGTACCTGTACCTGTACCTGTACCTGTACCTGTACCTGTACCTGTACCTGTACCTGT
>CM035423.1:156599521-156662021 GCA_020310875.1 Ceratopteris richardii | reverse complement strand
GCTTTTGGGGCAAGTGGTTAGCCCATCACATTCCTAACCAAGAGGTTATGAGTTCAATTCCTTACACCGCCCTAGAAGGTTTTGAAGCTGTTTCTTCTTGGTGATTTGCTGCTGCCCTCTTGTTCTTTACATACTCCCAAGAGCGTGTACTTGCCGATTCTAGTAAATGACTGCTATTTTTTGGTTATCCTTCTATTCTTGCTGCTACACCTAGTTTCCTACCTACTACCTGAAGAAGAGAAGGCTTTGTGGCTTCTACTTTAGAGAAGAAACCCTCAATTTCATTAGGGTTGCAGAACTTAACCTTGATTACAGTGCATAGTCTGTTTTTCCTAAAACAATCCTATTTCTCTTTTAGTTTCAACACACTTTCACTTTCACTTTCACTTTCACTTTGACTTTCACTTTCACTTTCACTTTGACTTTCACTTTCACTTTCACCTAACTCGTAGGCATACTTCTCTTCAATTTTTGTACCTAGATCCATTTTATATTCAACCTTTTATTTAGATTTTGTATATTACACACATCGTATAGTTCTTTATTTCATCAAGTAGTCATTACTTAGAGTAGCTTTTAGATACTTGTTTCATTTCTCTTGTCTATTGTCTATTTTCGTAAACATTCATCTATCTTGTCAAGGCATGTGTTCAAGGTTTTAAGTGTTGGAAAGATCTTGTGGTTATTATTGGGTCCAATTCACTTCCATTATTTGGTATCATAGCTTTTGTGCACATAGATAACTTGTTCTGAAGATGAGTGATTATAGAGATACATTGGAACAAGAAGTGAAAAAAATCTTTTGCATGAATTGATATGCTTTGAAGCACTACTATCAAAAAACCAATCCCAATCAGCCTCGTTCACAATCATACATGTAGAATGTGATGATGAATCATATTTACATGTAACAACACATGCCCAAACATCTTGAGCAACATTAGCTTTATCATTCTTTATATTAGATGTATTCTCCAAAATAAACATATCAAATTCTTTCTATTCTTCATTATGCTTGTCAAGCTTTCTACATTCATCAATGATATGTCCAACTTTTTGACAATACTTGCATTTGTTCTTCTTTTGCATATCATCATCATGAGAAGATGAATGGAAGAGGAAGAGTGAGGCTTTGGTTTTGATGAACCCAAAGCTGAACCATACTTCCCTTTTGTGTAATAGCAAGTGCTTACGTTCCCTCAAGCAAGCCACATCTATTCACTCTTGATTGCTCTTCTTGCAAAAGAAGAGAGACACCCTCATCGAAAGTAAACATATTTGGATTTCCTTTTGCAACCAAACGAAGTGGAGTAGCAAAGTTTTGAAAAGATTGCAACAATCCTTTGTGTAGTGTAGAAATGAGTGATGCGCTTGAATCATCTCATCAATGTTTGTCAATTTCTCATTCAAATTCTTGATGCATGCAATGACTCATTTTCAGCCATAAATATATCTTCAAGTTGCCTTCTCAAGTAAGCAACACGTGCTTCATTATGTACATCATAAAAAGAACCAAGTGTATCCCAAACTTGTCTTGAAGTAGTGCATGACCAAATGTGTGGAACAATATGCCCCTTTAGAGAAAAGGGCAATCAATGCATGAGCTTGAGCATCTTTTCCATCCCATCCAAGTTGCACTTGTGTAGGTGGAGAAGGCATAGTTATTGTACTTGAAGAAGATCCTTAATCTATCACTAGAAGCTGAGTAATAGAAGAACCGCTATGTCTCTTGTCGACATATGCCACTATGTTCCATGATTGATTTGCAGCAAGAACATGCTACATTGCTTAAGACCACATTGGATAGTTGGTCCCATCAAACTTATCTTCAACTTGAAGCATGCCAAATAAGTAATTGCTACTTTCCATTGCACAGAGAGCTCAAAAGTAGCAAGATATGAACTTTAACAAAGCTGAAATGCAACTCACAAACTGTAACTATGATGGCAAAAATGATTGCATGAATGGCTTCGAAAGGGGGGTAAAACCCACATGTGCCTGGTGCACATGATCTCCGAGTGCTTAACTTCGTATTTCTATGCTTCGGAACCGATTTGCATTGTTAAAAGTGCATGCGGCGATGATGTGGAACAAAGGAGCTGAATTTGTTTTGATACCATTGTTGGGTGTGTAAGGAAGCACGAATAGAAGTACGCATAAGAGCGAAGGAGATCGAAGCACAGAGGCACGTGATGGTTGGAAGAGCTCTGTGTCGATAGATGTTCAATAATATGAGAATGAGATGACCACCACATACGAGTATATCATGTATATGTAATTACATGGGGAAAAAACCTCTAGCCAACACTAGAGTAAAAGGTGCCCATGTATAAGGTAATAGTTCACATCAAAGCTACTCGAGGGACACAAATGTAACAATATTGTGGCAAGAACGAAGCAAATTTAAACCATTTAGCCCTGTATGCATCATCTATTTTGTATCTCTGTTTTAGCTCAGAAAATGCTAGTAGTTCCCATCAAGAATCATAGAACTTCGTTATTTGAGTTATTCTTTTTTCATTGAAGTATCGGCCTGTTGTTCCCAATGTGCAAGAGGTGGGTAACGGGTTTGATAAGAATGACGAGTATGGCGAGAACATTGCAAAAGAGTGCAAATGTCTTTGTTTGCCATTCCATTTTAGCTATGAGGTTGTAATTTTGAAACCTTCAACCATAACATTCAATATAGCGAATGAAGAAAGCATTGGCACATGGGAGGAGTAATCTTGGGTACTCCTACAAGGAAAACTAATGCTTGCATTTCATGTACATACCCACTTGGCATCCCATTGTCCTCCTCTAACCATGGTGCAAGGCATAGGGTCATCACTCTCATGCTTTCCAAAAGGGAAGCGGGTGCATGATTCCTGCCTCCCTTAATGAACATAGGGTACATGTCATGCCTCCAACTGTTGGGTGCCATATCAAGGCCTACCAACCATCAGTCACCTGACACCTACCTACATGAATAGCGAAGCCTCAAGGTAATAGGACGCTTACTTAGGCACTCCACCATTGGCTTGCATCTAGCTCTTGGTCTGTTCTCCCTTACTACTGGTGTCCCATACCTCTCTTACACGAGGTTAGGGAGCCTGTTAGGTTAGACAATCCCAGTCCCATGAGCTCTGGTGGATTCTGCATTTTGTTTTGCCTCATTCCTCGAGCATATGGATGCTTTGATACCAATGTTAGTGCCTTGCCAGATCCACCTTGCTAACAAGAAAAACACAAGTGATACTTATTAACATAGAACGATGGACGTTTGACTCTCCTCCGAGCTGTAGAGCCAAACGAGATAACCCTTGAGCTTGGGAGTGTGCATCTAAGTGGGTCGCCATCAAGGTGGTTAGGTTGGTAAGGTTCGGTATGGGTAAGGTACGTGAACCGAATCTTACCTCCAAGGTAAGGCTCGTAAGGTACGTTAGGGTATGTGTATGTATATATATATATATATATATATATATATATATATATATATATATATATATATATATATATATATATATATATATATATATATACACACACACTATGTACATAGATATTACATACAATATTGAATGTACATATTTACAAGTCACCTCACCATTAACGACTCACGAGTCATATGAATGATATCACAATTCACCTACACTTGGGAGCATCAATGTAATTTGAAACTCAAACCAAACAATGTACATTGCAGAATAAAGAAAACTTAAAAGATGATGCCACAAAATGAACAAAGCAAGATGTGCCAATGTCTCCATTACATCTCAAGAGAAATGGAATACATAATGAAAAACAAGTCAGAACTGGAGTCTGGCGTAATGCCAAGACTCAACTATGTAGTACCAAGATCTATCGTCCCAAAATCCCAAATGGCAAATACATATCAAATCAGAAACATATCATCCGAGTATGTGACATGATACATCAATGTCATATGGTCAATCATCATACATATGAATCGCTAGTAGCTAGATGCTACTACTCGTCTAAATCCTCTGATGATGAAGATGATGAAGGAATATCTCCGGTACTAATAAGATTTCCTTCATCATCATACTCAGGCTCCCTAATAGGAACCATATCCAATGCTCTAACATCTGCCTCTCCGATGTCATCATCTGCCCCTCTGATGTCATCATCTGCCACAAGTGAAGCTCCTCTACGTCGTGGGCGTAACTTCCGTCGGCGGCCAATCATAGAACTCGTAGATGGAATGTCAATACGAGACTGAGCCTGCTTTGATAGAACATGTGAGCGAGCCCTATTCACTCTCCTATCAATGCTCTCGAGCTCTCGATGTAGCGTACGGTATATGTCCTCCTGCTCATCTCTAATGCGAGCGGCTATATCTTCCTGAGTGCCCATACTCTCATCAAATGTAGTAGGTGACACCTGCAATGGAAACATGAAATGGAGAGCTCAGAGAAGAATAAAAAATCAAGATTCAACTTTAAACTTTTAAGTGACAAGAATTGGATGTTAAAATTATAAATTAATTTACCGGCTTTGGACCATCCAACTTCTTCAAGTATTGTACAAGGCATAGATTCCCCTTGCAAAAGACAACACGCTCTAATTGTGCGACACTCAAACGATTTCGTAGTTTGGTGTGCACAAGGGAATATGAGCTCCAATTATGCTCACATGCACTCGAAGAAGGATCCTACGTAGTATGATCATGATTCAATAATAAATATAGCATGATGCATCAAAATTTAGCAAAAGAAAGAGAAATTGAATATTATTACAATCTTTTACACGTGAGAGAACTCGCAACGCAATAGGTGCAATGGTAGGATGACCATAATCATAATGCTGCCACCACTCAAGAGGTCGCATAGTCACCTCCTTACGAAGTGAGGTAGTCCTCCCATAAGCAATACCAGCATTGCTCCTTTAGCCAGTAAACTCACTATCAAACGTGAGTTGCTCATCTGGTGTCAAGATGTGCTCCATGTATTGATCCTTCATCATCCGAAGACTCGTCTGCGCCCATAATGTAGGTCCCTTGAAAAAGGGATACAAGAGGGCTGAAAATCCATGGATAGGACGAGATAATGTTCTCACCGTGCATCCACTAAGTCTATGATATCCTTCTTCCTACAAAATTGAAACATTCAAATTTATCATTTAACGTACTAAAGAAAGTGCAAACTTCAATAAAACATACCTATCAAGTGACAATGTCGTCGATGAAAAGATAACCTCTCGCATCTTTGTGTACATGTGGTATACAAGTCCGAGAGTAGATCTTTCGTTGTCCACAATACGTAGCACAATGTATATGCATCTCAAGACGGGTACTATGGTTGCAATATCAACCCAAAAGAAATCATCCAACACTTTGCGTTGCACATAACGTGCAAGCTCAGTGTTTGCCGTATGCATGGAAGCCCATCGACGATCAATCACAGATATGCGCAAAGCATCGCTGACTGCCTGGAGTCTCTGAAAAACCATATATATGTATGCGAAGCAGGTGTCTGCAGGACGAATCATATCCACTGAACTATGACAACAGAAAATAGCAAGTGCCTGATGATTTTTGCGTATAAAAGTGACAATCCTCTTTGCATCACTCACTAATGGTGCAAGCCAAGACAATTTGCCTATGTCTTCAAAAAGAAAATCAAGGCAATGTGCAGCACATGGAGTCCAGACAATACTTGGAAAGTCTTTCTCTACCATTTCCCCCATCCTTTTGCAATTGGAGGCATTGTTTGTGATAACTTGTACCACATTCTCAACCCCAATCTCAAGGATAGCAGTCTTTATATGCTCATAAATAAACTCCCCAATGATGCGGACCCCTGCATGACTAGCATCAATGGCTCGAAGAAAATATGTGCCAAGACAACTAGATACCAATATATTGATGATGTGGCGTCTCCTAGTGTCATTCCATCCATCAGATATAATTGAGCAACCACAGGTCTTCCACCCCGATCTAATTGGCTCTAGTTGTACTTCTATCCGGTCCTTCTCTTCATCTAACATGGGTCCACGAAATCTATTATATTCCACCCCATGCCAATCATCACAAGGACCTACTTGGGCTATTGCTTTCACCATTCTTCTCCAAGCATCTACCCTCACTACATTGAATGACAAGTTAGATTGAAGAATGCATCGTTCAATTTCTATTTCAGCAATTTTTTGCCGTTGCTTTTGCAAAGCAGAGGACAACATAGAAGAATGTAAGCTCCCTTGCCTAGGTCTTTGTGTAGGAGGAGGATGATAAGAAGGGGATGTGGACACATCCTCTTCATCTCGTTGGGAGACTGTACGAGCCCTCTGTGGTGCTTGAGTAGAAGAAGGATCCACATCATCCATGAGCTCAACATATGTGGCTGCCATCTCATGACGACGTGCTTCCTTTCCTTGTTGAGCAAGATGATGCTCATTTTTAATAGCCTCTCCTATTTCAGGAGGCATCTTCTCACATGCAGAGATACCTCCTCCTCCAACACCAGATACGTGATTTATAAGGCGTGTTGTAGTAGTAGAAAAATTTCTACCGCAATACTTGCATGTCCATTTTCGAGTACCGGACGCGGATGCACTTGAACTACTAGCCAAAGCATGGCTAATGGTATGTGCATCCCAAACATTGGACACGGCACGAGTCATGATGGATATATTCTAAGTTCTAAGAGGCTTGAACAAATTTTTTTGTGCTCTAAGGCTCAAAACTTAAAAGGAACAACTCTATAGACTATGCCTCCTTCAATGCTCATCATCGACCTAACTAGGGATTCAGTACTCGGATAGAGCTGTGAGCTTCAATTTCGAATGCGGGCAGGGCTTCAAGATGGGAGTCGGGAGTCGAGACACTCGTGACTCAAGGTGACAAGGTCTAAGGCTTAAGCTAATAAGCTGAGAGCTCTATGTAGTATGATGAGAGGATGGTTGGAGAGGGAGGGTGTCTTCCTAACAACCTTGCTCGGGAGTCGAGCTAACGGCAAGAAGCTGTAGCAGACGCGCGACATGGAATAGGGCACGCATATCGAAAAAACTAATCATCGAGCGTGACTGGATTTTAACTATCTGCTAACGAACCGTACGTACAATACGTGTGAGAACCGAACCGAATGGCAAACTGGTACCGATCGATCCGGTACGCGAACCGGGGTAACACTGGTCGCCATCACCACAAAGGCTGGAGCCTCATACAGCCTAGTTGTTGTGGTCCTCGATTCCACCTTACTTGCACACCCACTTACATATCCTCGAGCCACTAACATTTCTTGCATTACTCAATGAGTGGCTAGCAACATGGATATCGCAAACACCATATACAATACGAAGCATATTGCTATGAGCTTTGCAAACTTGCAACTGGCAACGAACTAGAAGTTATGAACTCAATTTTATCTTGTAGAGCTATCTACTTATCACTATTTAGAGCTAGCTTTAGGCTCACACTCATGAATGTAGGAAGGTAGTTCAAGCACAAAATTTCAAGGTACGGAAGTGAAGGCCAAAGGGTATATGCTTGCAGAGCTTGGAGGGTTGTATGGTTGAAAGGCTCAAGGCCTCATACACAAGCCTCAAGATAGTAAGTTACACTTGAAGACCGCAATGCAAGGAGCTCCCTCTCAATAACACTGGTGGTCTGGTTGCCTGTGATAAAATGATGGCCATTTACATTTGGGTTCGGTTGATCTAGGGGCACAGATATCAAAAGAACTACCTATCAAACTTTCCATGCAGTCTTGAACCATACACATTGCATGTAGACTGAATTGCTCGAATGTATAACAAGGCATTTAGGATGCTGTTTATGTACTTTAAATCATCCTGAATGCAATGCTTTTGAAAATCTATGTGAGCTCGAGTGCACTGAATTTGTTTGTGAGAGCTTGGTTCATTCTGTTTCAACGTTCAAGTATGAAGCTTTGGCCTGATTTCACGTGCTAAAAAACATTTTTGATGAAGCATTGCAGTCTCGTAAATTTTTCCCTGATCATTTGAGATTCTTGTTCCTACATGCTTTTCTGGCAGCTGCAAGTTCATTTTCTTCATCTTGGGCTACTATACTGCCACATGCTCCCCGTGTCACCTGGTTAATAAGTTTTGCTCCCTTTTGTCACTCTTCTGTTGTGGAATTGATATTTCATTTTCCTCAGTCCTAATGAAGGCTTGAAGTCTACCAATAAAGCAGTTCCAGGACAGAAGATCAGGATTGAGCAGCCCAAGTATAACATCTAGAATTTTACTGAGCTCTTAATTAAAAATCACTGTATTAACCCACATTTAATAATTTTGAGAGTGCATATAACGTGAGTCCCACATGACAGCTCCTTGCAGTCATGTTCTTGAATTTTGAGGATGACTGATTCCTTAGTAATGATCTGGCATTTACCTGTAAGCAGTTTATATTCCAGCAGCTATGCTGTGAACAGTGTTCACATAATCCTGCCTAGCCCACTTTTGGCCTTCAGGTGAGACTTTTATTGGTATGTATGTCTGTAAAACACATTCAGCGTTACCCTTCCAGTGTCAAAGAGATGGGTCTGAAGAATGACATCTTCATCAGCAACCTATTTCAGTATTCACAAATTATGACACCAGCCATAGGAGAGGAAACTTCAAGGCAGTCAACTGTGTTGAAGCTCCTAATTGACAGGAGATATCCCATGTCTTCTTGATGGTTAGACTATCAAGTTGTTCAGCTTATCTCACAGTTTCGCTCTTTGAGCAGCTACATTAGTTTCCTAGAACTTCATAATTACTGATTTCATTCCTTGGATCAATGCAAATATAGCCAAAAATGTGCCAGGTTGATGCCTATATGTTACTTTAGTCTCTTAACTTTTTGTTCTATACAGGAATATGTAAGTGTTATAGATAATAATGCAATAAGTAGTAATATTGCTATGCTTAGGTATCCTATCCTTTGATTCAAGCTGCATGGACAAGGCGTGCAAGTGGGCAGCCTCCGGCAAGGAAGAACAAGAAATCGTGGGGTCAGCGAGTTGAAAAGTACATGAAGCCTTTCATTTTGGATATCAGCATTTCAAGAAGGTATCTGCATGCCAAAGTGGTGCATAGAGTTACTGGAAAGACTGTTGCAGTAGCAACTACCAATGCAAGAGATTTGAGGAATTCATTGCCATCATTAGTCGATTCAAACGCATGTAAGGTTGTTGCCAATTTACTTGCAGAGCGTGCTAAGGCTGCTGATGTATTTGCTGTCATTTATGAGCCCCGCAAGCATGAGAAATTGGAGGGAAGACTAGCACTCATCCTTGACACATTCCTTTCAAATGATATTGTACTGGTGAACAGCTGATAAATAACATAATAGCAAAGGATTTCAAGTCTGTGATATGTAAATCTTATGCTATGTTTTTAAGTTATTGGTTCACATTTTTTTTCTTGTAGAGATCCATGTGAAACTCTCCCCCCCCCCCCCCCCCCCCCCAAAAAAAAAAACACAAAACACAAACAAAAAGAAAACCCCACCCCACACATGCATGTGCGCGCGCACACACACACACACACACACACACACACACACACACACACACACACACACACACACACACACACACACACACACAAAGGCAGGGTGCACGTGTGCAGGACTGAGCAAAAAAAAAGGCAGCTTCCACTATCCTAAACACCTACAAACAAGAAAAAAACTGACTTTTCCCCCTCTTACATTTGGGAATAGTTTTTGAAGTTTGCCTCTAACTGTAACCATTAGTTAGTTGTGATTTGCACAGTATTCAATGTTGAAAAGACAGTACAGGACTTCTTTTATCTTTTAATAAGAAAAGCATTATTATCGGAAAAGAAGATCATATCTGATGTGGATAATCAAATTATTCATTCCATGTAGCTAAGTGGTGCAGGAAACTAAACTTCTGTCAGCTTTACAGAAAAGTTGCAGTGCTCATTGAGTTCCCAGTTTTATTTTTGGTTCATTTCTTCATCTTTCCCTCTCATATATGTGAGCATGTGTTCGTTGACATGTGGGGCACATGCATGTGCTACAGTGGAGACAAAGCGCTTATAAAGGAGTTGGTTTATTGTGTAAGGGTTCTGTAATATTTGATCAGCACTAGAAATATGAAAACCGATTGCAGATTGTTTTGTTGACTTGGGCTTCTCCTATGCTTAACCTTGCTTCTTTCCTACTAGTGACAGGTGTCCCTTGTCCATTGAACCTTTCATCCATGTAAGGTATTGCTTTATAATGACCACATGGAGATCATGGTTTGTTTAAGCTTTGCACATTCACATGTATTTTGAAGATAACCATATTTTTTGGCCCAAAGAAATCTTGCTAGCCAAATCTGAGCAATTCACACAAAATGCAGGTACTTCGTTTTTGCTGATAGTAGATTAAGTATCATATTACATTGAAACCCTATAACAATAATAAGGGTCTAGGGTATATATATTCATTTCAATGGCATGTTCTTTTCATGTGCAGCTAGTTGTTTACGACTAGCCACAGAAAGATCTGATTCTGGCCACCAATACCCTATTTGGCAACTAATTCCAACTCTGTACACGTGAACTGAAAAGCAGCCTTCCTTTTGAATAAGAGTCATCAATTTTTGGCAAGGGACATGGAGCCTAGATTCAGGAATCAAATAAGAGGCCTTTGATGATCTCTATATTTAGAAAGAAAAATATTGTCTCTTCCCAAGCTTTTAGAATAGGTGTTGAAACTGCTCTTTTGAAGGTTTTGACAATCTTGACTTACAAACCATCCAGATCCTGCCTCTTCTTCCAACACTGTATTCTTCAGAATTGACATGGAAGCTTCCAACAATGTATTCTTCAGAATGATATTATCTCTTCCCAAGCTTTTAGAGTAGGTGTTGAAACTGCTCTTTTGAAGGTTTTGAAAATCTAAACGTACAACCCATCCAGATCCTGCCTCTTCTTCCAACAATGTATTCTTCTACTCCTGTGTCAATTCAAGGAGTAATAACCCCATCCAGCTGTAGTCTGAGCCGGCATGCAGGCATGACCAAAAGAGTCCTAAGAGTTAAGTTCGCGAGTTACTCCCATGCACATCTGTGAGATGCAGTCACACGGCAAGCAAGAACAGGAAAATGTTAGAATGCAAGTTTGTTGGTTATAACACTCCCAACACAAAAAGAAAGCAAAAGAGAAGGAAGAGACGACACCAAGACAAGATAAGGAGAAGAAAGTTGTATTCAACACCACAACAAAATTATATACAGGTGCACAGGAATTGGAAGCTCCACACTTGTACAAAAGATCCTACAAGGTCACAGGGGATCAACCCTCTATTGTACAAGGACTGTCCTATTTATAAGACTCACCCTGGCTATCTAAGCAAGTGATGGTTTATTTATGAGCTGAAAAGCAACTGGATTCCTCATGAAGGGGACTAAAAGTTTATCAGCCTGCTTTGTACCTCTCTGTAGTTGTCTTGTATCATTTTCCTTTTTATTAATTTAAAGCGCCTTTGTCGATGGTTAATTTTACAAGGATTCCCCTAAATCCTGAACCTAATGTGGGCCTACACAAGGAGGTAGGGGAAGTTATTGCAAATAACCCTAAGGACAAAGAGGCTTTTATGTACAAAAGAATGTAGAGGACTGGAAAAATACGTTGGGCAGCCTCCCTCCATGTGCCTTTCATGTTGCTTTCTTAGTTGTGCTGAGTGCCTTCTTGAATGTATTGTCTTCCACTGCCTACAACATTCTTCCCCTCGACATTGTCATCTCTAACAATGCTAGTCGTAGGGCTGTTCAATGTTGATCTGGGAGACAAGTTCCTTGACTTTGTCGCACATATTGTGGGTAGTCAAACTTCTTAATGCCTTCAACATCTATAAGTATTTTTGTGATTGATTGTAGAAGAATGTTCTATGAAGTGGCCGGTGGGTTTCGTTAACGATGATCTACATATTTTAACCTTTCAATCTCCATTGCTTGGGCATTTGCTAGGAGTCTGGTGGTTAGATGGATCTGCTAATGTAAATTTGCACTATATTGCTCAAAAAATTTGGTCTCGAATGTTTGCATATAAAATGGGAAGCAACACGAGTGACAAAAGTTATGCGTGAAGAATGGCCAGCAATGGTGCCATGCTGAGGTTAAAGAGGAGAGGCTCTATGTTGCAATAAAAGCTCACAAAAATCAAGGGAAGTGATACCGCAGTGTGACAAACTTCGATCATAGTTAAAATCTTCACGAGGATATGTGCTACTAGATCTGAACTTTATTGCACATTCTGTGCATATGGTGATTAGTGTTAAACATATACTCCTTGGTGAGTGTATTTGGCTTTGATGGTGGGTGTTTTGTGTAATTAATCAAGCCTCGCCTAAGAGATTGAGCCATCTCTAGTTAATAAAATCAGTAAGTTCATGCTGGTTTATAGTGGATGTTGTCACAAATAAGGCAGAAGTATTTTGTAGTAAGGTCACTGTACAGAGAATAAATTGAAGAAAAGGACTTCCATGGTGACATAGGAAGATGCTTTTTATGTCACAATCAGTTTTGTGTCACAATCAGTGCAGGCAAGGTCAATTTTGGGTTCTTTTCGTACTATATTGTACAAGTAGTTGTGTTTTTGGAGATTCATAATGATGAAAGGTAGTGGTAGTGGGTGCAGAACATGTGTGATATTGTACAAAGAAGCGTGCAGTAAGAGATGTGAGGTGAGGAATTCATTATCAAAGCAGATCGAAACATCGTCAAGGGCATCCATTACGTTTTAGATGCGTCTAGCCACAAAGATAAAAAATGGGTGCTTGGGTGAGACTAGGTAGGGTGGGAAAATCTGCTTCAATGGACTTGATGGGAGGCTGTGAAGGTGGAAATATGATTGCATTGAACAAAAGGAAGTGGTGGTGGTGATGGGGAGGTCTTGTGGTGGGGGTGAGTGCATGGTAGATCAAGACGAGTGTACTTTGATTATCTATGACATGTTCCACGTTTGCATAATGATCACCATTATCATCATTGTGATTGCATCCTTTATTGTAGAAGGGTTCATTTTCATCATTATCTGCCTTGATTGTTATCTAGAGTGTTGTTTTTCTGGCCTCGGATCTTCATTGAAATTGTCATCCTTGTTGTCAGCTCCTTCATTATTGTTTGCATAATTGTATTTCTTGTCATCCTTATCTTAAGAATCATGGTCATCTCCTTGATTTTCACCACCATTATCATTGCCTTCCAAAGGGATTGTTGTCTCTATCTTCCTCCTCTTCCTCTTCATTGTTTTGTTGGGCCTATTGTAATGCTTGCTGTGATTCCTTGATTTGGCCCCATTGAACTCTCATGGTTTTTTGTGATTCCTCTAGCAATCATTGCATTTCAAAAGCTTTTGCACATATCAATGAAGCTATTGTAACTCCAACAATCTTCCTTCCAATAAGCAGTTCATTCAGATAGTTCTTGGATCACAAAAGTTTCCTCTTGAAGTTATTCTTGATGGATTGTTTCTTGTGTTTCGAGTTTCTGGATGATATCCTGCACGATATATTGGTCCTTCACAGTTCCATGCTGTTGGAGTTGCAAGGTGATTTTGGCTCTACTTGCTTGCACTTGATACTTGTTCTCCCGCTTTCTTTGCTCAAATTCTGCTTTGATAACTTTCACTTCAGCTTGAGCTTGCTCTTGACTTCTTTGTGTTTTATGGTTGTGTGCTTTTACCAATTTGTATTTTGCTGCTTTCCGCTTGTGTAACTCTTGTGATAAGGTTTCTTTCTCTTGTTGTAATGTTCGTAGCTCATCTCCTTGCCTTTCATTTGCCACTTTCTATCCTTGTTCCTTTTGTATTTTCTTGAGTTTTTTGGTGTTGTAGGCCCATGGGAGTGAGGTGCTTGAAAATATGGTCTTGGGGAACTCGTTGTTCTCTTCCCGTATGCTTCAATAAAAAAGTTTCCTTTGCCTTCAAGTTTATATTCTGATTTCTCATCTTAGAACTAGCATGCTTCATGATGTTTGATTACTTTACTCAAATTTCAAAATTCATGATGTCCATGTTTCGTGAGTCTTGAAGCTGTGCTAACCGTTGATTCTTATTGGCTAATAAAGCATTCTTTTCTTGCAAAAACTTTTCCGATTGCAATGCTAGTTTTCTATCATTAACTTCTTAAGCTACTCACCCTAATTGTTTAATTAGAAACTACATCTGTGAGGATAAGAGACTTTGAGATGGATGTGCCTATGGCACAATAGAAATTTAAGGTCATGTGGTGATGGAAGTGGGGGTTCAAAAAAGACATTGGCAAGGTGGACATAAGAGGATCAATTGAAAAAAGAAAAAAAATAATCTAGAAGTGTATACAAAGGGAGTTGGAAAACTCAAACATGGCATTGTATGAGTTAAGTGGTTGGTGGAAACTATCATATAATGCAAAAGGAAGGGGATGGGGGGACATGGAGAGGGAGTGACTTCGAGAGTGGACCTACCTCCTCTTGATGGGTTCCCTCAAAACTTGTTATTGCTATGGTCGTCGTGTCAGTAACTTCATCCTTGTTGAGGTCGATTATTTTGTACTCCCTTTCAAATGATGGTTGGAATTCGGCTTGTGGTCCCATTGCTCAATTTTCTTTGTAGTATTGAGCTACTACTAGAAGGGATATTTGTGGTCTCTAAGAATTCATGGTGGCTTACATGATTTTCTTGGTGGATGTTTCCTGTTCCTGTTGTGTTGATGTCATTGTTACAAAGGTCGAGGTTGTCTAGATTCTTTGCTGCTTTTCTAAAGGAATAGTCTTCAAGTTGGCGTCGGAACTCTCCAAAGGTATGGGTGTCTTCTTTGATGACGATTCAATTAACTTGGGCCGAGAAAAAATTGGTGATGAAGCTGTGATGAGACATGACATAGGCAATGTGGCTTCCAATTTATTTGCAGGCCAATGAAGTGATATTCCCAGACAAATTGTCCTTCTTTGAATAAGTAACCAAAATATAGAGGACCATATCAAGCATGTCTATTGAGCACTTTTGAGCATGAGAGAATGATAGGAATGCATTCTTGTCAGGGCTTGTATCTATTCTGGTATACCATGTTAAAATTTTCATAAACATGCAGACACCTAACTTGATGTCATGTGTTTTTGAGCAAAATTTTGAATATCCTTTCCTTCGAGCTCATCTTCAAATCTTGGTGCTAGTCTTGTTTGGAGAGAAAACCCCAAGGACTATCGAATGATTGTAAAGGTAACTTGTACCTTGAGGATTGTATTGTCAGGCTCCTTGAATTTTGCGATGCCCAATAGAGCTGATTTCAGTGCTTTATAGCTACCCATGAACTTGGTGCACTAATCCACATGGATAATTAACCAAAATAGATAGTCTTAAATCTTCATATCACTCCATGTACCCACACTGTTCAAGAAGAAAATGTGTCTATTATTTAATAGGCCATAGCTAGTAAGCCAACAAGGAGGCGATGCTATTCCTTGGAAAACTCAGTCCTTGGACTATCATGATGCTAGAGGAGGAAGCGATTTTGCAAGATATTATTCATTAGTTTCCAAAATGATTAGTCTTCACTTGAGGCTAGGAGAAATGGTCAATAATGTGTTAATGGTATTTCTTATGCATGTATCTCCTCAAGCGTGCCTAATGCAAGATCTTTAGGTGAGACTCTCATCTCAATCATATTTTATGTACATAAAAACAAGATGGTACGTGAGTGGTTGTGCTATGTGCACATGGTTATTGCACAAAGAGGCAATGCTCTTGAGGTGGGCGATTGTAGGAGTTCCACCAAAAATATTTTTTTGAAATCCTAACGGTTTTGCAGCCTATCAAAGTTTGAAGCTCTAATGAGAACTTCTCTAGTGCAAGTTTCCTATCTCATATTTTTCACTTCAATTCTTGGTTTATTTTCTGTGGTTCTAAATGGTTCCTAAATTTTTTCCTTGCTTGTGGTGTACTCCTAGGGCTTTCAAGTTGTTCTTCTTCCAGTCATCTTTTGAGAAATGCATCTTTTAGGTTATTGTTTCTTGAGATTATGCTTCGATTAGTTGATGTATTATTTAGTCAACGTATGTTTTGGTTCTTTGATGGTATTCTGGCTAGATGAGATTGATGCCTAGGATGATGTTGGTGAAGCACAGAGTTTAGGAACCTAGATTTGTTCATGATTTCATTAGGCATTCATGAACTTCTATGGAACCCAAATTCATCTTGTTGGGGGTTCGCAACAATATTTCTTCCAATGTAGGTTGTTCTACTCAATTGCCATTCTGTTGTACTCTAGGTTTGTCCCTAATAACAATGATGTCCTCACCCTCTCTAGTAAACTTCCCAAGAGAGTTGACATGCAAGCACTTTCTAAAGCACTTTTGCAATCATGCACATGAAGAGGATGCAAAGGCTTGGATGCAATTACAAGCACCTCAAATTCAATTTTCTCATACACTCTATCCAACTCTTCTGAAGGGTGACTTTCTTATATGCTTCTTGGGGATCAATACAAGGTACTCCAAGCTACTTGAAATTTCCTTGTGATTTGTAGGCCTATAGACTTTACCTAGGGTTGTTCTAACCTTAATGAGAAAACACACTTGCTATGCTTCCTTTGGTTGGAAAAGTTTCACAAGTGTTTTGATTATGCGGAAGGGCATAGTGTTTACTTATAGTGTTGGCTCAATAGATCCAAAAACTTGGATTAGTTTGTGGTAATCTAAGGTGATATATCTCTATTAGTTTCTTTTGCCTGGGAGCTTCTGGGCAAACAATAACTTGTTTGGGAGGTTTTTCCACAAGATGGTACACCAAACCTGGCCCAAGATCTCAAGGGTGCCTTGGGTAGTCATGAGGAACTATCCTTGGATCAATCATGAGGAATCTAGGTGAAGGAGTCATTAAAGGCCCTTCACAGGGAAATTATGCTTGAGAAGTTGTGGCCTATGTAACCATGTAAAGTTATGGGGACCTATCTAGAGAAATTGTAGGGATCTTTGGAGAAGTGGTGGAATTCTTGGGAAATTGTGTTCATTAGCTCTTCTAACGTTTTTGTATTTTCTCTCATATGCATTCATCATACACTTTGAACTTAGGACAATCAGAATTGCCTTTAATGAAGATTTATTCCTTAAGGGGTAGCTAGACTTCTTATCTGGACATGATTTTCTAGTAGTCGTTAGGGGAAAGTCATCTCAAATCAATCAACAATCACGTATATCCTAAATCTTGAATTTGACCTTGAGTGCAAGGTGGGTTCCTTTGAATAATCGAGTTCTTAGAGATTGTCTACTAATCTATTACAAGGAAGTCATGATCTGTATCCTTTGAAAAGCGTGTCATCTAACTTCCTCAATCAATTATCATGAAACCAAGATCCATCACAATCATTTCCTTAGGTCGTACGAGAAAGAAGTGATTGTAAAGTTCTTTAGGAGGGATACCAAATTGAAGCTATCACCATTGAGGATCATTCTAGGGAGTTTGGCTTTAGATGGGACATGTGATTCCTAAGGGTAGTCATAGACAAAAATTATTGTTCATGAGATTTATGGTCCCATTAGTCTTGTATCAAGACTTGGAAAATTCTTACATAATATTCCTTTGCCAAATGAATACAAGGAATTATGAGTTCTAGGTAGAACATATAAAAGGAGTTGTCCTAAGAGCCTATGATAGTCTTGCGTCTCATGCAATCATTTCATGATCATAGATGGTAGTTTAGTGAATGAACTTAGAAAATTTGATTTTGCACAACCATGAGTGATGAAAGATCGTGCATTCATTGTGAAATCCCCATTTTGTTCCGTGTCATGCATTCTAGTGAGTGAGTCAAGTGTCATCTCATAGTTCTATTATTTCCTTTCACCTATTTAAAAACAATTTTTTGTGGTAGTATACTTTGATAGTGATGTGTGTGAACACACTTAGGATTGTTGGGGTGCATTCCCCCTCCCCCTCCCCCTCCCCCCTTCTTCAAGACATTTTTTCCTTGGCTTGTATATATGCCATAAGCCTAAAGCTCTACTTATATTTGTACATTCTATGCTTAGTAATACACTCTTTGCTGTGATCCTAAGCTTCTTCTTCTTCATTGTCTTGTTTTTGTGCATTCTCGATCCCCAAAATCCAACAATTGGTATTAGCATAGTTTGTTGTCTTTTGAAGCATATCATCGACGTACCTCCACTCATTATCTCAAGCTGCTACAAAATTTGGTGAGTATACTCTAAGTGGTGTACACTTCAAAAAACTAGTCTCTTAAAAGATTTTTATATATCCCAAAAATTGATCTGAGCTTATTTTGTCCTCCTAACACATTATCTAATGATTGTATAGGGATTTTCCTCCAAAAGCACTATCATAGCGATTGTGCATAGCTCAAAAAATGATTTGAGCTCCTTTTGGAGACTTCAAACGCACTATCATAGTAATTGTGCATAACTAAAGAATTGAGTTGAGCTCATTTTGGCCTTCAAATGCACTATGATATATAATATATATATATATATATATATATATATATATATATATATATATATATATATATATATATATATATATATATATATATATATATATATATATATATATATATATATATATATATATCTGTGTGTGTGTGTGTATATAGGTATGTATGTATGTATATAGGTTTCTATTTTCTAATACAAGCACTTCAAAGTCTACTACATGTTTAGCAGTGCTTCATTTCTATTCAGCTTTTTTGAGAAACAATCAGTTCTCTACATCAGGGTACAATCATTGGTCATGCCTAGAAACAATGATGTGTTTTTCATATTGGCTACTGAGGATAAGTTTCATGGTTCAAACTACCCATTACGGGCATACTTGATGCGACATGTATTGATTGCAAAGGGATTATGGAATATTGTGCATGGTTGGTTGCAAAAGGATTGTGGAATATTGTACAGGATGTTGAAATACATTCTATCATAGCTATAAACATTCAAAATGTATCTGATCCATGTGCTGTTGAGGATGTTGTAGGTTCAAGTTTTGGTGCATTTTGTATTTCGAGTCCACTTGTAACTCTAGTTTTGACTGTGTTAGGTACACCACCATCCCCAAACACCCCAAAGGAACTTTGATGGGATGGCAGAGATGCACAAAAACATGTTTTGATTGCCTTATCTATCAAGCATACCATTATCCCTCATATTCGCTCATGCAAAATAATAAAGGATGCTTGACATACTCTTGCCATACTATATCAGGTAGAAATGAGTCTCATGTTTCTTACCTCCAAAAACACTTGAAGAGTGAGCTTATGAATGAAGGTGAATGTATGGAAATTTTCATCATAAAGATAAAAGATTTATAAGCAATTGATTGCTATAGATATATCTTGCCAAACAATTTAAGTATGTAAACCGTTCTTAAGGGTTTACGCAATTCTTATCAAATTTTTTATTTTATTCTTTGATTAATGATGAAAGGAAATTCAAATGCCTTGTATTTTGAGGATTTAGTATTTGATTTGGTGCAACAAGACTAGTCAAGGAAAAATAGGTCTATTGTGCATTTTACAAATAAAGCTTTTGTTGTTAGTCAAAAGGGCAAGAGTGAAGACAACCCTTCTTCTGGTAAGAAACAATCTATAAATGTTGCATAATCAAATAAAGAAGACAAAGATGAGAAGAAAACATATAAGAAAAACCAATTTTGTAAATATTTAAGTAAAATGATCATATTTATTAAAAACTATCCTAAACTTGCTACTAAATAGGCAAAGAAGAAAATGGCAATAATGGTTATTACAAACACTTCTGCTTCTAATATTGAGTTTGCAAATGGCAATAATGGTTGGTACAGACACTTCTGCTTCTAATATTGAGTTTGCAAATTTTTTATAAAATAAAGAATGGGCATTTATTACACAATGTAGCTACGAACCAATAATGCATGATAATTTTATGTCGATTGCAGACTTGGATGTTTGGTACTTTGTTAGTGATAGACCAAACACATTACCCCTCATCACAATTTCTTTACCTCCCTTGAGCCCACCCCTAATCATAGTAGTGTCACATGTGCAAATATCTCCTCATATCCTACCGTGGGAGTTGGAATAATCATCCTTATTGCTCCATATAGTAGCACATTCACATTTTCAAATACTTTATATATGCCAATCATCAACAATAACATGTTATCCGTGTGAAGACAAGCCAGATTGGCTTGGTGGTAAAATTTGTTGATAATATGTGTATAGTCCATGAGCTTTATGATAGCCACAATATTATTGCATCTAGTACATTTTGAAATAGGTTGTATGAGATAAAAAACTATGGAAAATCTATGGATGATTATGCATGTATAGTATATGATTGCAAGCCATTTTAGATGCAAAACTTTGGTGTGCATATTTTGTTCATCTAAATTTTCCTAGTTTGTTATGCATGCTAAAGTATGATATGGTGTCCTCTTTGCCTAAAATTGAGCAACCATCTAAACATGTCTATGAGGGATGCGTTTTGGGTAAGATTCAATATTCTTTTTTTCCCAAAGATGGTACAACAAGAGCTGAATGAAAATTGCAACTTGTTCATAGTGATGTCTATGGTCCTATGTAGACACTATCTTTTGGTAATTGCCTTTACTTCATGACTTTTATTGATGATTTTTTTAGGCATTCATGGGTTTACCAATTAAAATCAAATTTTTAAGTACTGATGTGCTTCAAAATGTCCTTGGTTGTGGCTTAGAATTTATCAACATGTAAAATGGGAACTCTTCGTTTTGGTAGGGGAGGAGAGTATTGTTGGAGTTAGACGTCTGCGGAAGCACGCGAATAGCACAAGGAAGAAGAAGAAGCTTGGAGCACAACACACAATACTGAATGTATTACTAGAGAATGTACAAAGATAAGTAGCCCATTAGGTCAATAGGCGTATATACAAGCCAGGGGGAAAAACCTCCTAAAGAGGGAAAAAAGTGCCCCGGCGGTCCTAGTGTGTTCACACACATCACTACCTAAATATACCAACAAATCCACCTTGGGAGTGATGCAGTGAACAAGGAGCTGGCACTCATGCATAAAAAAGTGCCAAGCTATGTGGAAATCACTCCACAAAAGGAAGTAAGCCCAAAGCTTTGCGAGAGCCTTCGTGAAAAGGTCTGCAATGTTCTCCTGCGTGGGCACATATGCCAAGCTGATCTCCCCAGCAGAGAACCTCTCCCTGACATGTTGATAATGCACCTCAATGTGCTTAGTGCGAGCATGGAACACAGGGTTCCTCGCAACTGCCAATGCGCTCTGACTGTCAATGAAGATGGTGTTGGCAGAAGATTGACCAACACCCAAATCAGCCATAAGGTGTCTGAGCCACACACACTCAACAGTCACTGTGAAAGCTTCCCTATACTCAGCCTCACAACTGGAAGTGGCCAGAGTAGGCTTCTTCTTGCTCAGCCAAGATATACATGAGCTACCAAGCATGAAGCAAAAGCCACTAGTGGACACACGAGTGTCATAGCAACCAGCCCAATTAGAGTCAGAAAAAGCATGCAAATCTGGCAGTAGTGATTTCCCCTTGGGATAAAACAACCCAAGTAGCCGAGTACCACTCAAATAGTGAAAGATGCGCTTAACTGCCTGCCAATGCTTGACTCCTGGACAATGCATAAACTTGCTCATCTGTGAGATAACAAACTGAATATCTGGCCGAGTAATGCATAAGTAAATCAAGCATCCAACAACCTCCTGATAGAGAACAACATCAAATGCATCTCCAGCATCATGAAGACTCAATCGTAAACCTATCTCCATAGGAGTGACAATAGGCTTACAGTCTTCAAGGCCAAAACGCTGCAATAATGTGTCAATATATTTCGTTTGACACAAAGCCATTCCACCATCAACTTGCATAAACTGAATGCCCAAATAGTGATGCAAATGCCCCAAATCAGACATCTCAAAGGAGGCATGCAAATCAGCTTTAAAATCAGTAATATGCTTCTCAATAGGACCAGTGAGCAGCATGTCGTCAACATAGACAACAATGACTAGAAGCACATCATTAGCACGCTTAACATATAAGGTGCTTTCAGTTGGACTATTCTCAAAACCATGTGCAACCAGATAGGCATGTATCTTTTCATACCAAGCACGTGGTGCTTGCTTTAAACCATATAATGCCTTCTTTAACCTGCACACCTGGTTTTCATGCCCTTTCTGCACAAAGCCATGGGGCTGAAAAACATACACTCCTTCATGCAAGTCACCATTCAAAAATGTTTTTTTAATGTCCAACTGATGTACATTTCAACCATGATGAGCTGCAAGTGCACAGATGCTCCGAACAGTAGTCATACGACATGTAGGTGCAAAGGTCTTATCAAAATCAATGCCTCTTTCCTGTGTATAACCTTTTGTAACAAGCCTAGCCTTATACCTGTCAACTGTATCATCCGGTTTACGCTTCATCTTGTATACCCACTTAGTGCCAATGGCCTTCTTGCCTGGAGGCAAGTCAGATAAAGAACAAGTACCATTATTCATTATAGCATCATATTCAGATTGCATAGCAACCATCCAATTTTCTGAATTTTGTGCTTTATCAAACAAAATAAGCTCATTCTCATCACAGAGACTAGGTGTAGCCATAGCATAGCAATCTGATGCAAAAGAGGCACTATGAGAGCCTGAACGAGTACGATATGACAGAGGTGCATCTAATTTGCTATCATGCAAGGTCTACACCAGCCATTTTGGCATAGTTCTTGCTTGCTCAATATCAGCTCTCTCATCAATAAGTGCATCATGTACATCTGCATCAGAAATGGAATTATCTGCATCATCACATGAAACCTGCAAAAGTTGAGAAGTTGCCTCATTAGGACCAACACTAGACTGTCCACTTATAAAAAGAGGCAGCAAAGTATCATACATGTCTTTGGAGCTAACAGATGTCTCCTTAGTACATGAGAGCAATGGCTGAATAGCATCTTCCACAAAAACAACATCTCGGCTAACCAAAATGCGTTTAGTTTGTGGATGATACAGATGATAGCCTTTACTTTCAGAACTGTACCCAACAAAAATACATTTTACTGCTTTATCATCCAATTTTCAGTGATGTTGTTCATGCACTAATGCATATGCCGAACAACCAAAAACATGCACATGAGCAACAGATGGCTTGTGGTCATGCCAAGCCTCATATGGAGTGATAGATTGCAGCACTTTAGTGGGACACCTATTCAGTACATATGCTGCACACACATGCTCTAGTGAAAAGAGGGCAATGAATCATACACTCCCTTTAAGCCCGTTCGTTGATGTCTCCTTCATAGAAGAAAGTAAACACTATGTAGCATCATCCATAAAAGCTATATCACATCTATTATATAATTTTCTCTCAAAATTATAGCTAGCAAAAAAAACATTTCAAATCCTTCATGTGATTTCTTGCATTATTACTCATGTATTAATGCATATGTCAAAAAATCAAGAACATGAAAATGAGCAATAGATGGTTTGCGACCATACCAATGTTCATAAGGATTTAACTATTGTAATGTTTTGGTAGGAAATTTATTAAGTACATATATAGGACACATTATGACCTCAAGCCAAAAACTATGATGTAAAGCCCGAGTTTTGATCATACACAATACCATTTCCATGAAAAATAGGTTTTTTCTCTCTGTAAAACCATTATGTGTGTATACAACATTGTATACTAATGTTTTATCCCACACTCAGCTAGAAATATTGAATTCAAAAGATATATACTTGTTGGTATATTTAGGTAGTGATGTGTGTGAACACACTAGGATTGCCGGGGCACTTTTTTCCCTCTTTAGGAGGTTTTTTCCCCCGGCTTGTATATACGCCTATTGCCCTAATGAGCTACTTATCTTTGTACATTCTCTAGTAATACATTCAGTATTGTGTGTTGTGCTTCAAGCTTCTTCTTCTTCCTTGTGTTGTTCGCATGCTTCCGCAGACGTCCAACTCAAACAATTGGTATCAGAGCAGGTCATCGCTTCATCTAGGGCGCCGTCGACCCTCCTCTGTTTGCAGTCTTAGAATCGCACGAATTTTGGTGAGCATACTCAACGTGTTTTCGAGATCAAAACGGCTTCGCTTTGTGGTACCGAAATCGCGATCCGAGCTCGTTTCGGCCTCCGAATGCACTATCGCAGTGCTTGTGCAGGCTATTTCATCTTTTTGTGCCAAAGGTATATACCAATTTCTGTTTGCCAATATAAGCGTCTCGAAGTCTGCTACAGGTGTAGTGGAATTCATCTGGGCAGTTCTGTTCAACTTTTTGAGATACAGTCAATTTTTTGCATCAAGGTATTTTAGTCATCGGCCATGGCTGAAAGCAGTGATGTATTCCGTATGTTGGCTGTTGAGGATAAGTTGGATGGTACCAACTACCCCTTATGGGCTTATATGATGCGACATGTGTTGGTTGCAAAAGGACTGTGGAACATTATGTAGGGTGTCGAAAAACGTCCTATCACACCTACAACTGTTACAACTGACGGTACTGAAGGTGATGCAGAAGGTGTCGAAGATGATGATATTCTACATATTCCTGTTCGTGCTGCGGTTTCTGTTGCACCTACTGTAGAGCAGATTTGTTAGGATGGCAGAGATGCCCATGCACATGCATTGATAGCTTTGTCTGTCAAATGTGCCATTATTCCTCACATTCGCTCTTGCATAACAGCTAAGGATGCTTGGGATACACTTACCACACTGTACCAAGCTAGGAATGAGGCGAGTTGGTAAGATCATTTTGACTACTACTGATGGTAGTTCTTTCACTTTGTCAAATGCTTTATTTGTGCTAGGGATCAAGAAGAACATGTTATCAGTTTCTGCATTAGCCAAGATTGGCTTGGTTGTGAAATTTGTTGATGACAAGTGTATAGTTCATGATCTATCAAATGGCGTGTGATTATTGCTTCTGGCATTTTATGTCGTGGGTTGTGTAAGCTCATAGACTATGAAAGATCTGTAAATGATTTGGCATGTGCAGCAAATGATTCTCAGGCTATGTCAGATGCAAAGCTTTGGCATGCATGCTTTGGTCATCTGAATTTTGCTAGTTTGCTACGCTTGCAGAAATCTGAAGTGGTGTCCTCTTTGCCCAAACTTGAGGCACCTGGAAAACATGTTTGTGAAGGCTGTATTTTGGGCAAAATGCAGCGTTCGTCCTTTCCAAAAGATGGTTCAGTTCGGGCTATTCAAAAGTTGCAGCTTGTACATAGTGATGTTTGTGGTCCTATGCACACACCTTCTTTTGGGAATTATCTTTACTTCGTGACTTTCATTGATGATTTTCCAGGCATGCATGGGTATATCCATTGAAGGCAAAGTCTGATGTTTATGTGCTTCAAACAGTTTTTGGTTTTGGCTGAAAATCTATCAACGTGTAAAATGGGCACCCTCCATTTTGATCGAGGGGCAGACTATATGTCTTCTGATTTTAATACATTTCTGGTTGAACGTGGGATAAAACACCAGTGTACAGTGCCGTATACACCTCAACAGAATGGAGTTGCTGAACGAAAGAACAGGTCACTCATGGAGATGGCGAGGTGTATGGTCAAGAGTCAGGCTTTACCACATAGAATCTCTCAATGAGGCAAATTATCGACTTATGTAGGTTTAGAATGATAGATCATTCTATTTGTGATGTAGATATTCATGATGCACTTGTTGATGGGAGAACATACGTTGATGAGGCAAAATCTATGCCAAGATGGTTGGTGCAAAATTTGAGAGATAGTAAGTTAGCTACACTTTTGATTTATTGCACTCAATCAGGCTTCAATGGAACTTCCTTTGTGTATGATTGTTATGCAATGGTTGCCTTTAACCTTTATAATGAGAATGAGTTCCTTTCCTTTGATGAAACAAAAAATGTTGAAATTGGATGGATGGTATGCAATCTGACTATGATAAAATTATGAAGAATGTTACTTGGTCTTTATGTGACTTTACTCTTAGTAAGAAGGCCATCAGAACTAAATGGGTTCATAAGTTGAAATGTAAACATGATGATAATATGGATCAATACAAGGATAGTATTGTAGGTTATGCCTAAGAAAAAGGCATTGATTTGATGAGATCTTTGCACCTATGTGCCATATGACAACTGTTCCTAGTATCTATGCACTTGCAACTCATGATAGTTTGGAATGCACATTATTTGGACATCAAAACTGCATTCTTGTATGGGCACTTGCATGGGGAAGTGTATGTTTTTCAACCTTGTAGTTTTGTACAAGGAGGGTATGAAAGAAAAGTGTTTAGGTTAAAGAAGGCATTGTATGGATTCAACCAAGCACCATACATGGATTTTAGAATAGTCCAATTGAAAGAAACTTGTATTTAAAGGATGCAAATGGTGTATTTATTATCATTGTTGTTTATGTAGACGGCATTCTTCTCATTAGTCCTAATGGGGTGTATATTTCTAATTTTGAAGGTAATTTGTATGCTCTTTTGAAACATTATATTTGGGGCATCTACATTATTATTTGGGCATTCAACGTATGCATGTTGATGACTTGCTTTATGTAAAACTAGATACATTGATACCTTATTATAGCATTTTATCTTTGAGGAATATAAACCTATTTGAACTTTCATGGAAACAAATTTACGATTGAGACTTTATGATGCTATATGCACATTTGATGTGTTCTCCATTAGAAAGCTATTGGATGCCTTATCTATGTATGTATCGATTGATTTGATATTTAATTTTCATCTCTTAGATGAGCACATCTATGCACAACTTGGGAGTGAAGCAATCACAAGCAATTAACAATACGTTTTGCTACTTATCGTATTCTCGATAGCTTAGGTTGTTTTATCGCAAGGGGGGATAAAAAAATACCAGATTTAAATGATCATAACTCATATTGGGCCGGTTGTTACGATTCTCATGTGTCCACAAGTGATTTTTGCTTCATCCTTGGTAGCTCATGCATATCTTGGTTGAGAAAGAAACAACCTATTGAGGTCACTTTTAATTGTGAGAATTATTAGGGTATCTTTCTCATAGCTACTATTGAGTGGGTGTAGCGAATGCACTTCAAAGAGGCATGGAGAGGATCTATGTAAGAGTATGACTCTCTTCCAAATGGGTGCAAGTGGATGAATGAAAAGTCACCAAACTTGTATGAATAGAGGGTTTGTTCTAATGAAACATATGCATATCAAATTGGGAGCTCAATCTCTACTGATATTCTATCTCCTTACTTTCTATTATACTCTATCATCTGAACGTAATGTTTGTCTGCGTGTAATGAAATGACTACATGGCATCTTTGTATAACTGCACAACCACATTTTAAGGGGAGAATAATCTTCCCTAACACTTGGCAACGACAAGTTGAGATGCCCCACAATTGTTGAATTCACATCCAAAATGATGTGCAATAATGTACCTGCCTCATATTGTGTGCTCATTGTGATCATGTGTTCTCCCTTTTAGAAATACCTACACATGTCCAAATACTATGGGCTTTTGGGCTTGGTTGGAATGACACATGATGGTAGTTCGTTGGGAACTATCTTGTAACTAGGATGAGCAATCAGTGCACACTTTTTTTCTTTGGTCTTCATCGCCAGGTGCATTGGCAATGATCTCTTTGTCGTCATGTGCTCTAGGCAAAAGAAGAATTTCTTGGATTGAATGGATGAAGGGGTTTGGAGTGCAGAAGAAGAGGAAGGAGGAGATGGAACGAGAGAGAAGAGAGGAGAGACGCGCGGATATGCGTGGGAGCCTCGAAACCCACATAATGATCTCCCTTGAGGCAATGCTCTATATATGATGTATATATATGAATATGGGGGTAAGGTCACATGACCCTTACATCCCCAACAATCTCCCACTTAAGGGTCAATGTGACCATAAGTGGTAACATATACAAAGAATGATGTAGGACTATACAATAATGTACAGGAAGAGTCCGGATCTCAACCCATACCAGATCAGCCTACACCAACCGCCTCAAACAAGGTGTATCCATGCACCTCAAACTGCTCTAGACTCATATCGACAAGAGTCGAGCTCACATCTGACTGATGCAAGAACTGATGAAGTTCCTGCAAAGCTCCCACTCGCTCTATGCCTGTGTCAATCATCGAACGACTGACAACTCCAAGTGCAAATGCTCCAATAGCAACTGCAATGTCTGGTCTCGAGCATAACAACTCGTACATCAAACTCCCGAATGCTGACGAAACATGTGCTATCCTGGCTAACCTAAGCATGTCAGCCATGCCTCTATCCAAGGCATCCAAAGCACCATCGTCAAGACCAACATGTCCTGATATATCTATGTCAACATCTGGCATGAGCGAATCCAAGAATGACTGCATAACTGCTGACTCCTCAGCATCCAAATCAGCCATCCTATCAACCAAGGATGTGTCTAGCTGTGCATCCTGAGAGCTAATATGCTCTACCATACACTGTATACCATGAGAGCTATCCTGCTCTACCACACCAAGTGTATCATCATGCTCCACATGAGCTAACTACACAACATCAACACCAAGGTCAAACTGATGATCTAACTCTAACTGAGTATCATCACAATACTCTACATGAGCATCCATATCATGCTCTAAAGCATCCAACTGATCATCCGAAGTGTGCTCTACATGAGCATCCATATGATCAACAAAATCATGCTCTATATAAGCATCATGAGCATCCAAAACATGCTCTACATATGCATCCATCTGAGCATCTGAATCCTGCCATACATGTGCATCATGAATGTCAATAGACATATGTGTAGGTAGACAAAATGAGACATGACGAGTCTCACATCGCACATAAGGCTGAACTCCCACTGAGACGAGACTGTCTCTCACATGAAGTACCTGCAGTGGATACCTGTGCCCAACCCTGGCACCTCTGACAAGCATAAGCTGTCCCAACTGCAACTGAAAATGATGCTCACCAAGGAATGCATAACATCTTCTCTCCTGTAACTGGCTAACTGAAATCAAGCTCATAGGGAATGAAGGCACATAACGTACATGTCTAAGCATAAGTGATGCTCCACTAGGTAGCATAATGCATACATCTCCTGCACCCTCAATGTCATATGTCATACCATCAGGTAAGTGCACACATCCACGACTCTCACCTGAGAATCGACAAAACCACTCACGATGTGGAGTAACATGAAAACTGGCTAATGCATCAAGCAACCAAACCATATGTGTGCTATCTAATGAACAAGAGGAATCATGAGATGAACCATAGAAGAAAGTGATATCTCCATCACTAGCATAATCAACTGCCATAGAATCTCCTGAAACCACTACCTGATCTACATCACGTGCATATCTCTGACGTCGTCGTCGCATCTGCCTGAAGCAACGTCGTCGAGTATGGCCATCACGGCCACAGTGCCAACATCGAAGTCGTCGATGTGATCTATGTCTCACATGAGTCAATGGACTCGCATACATATCATGTAGTCTTTGCCATAATGCACTACTCGTCTCCTCATACATAACAGACTCATATATAGAATCCACAAGCTGTAATCGGATAGTGGAGCTGGCCAATGCATCCATATCCATCCATACATGATCGGGCATGTCACGAGGCCTCTGTGCATCTCTATGCACATACATGTGTAACCCTGCACGAACCAATGTATGCCACATCTGAGCTTTCCATCTCGGAAAGTCAGTGCCATCAAATCGAGAAGACACCATGCTGGCAATCCAATAGACTAGCAATATAACAAGAGACTAGAAACAATACTCTATCCTGAATAGGATCACACCTGCATATCCATATGCATAATTCACATCACATATGTCTCACTGGAGAAGAAAACCATGTGAACCACCTGTCACATAACCATGCATCTACCATGCATATAAAACCATGAGCATAAGCCTGCTCACCAAGTCTCCAAACTGACTAAGTAGATATGAAAGAATCCTGGGAAAAATTCGACAGAGTATCCCCTGAAAACTGAGCAATCAAACAAGATAACCAATCACCAAAGAACAATGAATAATCTGTCACCACCTGTCACTGATATAAATCAAGAAGATAATGGCAACTACATGTGCCAAAAAACTAATGGCAATACACGCCAATACAATGGCAATACAACTCCCACTCAAGAATAAATCCTGCAAGATGGTCCAACCTGTCACAAACAACCTGTGACCAAGTCCAAGTGAATGGAGATAGTCAATGATCCAAAGCTATCACAAAAGCTTCAAGATCCACAAGAGCTCCTTTCTAGCATAAAAGCCGATGAAATTTCGGCAGCATCTCCTCTGTAAAATGGACTCTAGAACCAAAATAACCATGTGGGAATCACCATCCACATGTGCCAAGAATCACACTGGCAAATATATATCAATCAATGACCAAATGCTAATAACGGTGACAAACGAACGTGTAACTGAGGCTCCAATCTGGATCACGTACCTGCAAAGAAAACAAAAGATACAAGTACCAAACAAGATCCAAAATCAACTCTCACAAAAGTATGTGCAACCGGCAAGTAAATCCATAACCAAGTGGCATAAGCAAGATGTAGACCACAATGCCACTATACATCCATGATCGAACTCATGATGACATAAACCTCAAAAAGAGTATACCACAATGTCATCTTACATGTCAAACACATGACAAGATCATGCTCTACTCTCATATGGAGGAGCTACCACAGTGATCATACATGTACAATGCTTTGAAGCTCTGAAAATAAGAGCTTGCACACCATAAACTCTCTCTCGAAGAAGTTCCAAAGCAAATTCAACCTCCAAGTGCAATTAGAGTTGTTTGGGCAAAACTGTACTGCTCTGTGTTTTGCTGTTTCAGAGGTGATAACCTCTGAATCTGAACTTTTGGTCTTCAGCAAACTTCAAGATCTAACTCTTGGCTACGTAACGACATAAAGAACACCTCAATCGGAGGTGCGTAGCTCAAGATATGCTCAAAACAAGCACCTGCTATCAATTTCACTTTCACTTGCAACAGTACTGCTCTGTATTCTGCAATTTCGGCAACTTAAAACTCAGAATCTGGATTTGAGTTCTTCTACAAAGTTGTAGCTAACTTTTCAAGCTACGAGCAGCAAGTTGAATCATCGCATTCCGATCTGTAGAACTCAAGTTATGACAAAAAAACCGACCTGCTGTCCTACTCAATGTAGATTCGCCTTCTACAATTCTTTGCGTTTTTCGAATTTTCGGCACTTCAGAAGTCCGAACCAGGTTCTGCGCCCTTCTGCGAAATTGTAGCTCTCTGTGTTAGCTACGCATAGAACTTTAAAACGCGTCAATCCGAGCTTCCTAGCTCGAGTTATGACCGAAATACTGAACAGCTGTCAAGAGATGCCGACCTGCACTTCTACCTCTTCTCACCTAAGCTTCCATTAAAGCTTCTTGCACACTAGCTTTCAGCATGCTCTGATACCAATGAAGGGGTTTGGAGTGCAGAAGAAGAGGAAGGAGGAGATGGAACGAGAGAGAAGAGAGGAGAGACGCGCGGATATGCGTGGGAGCCTCGAAACCCACATAATGATCTCCCTTGAGGCAATGCTCTATATATGATGTATATATATGAATATGGGGGTAAGGTCACATGACCCTTACATCCCCAACAATGGAGAGAGCCCTAATCAATTCTACCATCAAATGCATCACTTGTCATATATGGTTGGTTCCATGCTTCTTTAAAATTTGGAGATAAAACCATTGTTTATGGTAATATCACCCTTGTGCATGGTGATTCTTCTATGGTTTATGATGATACATTGAGAAAGGTCCCTATGATGATTTCTTGATGATTGGTCCTTATGATGCTACATTTGATTTTTATCATGATGAACCATGTGTAAAAGATGCCATTAATGCTGATGATGATAAGCCTTCTTGTGGTACTCATGAAATGTCTCCATATCCTGTTGGTTTGAATGAAGAAGACTTCGTTACAAACACAATTCCTTGTGCACATGATATGCCTAATTTTGAAATACATTTGGATGATGATTCATTAAAAGATGATGTATTTATGATTGTGCATGATGATAATGGTCGTACTTTTGATTCCATTGATTCTGATATTATGATTTATCATGAAAATGGTCCTCTTGTTTTTGATGATGTTAAAAATGACCATGATGAGCCTTGTATTTATGATCCATCTTGTGCACCCATTTTTGATGATTATGATCATAATCTTACATTTGATAAGTATGTTGTGAATGATCACCCTATATTTTTGTATATTTGGATGATGATAATGAGATGGATGATTCTCATGTTTTGATATGTACACATGATGTGTCTTTCACATGTATTAAGCATGATAATTAGGTTTCCTCCACTAAAGAAGTAAACAAAGTCACATATGCTAGTGATGATGCTACTATTTTGATTGAGAGTTACATTAAGTAATTTTTTTCATTGTTTGAGTATGATTTAACATTGTATCAATGCATCACAACATTATTTTGTTTGGAAGTTTGCTCAAATTATGGTTGGAATTAGTCTCATAAGTGTAAGTTTTATGTGACTACCAAGCCAAGTGATGAGATTGTGGTTTTGGATAGTGCCTCTTTTGATGAGATGTATTATGGTTGGGATTGTGCATTGGGAAATTTTATCTCTTATGATGTGATGAATGTAATCGCTATCTCTCCTTCATTATTTGTATGTTATCCCATTGTTATGATATGGAGGAATACTTTTGTTTCATCTATTCATGTGACTATGCTACTCATATTTTGTGGAAGTGTATGATATGGACATGGATGTGAGGAAATGGTCTTGGGTTGATCCATAGATGAGCTTATGTTGCACAAAACCTGCTCTGCACCTGCCAAGTTAGCTCCAAGGATGCTTAATAGACTTCTTTGGCTTCACAATAATGCATTTATACCCACTATGTACTTTGGAATATCACTTCCAAAAGTTTGCATCAAGACAAATGATTTGGATGTAGTAGAACTGTGAAGAAACCTTCTATTTTGGGACTATAAGTGCTTAGTGTTTTGCTGAGAGCTCACAACTTGGTATGAATTGACTAGAGAGCTTTTTTACACATCTAATTATAGTGTGTATATAACTAACAAAAGTTATTTCATGAATTTAGAGACACCATACATTGAGAAATAAGTTTATCAACTGGGGAGGGGGGGGTCATCCTGATGTTTCACGAGCATGACGATGTGCACACATAGTCGAGTTCCTCACTTCATATCTCAAGATTGGCTGAACCAAAACTAATGAAACTTGATAATAGACATTTTACTCTAATTATACCAAGTTAAAGTGGATCAAATGATCAAGTACACACAGAGAAATCATTTCTACAATATCACTAAAATAATGGAAATACAATAGAGAACAATAGATAGAAGTAACCATGAAGAGATATATCAATTAGTATGTGATAATGCACATATGATACATGGGAAATGTAGTGCACTACTAAAAAATAAGTTGATCTCAAGGTATGCTCAATGAGGTAGCTCAATAGATCTCAGTAATGACTCTACTACCCCGCAACTAAAACCACCTTTATTTATGCTCATCAAATCAATTTGAATTTTGAATTTCCCACACCTAAAAGTGTTTCTACACTTTTCCAAATAAGGCATGGGCTCAGATCTCTAACTTCACAAGATTCCTTACTCTTTTTGCTTTTATATTTATCCAAGGTAAGTACAATCAAGTTTACAAGTAGGAGTTCATATGTGATCCTCTATGTGAGGTTCTAAGACGTTAATGACTAGTCTTTGAGACAATATCTAAGCACTTAGGCTTGCTATTTGTACCAACAGCTCCCCCTCAAGCCTAAAATGCTTGAGTCTTCAATCCTTCATGATTTCTTGCAAACCAATCATTGATTTAAACTTATTCAATTTG
This sequence comes from Ceratopteris richardii, assembly GCA_020310875.1. NCBI lineage: Eukaryota > Viridiplantae > Streptophyta > Polypodiopsida > Polypodiales > Pteridaceae > Ceratopteris > Ceratopteris richardii. Next base: position 156,628,183 of record CM035423.1, on the reverse strand, counting down.
GTTCCATCCAATGCCTTTGTCATCATATCTTCACATTCTTGATGTGTGGATACATATGAGAGTTGTATCTCCTTACTCAGGATCTTTTCTCTGACATAATGGTAGTGAACTTCAATATGTTTGGTCTTGGCATGATAGATAGGGTTAGCAGTAAGATGCAATGAACTAATCTTGTCTCCAAATATGTGTGGAGTTAGTGTTCAACCCTAGATCTGAGTATAAGTCTTTACCACATAGCTTCTTGAGTAGCATTTGCAAGTCCTATGTATTCAGCTTCAGTTGATGAGAGAGCAACTGTAGGTTGCTTCTTTGATGACCAAGAAACAATTTGGTACCTACAAAAGTGAGATAGCATGATGTGCTTCTCTTGTCATCTTTGGAACCTGCCCAATGTGCATCAAAAAATAGATTGACATCTAAGTCAGATGTATAAGGGTAATATAACCCTTCATTAATTGTACCCTTCAAATAATTCAAGATTTATTTTGGTTGCATCCATGTGAGGCTTCCTTGTAGTGTGCATGAATTGACTTAGCACACTAACTCCATACCATATATCAACTCTAGTTAGAGTAGCATAATTCAAGTTTCCAACTAAGCTTTGGTAACTAGTCACATCTTCAATTAGCTCACCTTCATGAGCACTTAGTTTATGATTTACCTCCAAATTTCGAGAGCATATCTCAAATATACTTTCTCTAAGTTAGGAATATACCTCTCTCTGTATGTACCGCTTCCAAACCTAGGAAGTAAGTGAGTAAGCCAAGATCACCAATCTTGAACTCTTCTTTCATCTGAGCTTTGATCCTCTTGATTGCATCTGCATCATTACCTGTAATGATTATATCATCCACATATACACAAAGGTGTATGAACTCTGAGTGATTCCTCTTTATGAAGAGAGAAGGATCTTCTTTGCTCACCATAAATCCTTTATCGCACAAATAAGTGACTAACCTGTGATTCCAGGCTCTTGGAGCTTGTTTCAAGCCATACAAGGATTTCTTCAATCTACACACATATTCTAGATATGATTGATCTTCAAAGCTAGGAGGTTAAGCCATGTAAACGTCCTCTGAAATCCAGCCATTAAGAAAAGAGTTTTTAACATCCATTTGATAGATATTCCAATTCTTAGAAGATGTTATACTCATGAGTACTCTAATTCTAGGCATCTTTACCATAGGTGAGAATGTCTCTTCATAATCAATACCTTGGGTTTGAGCAAACCCCTTAGCCACAAGCCTTGCTTTGTACCTATTAATTGAGCCATCTAAATTCTTCTTTACCTTGTTAATCCATCTTGAGCCAATAACCTTCATAGATGGTTTCTTGGGAACCAATTCCCAAGTTTGAATTTCTTGTAGGGCTTCAATTTCCTCCTCCATGACATCTCCCCATTCTGGTTTCTTCTTGGCCTCTTCATACCTTGATGGTTCTTTTGAGTTTGTATCTTGAGCATATAAATGGAATGCTTAGTGACCAAGGAGGTGTCATAACTATACCTTTCTGGCTTTCTTTTCTCTCTAGTAGATCTTCTTATAGTTTTTTGAGATGATTCTGCTACATATCTCAACTCCTACACCTTAACTTTGCTTTTGGAGTTCCAAGAATTGATTTCTCTTTTGGATCTTTTGCTCATCATCAAAATCACTTGAGTCTTCATGTGTATGCTCGTATTCTTTGATAATGTTGGAAAGTCTTCCTCTAGGTCATAGGGAAGTTTGATTTTCTTGCATTCATCTTCAAACCAAGATTTGTTTTCATAAAAAACATCTCTACTAACAATGAAACCTTTATTGCTTGGATTATATAATCTATAACCTTTCTGATTAAGAGACAATGAATATGCATTTCTCTACATTTGGATCCAATTTGCCTCTGAATTGTGAAGGTATGTGTGCATATGCTATGCACCCAAAGATCCTGCAATGATCAAGGCTAGGTATTCTTCCATTCCATGCTTCATATGGTGTCATCCCATCTAATGATTTTGATGGGAGTCTATTGATCAGATAGGTGGCTCTCGACATAGCCTCTACCCATAGGTAATTGGATAACTTCTTTTCATTTAGCATTGGCCTTGCAGCCTCCACTATGGTTCTATTCCTCCTTTCTGCCAATCCATTTTGCTCTAGAGTATATGTGGTTGTAATCTCTCTTTTGATTCCTATCTCTTGGAGATAAGCATCAAAGTCATGGGAGAAACACTCTCCCCTCCATTTGACCTTAGCCTCTTCAAAGTCTTTCCTGTTTGATTTTCAACAAGTGCTAGATATTTCTTAAAACAAGACCACATGTTAATGGCAGAGCATTTTTAAGAGGATTTTAAAGATGGAAAAAAATGTAGAGGCATTTTTCTCCCTCTTTAAGAGGATTCGTCCCTTGCTTGTATGCACAACCATAAACCTAAAGGGCTAATTATCTTTGTATGTTCTAAACTTGATAACACAATTTGTGTCATGCTCCTAAGCTTTTCTTATTCCTCCCTAGAAAATCCAATATTTTCCATATATACAAATCTTCTTTGTTGTGCATTATTTACCCCTTCCACCTATGGAAATTTTAGTTCCTACATTGTAGAAATTAAATTACAAAGCGTAGAACATAGTGCTTGGTCAACAGTGGATCTTAGATCACTCCCTAGGGCTCAACCTTGTCATGAACCACCCCAGAGAAAAATTAGGACATACATGGATCAATATCCAACTAGGCCAACTCATGCGCACACTTCATCCATCCACATACACATAGAAGTACCACAAACACATCCAAAAGATCATAAAAATCTATGTTTCAAGAGCTTATCATGTGAGCAAGTGTCAAATGGATATCAAAATTTGAAGAAATTATACAAACCATGATAATCAAAGCAAGTTGAGGTATCTAAAGCACCAAAATATCAATTTCAACAAAGTCAACCAAAGCTATACACCGCTTAAGGAAAAGAAACTAGGAATCCACTAAAACCTCATTATCATGGGAATTATCTACTTGGTTCAATGGAACAAGTTTGGATCCCTAAAGATTTCCCTCGTGTAGAGAGGCTTTACTGAGATTTGGATACACAAGTCTAGTGCATTAATTAATAACAAAAATCCTTTGAAACATCCAAACTAGAGGGTCAAGTAACAAACAAAGGGGGCATCAACACAAGGGGTCTTCTCATCAAGTTCCACAACTAGGAGCTACAAAAATGATTTGGAGAAAGAAATTTCCAACCAAGTAGTCTTATGCTGATGTGCTAAAACAAATGCCTAAAGAGGAACTTAGAGACATGTTTCATGCCACATGCAAGTGGACCCTTCTTATGTTTTGAACTAAAGATAGAACCACTTCACAACTCATTTCCCTATCTAGCAACGGATCAAGAAATGATCTTTCTCAATAGTGTCCCATGATCTATGTGTAATATGGCTAGACGTTTTTCTAATCACGATGATAACTATGAACGGAAACTTAGATGAATATTTTTAATAACATTTAACTCTGTGACAAGCCACTAAGTAAGCCCAATCACTTATTGGATGCTTGCTTAATTTGACATATCTATTGATGGATCAATAATGGCCATGTGCAATAACAATGTATGTTGGAAAAAAGACCATTATATTAAGCTCAAACTTGAAACATAAGTCGTCTATATCTTGAACAAGTTCTTTCTTTAATAAGTTGAAGCACGATAATTGATCATCTACTTGTCTGCATTCCACATTTCAGTAACAAGCTATGGATATTGATACTTCTTCTAGTCATGTTGTGGTCATGAACCCATCACCATCTCCTAGAGATTGGATCAAATACATTGTAGGACATTGGTTCCAATGTCATACAAATGGATTGTGAAACATAGGGGAGTATCTATTCTTTTGTACATGGAGCAAAAAATCCAACAAGATGTACATCTTTTGCAAAATATTTTAACGCATTCTAGACTAGTGTTGAAGCCATAGTAAAGATTTGGGATGTTGGGATGCAAGGCTTCTTGCAATTTCCTCTCATCAAAATCCAAGAGGATGTACATCTTTTGCAAAAGAATTTAATGCGTTCCAGGCTAATGTTGAAGCCAAAGTGAAGATTTGGGATGTTAGGATGCAAGGCTTCTTGGAATTCCCTCTCATAAGACCAAACTTTGAAAGATGTGCATAACTAATGGATTATTGCACCTTATCCATGAAAAACCATGTGCTCAATTCCAAAGTCTCAATGGTGATATCATAGAATTTGAGTTGATTGTGGATACCGTAAGAGATGTCTTATAATTTGATAATAGTATTACTTCCATAGATAACATTGTGATTCCCAAAGCTAGAGGTAGTAAGTTATCCATCACTTGAAAATATCTCCAATTTTAGATGGAAGTAGAAGATGCAATGCAATTTTTTGTCACATTATGGAATTAGTATTTTAGCTTCCCAAGGCTTACAAGCATGCTATAACCCAAAAAACCATCCTCCACTACATGCAACTATGAATGAGAAAATTGAAAGTGCTTGAGAGGAGAAGGATGGATGCAATGTGCAACTTGAAGTGACTAGGTTTGATTCAACTCATCAGTATAGAATCAACATATTATCCCTTGAAACCTTTGATCTACGTTATAAACTTCTATTTAATGCAATAAAACACCCTATGTACTTTGAAGCATCACATAGGGTAAGTTGATGCAAAACAAGTTATCAACTTGAGAAGTGACTATGAGAAGCCTTCTATTTATGGAAGGAAAGTTCAAGTTCAAACACTTGATGCTCTCAACCTGATTACAATTGATCTAATTCCTCTTAGAGGAAGTTTTCTAATAGTGTAAAGTCTTAATTGTGCATAGGGATTGGAAATATAAATAAGAAATGCTATGATTAAGAGCTTAACATCAATAGGTGGTCACCCCAACTTTTTAGGGAATAATAGGAACATACCCTGAGGCAAAGAAATTGCTTTAGCACTCAGAAGGAGAATCTACATTAAAAAAACTTTGAACTATGCAAGTAGACACTAATATCTTTTCAATGTGTCCTTACTCATGAAGATTTGACTTTTGATATGTGAGAAACAGATTCTGGAATCCTATTGATTCGAAGAAGATGACACAAAGAAGAAGAGAAATGAGCAAGATAAAGATGTAACTTGAATGTATATTCATCTATGTTGGTACAATCAGCAAGCCTAAGTGCATTGCTAAACCTTAGGACTAATCATCCTTTCACAAGGAATAACTACACGTGAATCTATGCTAGTCATTTTTTTGCATAATTAATTTGGATAAATGTAAAAGCCAAGATAATAAGGAATCTCATGAAAGAATCAATTAAAGTAATCACTAAAGTGTAGAATCAATTACTTATGTGGTAGGAAGAATCAATTAAAGTAATCACTAAAGTGTAGGATCACTTTTGGGTGAGGGAAAATTCAAATTCAGCTTGAACTATGAGTATAAATAGACATGTTTTTAGTCGCAAAAAAAAGAGAGCCATTCTAAGAGACCATGAGCTACTTTAGTGAGCATAAATTGAGCTCATCTCATGTATGAGTATTCCACTATACTTTCCTTGTATCATATGTTCATTAGCATGTACATTGTGGTACATTACTTCAAGTTTATCTCTGCCTGCTGTTCTCTACATCATCTTCATAATTTCAGTGACTTTGTGGAATCAACTTCTCTACATGTACTCCATCATTTACACTCCTTTAACTTGGGTCCGTTAGAGTAAAAATTCTACCACTTGCATATCAATTTTCATTACATTTTCTTTAGAAGGATCACGAGATATGAATCATAGAAGGTGACTGTGTTTGCACACCTTCTAGATCTTGAAATATGGGGATGACCCCTTTGACTTGTTAGAATCACTTCTCAACATATGGTGTGGATCAATTGTTTAAAGAACTTGCTTTAGTTAGCTACACACTCCAATTAGATGTGCAAAAAATCTCTTTGGTCAATTCATACCAAGTTGTGAGCTCTAAGCAAATTACTAAGCACTTCTATTCCCAAAATAGAAGGTTTCCTCACATTGCTAGCACATGCAAGTTATCTATTTTGATGCAAACTTTTGGGAATGATGTTCCGAGTCACTTACTGGTTCCAAATGCATTATTGTGAAGATAAAGGAGCCTAAGCATCCCTGGAGTTAACTTGGCACGTGTAGAGCAGGTTTTGTGCAAGACCCGCTCATCTCTAGAACTTACATATCCATCTCCTCATAGTGATATCAGAGCAATAACAAATCAACATGGGAGATGGATTTCCTTCATCCATAGAAAAATTGGATCAAGGTAACTCCTTGGCTTGGTCACTTAGAATGGAAGCTTATCTTCAAGGGAGAAACCTCTATGGTTACATATCTAGAGATGAGATGATGCCAATACTCAGAAGCAAAGGACAAACAACTCAAGAAGAACAAGAGAGGTTAACCACATGGTTCTCAAAGGATGTTCTAACCAGGTCATATATTCTTAATTGAATCTTTGATTTTTTACTTCCACACATCAGGAGTTGCAAGATTTCACAAGAGAATCTTTGAAGCATTCTTCTCATCAAGTACCAAGGCAAGAAAGAGTCAACTATGGATGGAGTTCAACACACTCAAGAAGATGCCCAAGCAAAGTGTGATTGATTTTGTCACCAAAATGAAGGACCTAGCAGATCGACGTCGAAGTATTGGAGAGATCATTGATGAAGAGCAAATAATAAGGCAAGTGATCAATGGAATAAATGCAGATGACAAATGGAAAGGTTTCACCAGATCCATGGACCTCTACATGGACATGCAAGTTCTCGATTTCAACACCCTCATGGGACAATTGTTCACACATAAGGCAAAACTTATGAAGAATGGAAATCACTCAAAAGGTAATCAACCCTCTACCCTATATATAGATAAGAACAAGAATAAAGATAGCAAAGGCAAAGGTAAAAAGTCTGACGATGAAGGTAGTACCTCTCAAGCAAACTTTGCAAGAAGAGGTAGAGGCTCAAGAGGAAGAGGTAGAGGAGGAAGACAAGGTAGGGGGAGAACATAAAGCTCCTCTCCATGTGCCATATGTGGTTTAACTAATCACATTACTGAGAACTATTTTAGAAATCCTAAAAATCAAACAGGAAGAGGTTACAATAGAGGAGGCTATGGAAGCTCAAGATGTAGATTCATCAACAACAATGGTTACAACAACAACTTATAAAACAACAATAATAATCAAGGAGGATATAGAGGAAGGAGAGAATTCAACAATTATGTAGATGATCCAACTCAAGAGGATTCATTACTTCTGATGAACATGACCATGAAGCAAGGTAAAGCAGATGGACATGTATTCTATATAGACTTAGGTTGCTTAAATCATGTAGCAAGTAATGTAGCTCTACTCTCAGAATTGGAGGATCCAAGGAACAAACATGAAGTCCAAACAGGAGATGACACAAGGCATCGAGTGGAGAAGATAGGAAATGTGAAGACTTCAGATGGTAACATGAACCTATTGAGCAAGGTATTGTATGTGCCAACTATCACAAAAATTCTCATTAGTTTAGGTCAGATTATTGAGAAAGGATTGTAGGTCAGATTCACAAAGAATGGAGCATTTGTAGAGGATCCACATTAGGGATTCAAGAGGATAGTAAGAGGAGAAAAGTCAGGTAGACTATTTACATTTGAGCTCCAAGATACGAGGAACATTGCATTATTCAATTATGGTAGTCAAACCTTATCAGAAATGGAAATTTGGCACAAAAGCTTAGCTCATATAAGTGAAAGGTCTCTGAAGCAAATTAATAGGGATCAGAGTGTGCTTAGTCTACCAAATATATCTAAACAACACATGATTTACAAATGTAGTGCTTGTCAATTTGGCAAGTCTCATAGACAACCATTCACAAAGAAGGGATACGTTCATGGAGACTTATTGGAGCTAGTCCATACTGATGCATGAGGGCCAAGCAAAGAGTCATCAATCTTTGGATCTAGGTATTATGTTTCATTCATTGATGATTGTCGTAGATGGACAATACTATATTTTATGAAGCATAAAGGTGAAGTGTTCTCTTGTTTCAAGAAATATCTAGAACTTGCAAAAAATCAAATAGGTAAGACTTTGAAGAGGCTAAGGTCAGATGGAGGGGGAGAATATTTCTCCCATGACTTTGATTCTCATCTCCAAGAGAGAGGAATCAAAAGAGAAATTACAACCAGGTATACCTCATAGCAAAATGGAGTGGCAAAAAGAAGAAATAGAACCATAGTAGAGGCTACAAGGTCAATGTTAAATGAGAAGAAGTTGCCGAATTACCTATGGGCAGAGGCTATATCCATAGCCACCTATCTAATCAATATAATCCCATCAAAAGCATTGGATGGGATCACACCTTATGAAGCATAGAATGGAAGAAGATCTAACCTTGATCATTGCAGGATCTTTGGGTGCATAGCTTATGCACACATACCTTCACAAATTAGAGGAAAATTAGACCCAAAGGTAGAAAAATGCATATTCATTGGCTATGAACTTAATTAGAAAGGTTGCAATTTATACAATCCAAGCAATAAAGGTTTCATTATAAGTAGAGATGTTGTTTTTGATGAAAACAAATCTTGGTTTGAGGATGATTGTAGGAAAATCAAACTTTCCTATGACATAGAGGAAGACTTTCCAACATTGTCAAAGAGAAATGAGCATACACATGAAGAATCAAGTGATTTTGAAGAAGACCAAAACACTCCAAGAAAGGAAATCAACTCTTGAAAGTCCAAAGGCAAAGCCAAAGTGCAGGAGATGAGAGATGTGGTAGAATCATCTCAACAAACCATAAGGAGGTCTACAAGAGAGAAAACGAAGCCAAAAAGGTATGGTTATGACACCTCTTTAGTTACTAAGCATTCGATTTACATAGCATATGATACAAACTTAGAAGAACCACCTACATATGAAGAAGCCAAGGAGAAGTCAAAATGGAGAGATGCTATAGAAGAAGAGATAGAAGCTCTACAAAAAAAATAGACTTGGGAATTGGTTCCCAATTTGAGAAGGTATTAACTTATATCTTCACCTTGAAGGCATGTGCCATTAAAAAAAAAGGGGTCAGAGTGCTTGATATATGCATGGAATTTGAACAAGGGTTTTTGCAAAAGCTTCGAAGTTTGGCAATCCTGAAAAAAAAGGCTCCATTACTTCACACATGGGGGTTCTCTTTTGAGGGCTGCCAACTGCACTGAAGGGGTGGTTCTCCATCAGAGGGGGGTGACAGGCTATTCGGAAAAGGGACCTCCACATGCATTGAAGAAAAGGGGGGAGGCCTGGAACTTGGATGCAGAAACCCTATAATTGCTGTTTCATTTGAGCGTGTAACTCTCTCTTCCTGATTTGCCAATTGCCAGACCTTGAGACAATGGTCACCATGGCGATGGTGAGTGCTTTGGCTTTCATTGAGATCCTACTATTCATATGTGTCTCCTTGGTGTCAATTGCTAATGCTCTTATGCGTAAGTAACATGATGGCGAAGGGAGCTCCTCTGTGACCATGGTTGCTCATATGTACCATTCTATCGTAGCTAATCTGGACTGGTGATGTAACTTGATCTCAAAAGTTTCATGTGACTATACTCAATTTGAGACGTGGGGACGTTTCTAGCACACATATTGCACTCAACAAGATTCAACAAAAATGCTTTCAAGGGTCTAATTGCAGTCAAATATGTTGATGTGAAGGTGGAATTACCCAAAGAGTTCGAGTTTGGAGTATGCCATTGTGAGATACATTGCAAGACTTAATCCTGAAGCGTTCACTTGTGATTGCTGAAGAAGAGGCATTGCTAAGAAGTGAAACTTGGGATAGAGATTGTGTACAACGCACAACTAATGTGGAGGTTGCAGTGACATGTTTGCAGTCTAAGTGTGAGCATCGTGTAGAGCTAGAGAAATCCAAGCATGCTGCCTTGAGGGAGCACTTCAGGCTACTGTGGGCCGTTGCATTGAGGGAAAGACAAAGTGGTGGAGGCCTTTTTTTAAGAAAATATACATTGAAGACAACATGTCATTGGTTCCCTGCACCAATTTTAGGAAGAGCAAGATGACCATGATACATGAAAAACACCACAATATGGGAAGAAACCTCCCTCTTTGGGACATCAAGGCTGATTCAGAGGCATTTGGGCATGTCCAATTGAAGTGAGTGCAATTTGCATCCCTGCTACGAAGTCCAATCTACACTCTATTGTGGTAAGCATACCTCTTTGCAGCATAGCCTTGATGGTCTTCGTAATTACTCACATACAAGCATGTGAAGGATGATGATAGAACTTGGAAATACTTCGCAGCATTTCAATTGCATGGAAAGATAGCTATGACTGTATCCATTGATGCACTAGTAAATTTATTTGATGAGGTGAGAACATGTTACCGACAAGCCAAGAGGGTGGGAGATAGGGATAGCGAGGATGCTAGCTCTTTGCATGGAGGCAAATGAAAAAATGCGAGATTACAGGCTTTGGTTTCCAGTCAATTATTTCAGAAGTGCTAGATTTCAATGATGACTGATGAGGGAATCCTTGGTTCTAGTTTTGTCTTGAAGGTCTTTTTAGGATAGTAAATGCACTCCAGCTTACAAGGGCATAGATACTCAGTATTCAAAGTCTCCTCAGTCTCCAATGCTAAAAATGCCAAGCCAATTGACATCTGACACGAGGTGCATGGGTTAAGAACAAATGCCTCAAAAGGGTTCTAACCTTTATTTTCCCAAGTATTGGTGTGTGAAATGATGGAGGATTGTTTCCTTGATAATGTTCTCAGTTATGAGTTTTTTTTTGTGGTATCTGGTTTGATCGTCTTGATTGTATCAAACATACTTATTATTGTTGAGACATAGCAATGGTTCTTGGGATGGCGAATGAAAAGTAGGTTGAACTCAGAGAATCGGGTTGTTTATGCATGATATATTCGTGTCACATCTATACATGTTGATCTTGTTACACTTCGTTCCTCTTTAGTGCATATTAAAATGTACACATGCTTGTGTTACTTCATCGTCATAGTACTCCGCACGAAATTTTTTGTTGCTCATAACTGCCACAAGAACAGGAAAGGAAAGAAATTTTCAATTGTACAACTCCAAAATCAGTACAGTCAACTCAAAGTTAGTGGAGTTGGTTCATCCCTTATGGATTCAAGCCTCATGTTGTTAGGGAAACTACAGGTGTATCTATGCTGGGACTGATTCCCTTCCCCCCATGAGTGTTACCCTATCCCAAGGTTGAGTTCTTCATCTATTCAATTTGATGTAGTTCCTCTCTTCAAGCCCTCGCGACATCAGCCTCTCATTCATAGTTGTCTTTTCAAGGCCTCCTTTCGAACCCCGGAGTATGGGGTGTGACTTCGAAACCAAAGTGCTAGTGGGAATGTTGGGGTGAGAGTCAAAGAGTAAGTGGTGGTGGGAGAAAGGAAAAAGAGGAGAGTGAGTGTGTGTGAGAAAGAGTGTATGTAAGTGAGAGAAGGTAGGAGAGAAATAGTAGGGAGTGGAAGTGTGAGAGCGAGCAGGTACAGTGGGAGAATAGGTATGAGTGTGCGTGAGTTCATGGATGACTCGCCATGGTGGAAGTATCCGAATGCATGTGAATGGTGTGTAAAATCTTTTTGTGACCGCTCGTGTGTGAACGAAAAAGAGAGGAAGCAAGTGGGGATATGTGGGCATGCAGGCAAAAAGGGAAAACGTGGATGCTGGTATATATGTGAGTGCATGTGTGTACGTAGGTATAAGTGCACGACAGTGATTGAGAGGACAAAGCTAAGAGAGAGAGTAAGACAAGGACAAAGGGGAAGCAAGGAGAGAAGTCTCGAGAAGCGATCCATAAGTTTGGGTTCCCGCTCATGTGCATAAGTGTTTCCATTCCCTCTCTTCCACGAATACATTCAAGGGTAAACTGTGGACTTAGAGCAAAAGTAATTGGCATAGTACAAGTAAATGGAGCAAAACATAAGTGTGTGTAAGAGATTTCCCCGTGGGTTTGACCAAGGCCAGAGGTTGAGAATTTTCCCGGCTACTCTCCGTGACAAGGCAGCCAACTGGTACGGGAACTTGACACCGCAAGAGCGAGGAACATATCAGATGCTCAAAGATGCCTTCTTGATAAAATTTAGAAGATATGGATTTCAGGATCGACTTGCCCAACAGATGTTCGCAGTAAGGTGTGAATGAAAGTATTGATCACTCTATCCAGAGGATGGAAATGTTAGTGAGGAAGATGGGTGCGAATGCCTGAATGATGAGACCTTGAAGAGAAGATTTATTGCCGGGCTTAGGGATCCCATAGTGCAACAACATATTAGTCTTACACGGCCTGTAAACTTGATGGCTGCCAAGGAGCAAGCAAGGCTATAGAAAGAAGTGCAATTAGGTCAGCAAAGGAAGATCGATGTCTTATATGAGCCAATGGGAGGACAAGGGAGAGTACGGGTAAAGGATTGTGGTCAAGGAAGTCCTATATTGACCACTCTAGCTTTTATAGCTGCCAATAGCACACCAGGCAAGGTGAAGCTTGCGTTGACCGAGGAACGAATTCTAGAGTTGGTAACTCAAATGGTAAAGGCTTCCACGATGGCCTAGGAGGCATACACGGTGAAGCAAGAGGCATTCACGAATCCCAATCAAGGAGTGTTCCGATCGAATACGTGGTGTGAGAATAGCCATGGCTTCGGCCATGTGGCTATCGAATGTCCCATAGTCTTGAGACTTGTTGTGGATAGACCGATACCTAAGATGCTTTACACCTTTTGCGGTAGGACAAACCATATGGAGAATCGATGTTATAACAAGAGGGCTTATGAAGAACGGATCATGCAATCGAGAAACACGAGAGAATGTTTATGTACGGGATTGTCTGCTCAGAGTGTCCCACCTACGCCTCATTGGGAAAACAAACAGGATTATGGGTATGGTGCTCAAGGTCAGGGAGGAGAGTACTCGAGGGAAGCGGAGCAGGATCAGAGGAGGGCTACTCCAATCCAGTGTTGGATATGTCACAATTTCGGACATACTCAAGCAAGATGCCCAAATGAAAAGAAACCGATCGACTACACTCCGATGTGTAGGTACTGTAGTTGAGAGGGCCACTTCGACGAAGATTGTCCAAAAAGAAGAGCTAATAGCAGCAAGGGAAAAGGGCTAGTGGAGTCCCTCGAACTATGTTGAGACCCAAGTGCATCTCACTCCTAAAGTTCAAGGGCAAGTTCCTATGATTGGAGTGGTGTTTAGGACGCTGAATCCTCAGGAGGGATCCAGTTCATCCATGCATTTTGTGGATGTTGACCAGGGCAGGGATGCATGGAAAGAACCTATTGTGGTAGTGTTCACAAGGATGCAAGAGTATGTGAAGAAAAATCCAGATGTGTTCCCTTGCATATAGGAAGCAGTTCTACAATGAATACATCAAAAAGCTTCAAAAATTGCAAGAGAAGAAAAAACAAGAGAAGGATAACTAGGGCATCATTCAAAGCATCATAACATAGATCGATTCAAATGCTCCTACTGTGACGGTCGAGATCAAAGGGTATGCAGTCCCAGGTGCTCAGTTGGATAGTGGGGCATCTGTCAATCTAATGACTGAATACATGATGAAAGCTCTTGGCCTAAACCATATGGAGGAGACACCAATGTCCCTCAAGATGGTGGATCAAACGCAAGTAAAGCCAGTTGTCTTCTAAAGAATGTGAGCACAGTCGTTGGAGGATTAGAATTTAGCGTGGATTATTTGATAGTCCTACCAAGAACCTCATAAGCCACTTTCTTCATCCTGCTTGGATGACCATGGCTAGTGCAAGACAATTGTGTGCATGATTGGCATACGGGTTTCATTACAATTGGGCCAAAGTCTGATTGAATACAAATTCAAATATCTCCAAATTTGACCGACAAAAAGAAAATTCTAATAGTCGATGAGATGGAAAAAAAAGCAAGGAAGAAAGTAAGGCACGAGATGGCACGAGTTAGGTTTTCTTTGAACACAGATAACTACAAGAGTCTTCTTCAAGATGGGTTTAACCTGCAGCTATCCAAAACCCAAGAAACAAAAATGAGAGAGTATCAAAACCCATTGTTCTATAAGGATGATTCTGATCAAGAACTGTTAGGATGGTTGGTAGGTACAAGCAAAGCTGAGTGCTATACAATGCACATAAACCCAAAGGAAGCCGAGATTAACAATCATCTAGAGGGAAAAATCCTTGGAAAGGGATAAGACCTTGAATTGACCACCATGGTGGAAGCAGGACACATGAAGGAAAAAGTCGAAGTGGAGCTTGATGGCATATGCCCGAGGATGGAAACAATGATGATACGGACATCGAATGTACAAGGAATGGATACAAGAGTTGAGTTGGAGGAAGTAACTCTGAAGCCAGAAGTAAAGCTGAAGGATTGTTGACTAGGGATGCAGGCTTGTTGTTGGGATAAGAGGAAGCCATGATAGATAGAGAAGAGACAGTAGAAATGGGAGTTGCAAAGAAAGAGAAGGAAGTGAGCAAGGTGGATGACCCTTATGCAAGAAGGGGAAACTTTTTGAAGGGGGAGAGTCGTTCTTTTGAAACTCGTTATCAAAAGTGTCACCAAAAGTTGATAGGGAACCAAGACAACCATTTATCTTCTGGCACAAAGGGAGTGCATGATGCCATGAGCAAAGATATATGCAAGGGAGACCACAAGGGTAGAGGTAGATCTGGGAGAGAAAAGTGGTGTGTGGACCATGACGGTTCTAGTAAGGACTTAATTGGGAAAACCTCTTGAAGGGAAGAGATAAGGAGAACCGAGATGGTTTTGAAAAGAGGATTTCTAGACATGAAGAACCAAAGAAGGGATGCACATTAGAAAGTGAACCAGAAGAAGGTAGGGCAAGTAAAGTGCTTCATGCAAAGAGTATGAGTAGGAATGGTGGCAGCCTGAAGGAGTTCGGATTGGCTCATGCCAAGCATGCCAGAGTTATCAAATCGAGGTTTTATGGAAATGGATGTCAGGATAGCCAGTAGAGCATACAAAGGATGATAGGTGAATATGCATGGAGAGGAATTCAAGTGAGCCGTTGGATGATGGGACTTTTTTGTTTAATGTGGACGATCTTACAAGCGATATATGGTTTGATACAGGAATAGAGCAAGAGGGACTTTCTTTATTTTATTAGACAAATTACCTTCTATTCGCAAAGATCGCATATGCTGATAGACCGATTGTGTTGCTATGCAGGATCATTAGGAGCTAGGCAATCGATGGCTGACCAAGTATATCAGAACGCTCTCTTTGACGTGGTGATATATTTTGCAGATCAAACACTGGCAAGCATGGAGGTATCAGTTGAAAACTTGTGGACAGAATACGATGTGGAGGAAGCTCATTGGTTGGTATGGTTCCTAAACCAGGATCTTGATATTGATTTCCCTTTTTCGTAGTTCAAAGCGTATCTACCTTGTTGGGCCGGGTACCTTGTTAGGCCGGTTATGCAAAGGATTGCTACTTCCACCATGACAACTCTCAAGGTATACTTGATGAGGTAAATGCACTTTGTTTGGCTTGGGCCAATCAACTAGTCATAGGCAGTGATGATGAGGCTCCTGAGGTGGAGCTTGACTCACTGCTCAGAGAGCATTGATCACTTGCAGTGAGCGAGATGAGGTAGGAATTTTTGAGGTTGCCATGCAACATTATGAATGAGGAAGGAATTAGAGGTGAGATAGGGGATCCGGTTCGATAGGTTTGTTTGCAACTAGTCAGTCGTGTCATATGTAATTGTTATGCTAGAGTAAGCAAAGTGACGGATGATCGATCTATCAGCTCCACGTATATGTTTTTGTATTTTTTGCATTTTTTTTGCATGATGTGCAGGCCGGGTGGGAGACCCTCCTTTTTGCCTCTCCCTAACTCTCAGGACATGGGAGATGGGAAAAAATGAAAGAAAAATAGAAAAAGGAAAAATACAAGCAAAAACGTGTGTATATATGTGCGCCCGCACGCTATGAAAGGCAAGTAGGTGGGCGGAGTCCTCTTGGCCGGGTGGTCAGGACCGCGAGTGGACGCTAGTTTCATCATAGGCCTGGAAGATTGTGTGTGTATATCTGTTTTGGTGCTTCACGCCATATTAGGTTGATAGGTGAGTGGAGCCATCTCGGCAAGGCGGTCAAGACCACGAGCCGCACCTAGATTTGTTATGGGCTAGCACGTATGTATATGTGTATATGTCGTGTGTGTATATGTCGTTGTGCACTATGTTGTGTTGGTAGATGGGTGGAACCAACCTGGCTGGGTGGCTAGGGCCACGAGTCACATCCAATTGCAACATAGGCCAACTCGTGCAAGTAAAGATAAATAAAAAGAAAAAGCAAAAGGAAATTTCCCACTCCGGAGGGGGAGAGATAGAGAGGAGGAGGGTGGTGATCACTTGGATGGGTGTGTTTTTGCAAGTGCGTATTTACGAGATCGAGAGACTAGCTACTGATAGATCGATCAGCCCGAACCCGACACTGACAACGACATAGCCATTATATGTGCCAGACCGGTCAGTGGTAAGCGACTTGTTGGACTTGGACTTTCCTATGTTACTGATAGGTCTGTTTTGAAGGTTCGTAGTGGTGTGCGTGTGTCTTGAGAATTCCTTTCTTGTGTCTCCCTTCATCATGTGTGATTGATTTTTTGGGATGTGTGTGAGGCTATGTTTTAGACAGCCCCATTTTCACGTACACATATATATGGCGAATATATGAGCTCTCAGATATAGATGCATGGTTATACATGTTTTGGTTCATTCCTTTTTGTATGTTTTTTTGGATTAACCTTTTGATGCGCTTGCAGGTGAGAAGAGCATCACGATGGCAGAGGGTTTTGTCAAGGCACTTTCGGTATGCATATTTTTTTTATGAGTAATGTGGTTTGTTGGTTGTCTACAGGTTTGCAAGATGATCCTAGAGAGGCAATTCATGATGGGATTGCGGAAGTCCGATTGTTTTTATGGTTTGCATCTAAGTTTGATAGGGGAAAGACATGGGAATCATATGGTTTTTGTTGAGCTTTGTTGTAGGATGATCTAGCAAGGATCAGACTTGCGATGGGACCTTGATTTTGATTTTATGATTGGTAGGCTGACAAGTGTTGGGATGACATGTTTTATGAGTTTTGTTGCAGGAAAGAATGGAGTGTGGAGGTATCTGCATATGAATCAGTATGAGCAAGTATGGATGCATTTGCACCATGCTTTGGTGGAGGTGAGTATGTGCATGTATGGGTACAGCTGATGATGCAAATGGTAGAATACTATGCACGAGAATCAGGTACGAATAAGAAGTTAGAATACATGTGTGTGTGTGCAATCGGACATGATGGCATAATTTGGATGATTGGATGATGACATGTTATGTGCGCTAACCATTTGGATGAGTGGCAGGTGGGAAGCAAAGTGTACAGGTGGTGTAGAGGCTCGTCGTGGATGACTTTGCA
Source organism: Ceratopteris richardii (assembly GCA_020310875.1). Taxonomy (NCBI): domain Eukaryota; kingdom Viridiplantae; phylum Streptophyta; class Polypodiopsida; order Polypodiales; family Pteridaceae; genus Ceratopteris; species Ceratopteris richardii. The sequence goes on along the minus strand of CM035423.1, from coordinate 156,610,722 downwards.
AGCAGAAGGGGGGAGTATGTTAACCAAAATTCATGCTGATCTTTTGCACTAACATGTCTTCATGATGTAGGTTAGATGTTGGATTGTAGTTACTTTGAAGAGAAAATGTGTATCATGTGGAAAGGGAGCACTAGAATGTTGTGCTGGGAAATGCCTTTGGTGCTAATATATACCAAGTGTGGTGCTTAAACTTGGAGATGTGGTTTTGTGGACTAGTCTTAGGGCACGCTATTGTGAACATGGAGAAAGTGGAAAAGTGCTTGAATGCTTTGAAAAAATTGCATTTGGAAAAATCTCTCCCTGGATGCTGTCACTTTTGCTTGTGTGCTGAAAGCAGGTGGCCAGATCGGAGCAATGGAGAAGCAAGGAAATAAGTACTGAAGTTATTATGAATGGAGAGTTGGAAGATGATTCTATTCGGGAGAATGCATTGGTTGACATGCATGCCAAGGGTGGGGTGATTGTTAGAGCTATGGAAATATTTAGTAGGATTCGAACTCGGGATGTGATTACATGGAATGCAAGAGTTGAAGGACATGCTCAACGTGGGATAAAGAAGAGGCACATCAGCTATTTGTCATTTTATTCGTCCATGATGTCATTTCCTCGACTACTCTACTAGGAGCTTATGTTGAGTGTGGTGATGCCAAAAAGCTCAGTTCTATTTCGGAGAAATGCAAAGAGAAGATATTAACTTATATCTTCACCTTGAAGGCATGTGCCATAAAGAAAAAAGGGGTCAGAGTGCTCGAAATATGCATGGAATTTGAAGGAGGGTTTTTGCAAAAGCTTCGAAGTTCGACAGTCTTGAAAAAAAAGGCTCCATTACTTCACACGTGGGGGTTCTTTTCCAAGGGCTGCCAGCTGCGCTGAAAGGGGGGGGGGGGGGGGGGGTTCTCCATCAAAGGGAGGTGGCAAGCTATTGGGAAAAGGGACCTCCAAGTGCATTGAAGAAAAGGGGGGACGCCTGAAACTTGGGTGCAAAAACCCTATAGCTGCTGGTTCATTTGAGCGTGTAACTCTCTCTTCCTGATCTATCGATTGCCAGACCTTCAGACAATTGCTGTCAATTGCTGGCGCTCTTATGCGTAAGTAACATGGCGGAGAAGGGAGCTCCTCTGTAGCCATGGTTGCTCATATGTACTGTTCTATCGTAGCTAATCTGGTTTGGTGATGTGACATGATCTCGGAAGTTGCATGTGACCATACTCAACTTGAGCCGTGGGGACGTTTTTGGCACAAAATTGCACTCAACAGGATTCAACAAAAATGCTTTTAAGGGTTTGATTGCAACCGAAATATGTTGATGTCAAGGTGGAATTAGCCAAAGAGTTCTAGTTTGGAGTATCCAACAAAACTCCAGAGTACTTGAAATTGAATCCCTTTGGGAAGTTTCCTATGTTGGAAATTCCTGACGCGCCTCTGTTTGGAAGTAACACCATTGACAGATGCATTGCAAGACTTAATCTTGAAGTGTTCACTTGTAATTGTTGAAGAAGAGGCATTGCTAACAAGGGAATCTTGGGATAGAGATTACGCACAATGTGCAGCTGATGTGGAGGTTGCCATGTGTGAGCATCGTGTAGAGATGGAGAAATCCAAGTATGCTGCCTTGAGGGAGCACTTCAGGCTGCTGTGGGCCGTTGCATTGAGGGAAGGACAAAGTGGCCGAGGCCTTTTGTTAAGATACTATACATTGAAGACAACATGGTCATTGGTTCCCTGCATCAATTTTAGGAAGAGCAAGATGACCGTGATACATGCAAAATGTTGAAATATGGGAAGAAACCTCCCTCTTTAGGACATCAAGGCTAATTCAGAGGCATTTGGGCATGTCTAATTGAAGTGAGTGCAATTTGCATCCCTGCTGCAAAGTCCAATCTAGACTCTATTGTGATAAGCATACCTTTTTGCGGCATAGCCTTGATGTGCTTCATGATACATAAAACATGTTAAGGGTAATGATAGAACTTGGAAATACTTCATAGCATTTCAATTGCATGGAAAGATAGCTATGATTGTAGCCATTGATGCACTAGTAAATTTATTTGATGAGGTGAGAAAATGTTGCAGACAGCCAAGCAGGTGAGAGATAGGGATAGTGAGGATGCTAGCTGTTTGCAGGGAGGCAAATAAAAAAAATGTGAGATTGCAGGCTTTGGTTTCCAGTCAATTATTTCAGAAGTGAATATCGACCTCCTTACAGGTACTAATGCTAGATTTCAATGATGATTGACGAGGGAATCCCTTGGTTCTAGTTTTGCCTTGACGGTCTTTTCATGATAGTAAATGCACTCCGGCTTACAAGGGCATAGATACTCAATATTCAAAGTCTCTTCAGTCTCCAAGGCTAAAAACGCCAAGCCAGTTGAGATCTCACATGAGGTGCATGGGTTAAGAACGAATGCCTCAAAAGGGTTCTAACCTTTATTTTTCGAAGTATTGGTGTGTGAAATGATGGAGGATTGTTTCCTTGATAATGTTCTTAGTTATGAGTTTTTTTTTGTGGTATCCGGTTTGATCGTCTTGATTGTATCAGACATACTTATTATTGTTGAGACATAACGATGGTTCTTGGGATGGCGAATGAAAAGGAGGCTGAACTCAGAGAATCGGGTTGTTTATGCGTGATATATTCGTGTCACATCTATAAATGTTGATCCTATTACACTTCGTTCCTCTTTAGTGCATATTGAAATGTACATGTGCTTGCGTTACTTCATCGTCATAGTACTCCCCACAATTTTTTTTGCTGCTCATAATGTGCCACAAGAACAAGAAAGGAAAGAATTTTCAATTGTACAACTTCAAAATCAGTACAGTCAACTCAAAGCTAGTGGAGTTGGTTCATCCCCTATGAATTCAAGCTCATGTTGTTAGGGAAACTATAGGTGTATCTATGCTAGGACTGATTTCCTTCTTGCCGATGAGCATTACCCTATCCCAAGGTTGAGTTCTTCATTTGTTCAATTTGATGATAGTTCCTCTCTTCAAGCCCTCGCGACATCAGCCTCTCATTCGTAGTTGTCTTTTCAAGGCCTCCTTTCGAGCGCCGTAGTGTGGGGTGTGACTTCGAAACCAAAGTACTAGTGGGAATGTTGCGGTGAGAGTCAAAGAGTGAAGTTGCTAGAAAAAGGGTAAGGAAGGGAGAGTGAGAAAATGCAAGTGTGAGTATGTGTAAGTGGTGGTGGGAGAAAGGAAAAAGAGGAGAGTGAGTGTGTGTGAGAAAGAGTGCATGTGAGTGAGAGAAGGTAGGAGAGAAATGGCAGGGAGTGGAAGTGTGAGAGCGAGTAGGTACAGTGGGAGAAGAGGTGAGGGTGCATGAGTTCGGGGATGGCTCGCCATGGTGGAAGTATCTGAATGCATGTGAATGGTGTGTAAATTTCTTTTTGTTACCGCTCATGCGTGTGAATGGGAAAGAGAGGAAGTAAGTGGGGATACGTGGGCATGCGGGCAAAAAGGGAAAAAGTGGATGCTGGCATATATGTGAGAGCATGTGTGTATGTAGGTATAAGTGCACAAGAATGATTGAGAGGACGGAGCCAAAAGAGAGAGAGTAAGAGAAGGACAATGGGGAAGCAAGGAGAGAAGTCCCGAGAAGCGATCCGTAATTTTGGGTCCCCACTCACGTGCATATAAGTGTTTCCATTCCCTTTGTTCCACGAATACATTCAAGGGTAATTTGTGGACCTAGAGCAAAAGAAATTGGCATAGTACAAGTAAACTGAGCAAAACATAAGCGGTGTAAGACATTTCCCCTTGGGTTTAGGCTCCAATGGAAGCACTTTAGGCTATCTTACTTTTGCAGGTACCAAATTGATTTTGTGGTCTTCCAAGAAGCAACATCTTTCATCAACAAAAGCTGAACAAAGGACTTGCAAACGATACTCAAGAAGCTATGTGGATTAGGACCCTATATTCAGATTTAGGGTTGAATACTTCAAATCCACATATATTTGGGACAAGTCCACATATATTTGGGGACAACATTAGTTCATTACATCTTGCCGCTAATCCTATCTAACATGCGAGGACTAAATATATAGAGGCCCACTAGCATTATGTTAGAGAAAAGATCATGAGTAAGGAGATACAACTCTCATATGTATCCACATCAACAATATGTAGATATGATGACAAAGGCATTGGATGGACGCAAATTGAATAGGTTCAAATCAATGATTGGACTACAAGAAATCATGAAGGAATGAAGACTCAAGCATCTGAGGCTTGAGAGGATTATTCATATCTCAAGATCCTCTGAACCAAATATAATCAAAATTGACATGCAAGTAGTAGACACATTACTCTAACTAAGACAAGTTAAATTACACCAAATGATGGAGTATACATAGAGAAATTGATTCCACAAAGTCATTGAAATGATGAAGATGTTGTAGAGAATAGTAGACAGAGATGAACTTGAAGTAATGTATCAAAATGTATATACTAATGAACATATGATACAATGGACATGTAGTAGACTACACATACATGAGATGGCGCAATGTATGCTCACTAAAGTATCTCATGGTCTCTAAGAATGGATCTCTTTTTTCCATGACTAAAAACATATCTTTTTTCACTCAATTCAAGTTGAATTTGAATTTTCCCTCACCTAAAAGTGATCCTAAACTTTAGGGATGATTTGAATTGATTCTTTCTACCACATAAGTCATGGGTTCAGCTCCTTAATTTCACGAGATTCCTTATTCTCTTGGCTTTTACATTTATCCAAAGTAATTATGCAAAAAAATGACTAGCATAGATTCACATGTAGTTCCTCCTTGTGAAGGGATGAATGGATAAGTAGTCCTAGGATTTAGCAATGCACTTAGGCTTGCTAAGAGGTGATAGTGTTTGCACACCTAGATCCTAAAATGTCAGGATGACCCCCCTAATTTGTTAGAATCATTTCTCAGTGTATGGTGTGGCTAAATTGATGAAATAACTTGATTTAATTAGCTACACTCTAATTAAATGTGTGAAAAAGCTCTCTAGTCAGTTTGTACCAGTTTGTAAGCTCTGAGAAAATTATTGAGCACTTTTATTCCCAAACTAGAAGGTTTCCTCACATTTCTAGTATATGCAAGTTATCTATTTTGATGCAAAATTTTGGGAATGATGCTCCAAGACACTTAGTGCTTCCAAATGCATTATTGTGAAGTTAAAGGAGTCTATTAAGCAATTATGGAGTTAGCTTGGCAGGTGTAGAGCAAGTTTTGTGCAACACCAGCTCATCTTTGGAAGCTACCTATCCATCTCCTCACAATCTATCATATATGAAAAGTAAGTAGAGTGTTTTAAGACATAGAGGATTCTCCTCTTGAGATGATTCATGAATCTTAGCAACCAAAGAATTCAAAATTCCTTCTGGGATGAGCTAGTTGTGGTTCATTCCTTTTTCCCTACAATCTAGGAAATGAGGATTTCAAATTCAACTTGATTTGAAATGTTGGTTGGATACCAACCTTTTGGCTCGTGGCTTTTAGATATTTTAAAATCATCCTTTAATAAGGATAAACGACTAGAATCCATAAATAATAATCGATATTTACAAAGATAAAAATCTAATGAACCACCATAAGACTATGGTTCATTCCAAGAATGAACTTGGTCTATGAGAAATTCTTCTTCCAAGCATGGTGAAAGCTTGATGTTCTAATAGCCCCCCCTCAAGCTGAAGCATGCTTGAGTCTTTAATCTTGAATAACTTGAATACTTGCAATTGCTTTGAGCCTCCAAAGCTTGACTCCATCTAGAGCTTTGATCATCATATCTGCCACTTGCATCTTTTCTTGGAAAAAATGACATATCAATCTCCTTTGAGACAAGTTTCTCTCTAGCAAAATGGCAATGAATGTCTACATGTTTGGTTCTTGCATGGTACGTTTGCTGCAAAATGCATTGAGCTTATATTGTTTCCAAATATGTGAGGTTTGGAACTCATAAGTCCCAAATCTGAATATAACTCTTTCAACCATATAGCTTCATGTGTGGCTATTGTCAAGCCTTTGTACTCAGCTTCAGTTGAGGAAAGTGCTATTGTAGGTTGCTTCTTGGAAATCCAAGAAATAAGCTTTGGTCTTGCAATGCCAAAAACTTGACATACTTCTCTTGCCATCATTCGATCCTACCCAATCTTCATCTGAATAAATTTTGAGATCCAAATTAGATGTGTAAGAGCAAAATATACATTCATTGATTGTGCCCTTTAGATGTTTGAGCACTCTTTTAGCTGCATCCATATGTGGTTTTCTTGGAGAGTGCAAATTGGCTAAGCACTCCAACACTATAGGAAATGTTTTCTCTTGTATGTGTAGCATAGATTAAACTACCTACAAGGCTTTGATATTCCTTTATGTCCTCAATATGTTCACATTCATAAACGGTTTATAATTCATTTCCATAGGTGTTCTTGTAGGTTTGGCATTCTCCATCTTGAACTTCAAGAGTAGATCTTGAATATACCTTCCTTGAGTTAAGTATATCCCTTGATCTCTATAGTGTTGATATATTTAGGTAATAATGTGTGTGAACACATTAAGACTGCTGGACACTTTTTTCCCTCTTTAGGAGGTTTTTCCCCCCAGCTTGTATATACGCATATTACCCTTACGAGTGACTTATCTTTGTACATTCTAGTGGTAACACATATAGTATTGTGTGTTGTGCTTCAAGCTTCTTCTTCTTCTTCCTTGTGTTGTTTGAGTGCTTTTGTAGACCTCAAACTCCAACAATTGGTATCAGAGCAGGTCAGTGCTTCATCTAGCGCATCGTCAATACCTCTCTGATCACAATCTCAAAATTGCACAAAATTTGGTGTGCATACTCAAGTTGATTAGGAGATCCCTATATGGTGCCAAAATCACGATATGAGCTCGTTTTGACCTCTGAACACACTATTACAATGCTTATGCAGACTATTTTGTCTTTTTGTGCCAAAGATATATACAGATTTTGGTTCGCTAGTGTGAGCATCTCAAAGTCTGCTACAAGTTTAACGAAACTCGTCTAAGTGGTTCTGTTCAACTTTTTCAGATACAGTCATTTTTTTGCATCATGGTATTTGAGTCAGTGGCCATGGTTGAAAGCAGTGATGTATTTCATATGTTGGCTATTGAGGGATAAGTTGGATGGTATGAATTACCCATTGTGGGCTTATAAGATGTGCCATGTATTGATTGCAAAAGGACTATGGAATTTTGTATAGGGTGTTGAAAAATGTCCTATTACACTTGCAAATACAGATACTGAAGCTGATGCAGATGATCTTAAAGATGACAATCTTCTTCATGTTCTTGTTTGTGTTGCAGTTTCTACTGCACCTACTACACAACAAATTTGTTGGGATGGCAGAGATGCTCAGGAACATGCATTGATAGCTTGTTTGTCAAAAATTCCAATATTCCTCACATTCACTCTTGCAGAACAGCTAAGGATGCTTGGGATACACTTACCACATTGTACTAGGCTAGGAATGAGGCTTGTGTTGCTTAACTCCGAAAATAGTTGGAGAGTGAGCATAAGAATGAAGGTGATTCTATGGATAGTTTTTTGACAAAGATCAAAGACTTGAAGGAACAATTGATTCCTACTGATGAAGTTATACCAAATAGCTCACTTGTGCAAACTATTTTGAATGGAGTTCCTGATTCATATCAGAGTTTTGCTTCTACTCTTTGTTTGATAATGAAAGGCAATCCGAATGCCTTGACATTTGAGGAGTTAAGTCTCTGTTCTATTGCAAGAAGATCAGTCTAGGCAGAACATGTCCATTATGCGTGTTGTAGATCAAGCTTTCTCGACTAGTTAGAAGGGCAAAGGTAAATGGAGCTCATCTACTAGCAAGCAAAAATTTGCAAACGCTGCACATTTGAAGAAGGAAGACAAAGATGAGAAAAAATTAGAAAAGCAAAAATGCTTTTGTAAGTATTGTAAAGGAAATGATCATATCATAAAGAACTATCCAAAACTGGTTGTAAAAGAGGCAAAGAAAAAAGAGGCCAGAATGGTTGTTTTTTTTTTAGAGTACAATGAATTTGGAAAGACACACACACCCGATCTCGTAAGGTAGAGGCACCCATCTTGGAGAACTCCGGGACTTGAAATTTGGCCATCTGCCTAGGAGTACAAGGCACATCCACTAAACCACGCCCACTGGATGGCCAGAATGGTTGTTGCAGAGGCCTCTACACTTAAAACAGAGTTTGCTAATCTTGTGTAGAATGAAGAATGAGCATTTACTAGTGTTTGCAGTTTTGACTCATCTTCTCATGAGCAGTATATGTCTGTAGTAGGCTCAGATGTTTAGTACTTTGATAGTGAGGTAACCAAACATATTACCTTACAGTGCATTTTGTTCACTTCACTTGAGCTTGCCTCTACAGGAAATACTATCACATGCACCAACAACTCCCCTTATCGTGCCATGGGAAGTGGTAAGATCATTCTGACTACTGCTAATGGTAGTTCCTTTACATTGTCAGATGCTTTATTTGTGTCGAGGATCAAGAAAAATTTGTTATCAATTTCTGCATTAGCCAAGATTGGTTTGGTTGTGAAATTTGTTGATGACAGATGTACAGTTCATGATCTGTCAAATGGTGACGTGATTATTGCTTATGGCATTTTATATCATGGGCTATATAAGCTCATAGACTATGAAAAATCTATGAATGATTCAGCATGTGCAGTACATGATTCTCATGCTATGTCATATGCAAAGCTTTGGCATGCACACTTTGGTTATCTAAAATTTGCCAGTTTGCTACACCTACAAAAATCTAAAATGGTGTCCTCTTTGCCGAAAGTTGAGGCACCCAATAAAAATGTATGTGAAGCTGTATTTTGGGCAAAATGCAGTGTTCCTCTTTCCCAAAAGATGGTTCAATTCGAGCTACTCAAAAATTGTAGCTTGTTCATAGTGATGTTTGTGGTCTTATGCAGACACCTTCTTTTGGGAACTATCTTTACTTCATGACTTTCATTGATGATTTTTCTAGGCATGCATGGGTATATCCATTGAAAGTAAAGTCCGAAGTGTTTATGTGCTTCAAACAGTTTCTGGTTTTGGCTGAAAATCTATCAACATATAAAATGGGCACCCTCTGTTTTGATCGAGGGGAGGAATATACGTCTTCTGACTTTAATGCATTTTTGGCTAAACGTGGGATAAAACATCAGTGCACAGTGTTGTATACACCTCAATAGAAAGGAGTTGCTGAATGGAAGAACATGTCACTCATGGAGATGGCAAGGTGTATGGTCAAGAGTCAAGCTTTACCACATAGTTTATGGCTTGAGGCTATTATGTGTGTAGCATTTATACTTAATAGGTGTCCCAGTAAAGCACTATAGTATATCACTCCATATGAGGCTTGGAATGGTCGCAAGCCATCTGTTGCTCATTTCTATGTTTTTGGTTATCTGGCATATGCATTAGTGCTTGAACAACATCACAGAAAATTGGATGATAAAGCACTAAAATGTATTTTTGTTGTGTACAATTCTGAAAGCAAATGCTATCATCTGTATCATCCATAGGCTAAATGCATTTTGGTTAGTCGTGATGTTGTTTTTATGGAAGATGCTATTTAGCCTTTACTATCATGTACGAAAGAGACATTTGTTAGCTCCAAAGACATGTATGATACTTTACTGCCTCTTTTTATAGGTGGATAGTCTAGTGCTAGTCCTAATGAGGCAACTTCTTAGGCTTTACACATTTCATGTGATGATGTAGATCATTCTATTTTTTATGCATATTTACATGATCCACTTATTGATGAGAGAGCTGACCTTGAGGAGAGAAAAACTATGCCAAAATGGCTGGTGCATATCTTTCATGATAACAAATTACATGCACCTCTATCATATCATACTTGTTTAAGGTCTCATAGTGCCCTTTTTTGCACTACCTCTAGTCTCTATGTTGAGACTGAGCCTGTTTCCTTTGATGAAGCACAAAATTCTGAACATTGGATGGTTGCCATGCAATTTGAATATGATCCTATCGTGAAAAATGCTACTTGGTCTTTATGTGACTTGCCTCTTGGCAAGAAGGCCATTGGCACTAAGTAGGTATACAAGCTGAAGTGTAAACCCGATGGAACAGTTGACAGGTATAAGGGTAGGCTTGTTGCAAAGGGTTATGTGCAGGAAAGAGACATTGATTTTGATGAGACCTTTGCACCTACATGCCGAATGACTACTGTTCGTAGCATCTGTGCACTTGCAGCTCATCATGATTGGAATGTACATCGGTTGGACATTAAAACTACATTTTTGAATGGGGACTTGCATGAAGAAGTGTATGTTTTTCAGCCCCATGGCTTTGTGCAAAAAGGGCATGAAAACTAGGTGTGTAGGTTAAAGAAGGTATTACATGGTTTAAAGCAAGCACCACGTGCTTGGTATGAAAAGATACATGCCTATCTAATTGCACATGGTTTTGAGAATAGTCCAACTGAGAGCATCTTATATGTTAAGCGTGCTAATGATGTGCTTCTGATCATTGTTGTGTATGTTGATGACATGTTGCTCATTGGTCCTCATGACAAGCATATTGCTAGTTTTAAGGCTAATTTGCATGCCTCATTTGAGATGTCTGATTTGGGGCATTTGCATCATTATTTGGGCATTCAGTCTATGCAAGTTGATGGTGGAATGACTGTGTCAAACGAAATATATTGACACATTATTGTAGCATTTTGGCCTTAAAGACTGTAAACCTATTGCCACTCCTATGGAGACAAGTTTACGAGTGAGTCTTCATGATATGGAGATGCATTTGATGTCATTCTCTATCAGCAGGTTGTTGGATGCTTGATTTACTTATGCATTGCTCGACTAGATATTCAGTTTGCTATCTCACAAATGAGCAGGTTTATGCATTGCCCATGTGTTAAGCATTGGCAGGCGGTTAAGCGCATCTTTCACTACTTGAGTGGTACCTGACTATTTGGATTGTTTTATCCCAAGGGGGGATCACTACCGCCAAATTTACATGTTTTTTCTGACTCTAACTAGGTTGGTTGCTATGACACTCATGTGTCCACTAGTGGCTTTTGCTTCATGCTTGGTAGCTCATGTATATATTGGTTGAACAAGAAGCAGCCTACTGTGGCCACTTCCACTTGTGAGGTTGAGTATAGGGCACCTTTCACAGCTAGTGTTGAGTGTGTGTGGCTCAGACGCCT
>CM035423.1:156562021-156567021 GCA_020310875.1 Ceratopteris richardii | reverse complement strand
TATCTACCTATCTAGCTATCTACCTATCTATCTGTCTATTTATCTATCTATCAATCTATCTATCTATCCATCTTCCCATCTATCCATTTATCTATCTATATATCTAACTATCTACCTATCTATCTATCTATCTATCTTTCTATCTATCTATCTATCTATCTATCAATCTATCTATTTATCAATCAATCTATCTATCTATCTATCTATCTATCTATCTATCTATCTATCTATCTATCTATCTATCTATCTATCTATCTATCTATCTATCTATCTACACTTCTATCTATCTATCCTTCTATCTATCTATCTATCTATCTATCTATCTATCTATCTATCTATCTATCTATTATCTATCTATCGTCTATCTATCGTCTATCTATCGTCTATCTATCTATCTATCTATCTATCTATCTATCTATCAATCAATCTATCTATCTATCTATCTATGTATCTACCTATCTATCTATCTATCTATCTATCTATCTGTCTGTCTATCTATCTATCTATCTATATATCTATCTATCTATCTATATATCCATATATCTATTTATCTATCTAACTATCTATCTATCTATCTATCTATCTATCTATCTATCTATCTATTTATCTATCTATCTCTCTATCTGTCTGTATGTCTGTCAGTCTGTCAGTCTGTCTCTCTGTCTATCTATCTATCTATCTATCTATCTATCTATCTATCTATCTATCTATCTATCTATCTATCTATCTATCTATCTATCTATCTATCTATCTATCTATCTATCTATCTATCTACCTACATACGTGTTGGTGCAATTCAAGCCTTCACTTTTGGCTTGGAACCCTTGAAGGATATCTCTACATGAAGCAAGGGTCATAGGAACTTATGCTTATGACCTATTACCATTTTAACTCTTGTAAAAGTCTTAGTGACTTGGCATATTATGTAATCACACCTACATGATTGAGTCGTGGAAAAAATATGGTTGATTGATTGAGGGAATATCTCAATCAACCTTTCTAGGTGAAAGATTCTAGGAGATTTTGAATTTTGAATTCAACTCAACTCTATAAAAGAGGCAAGAAAAGAGTCGCGGGTAGCTGTTCATTTCTAGCTCATTTTCCCGAGGCATATCTCACCTATCTTTGAGTGTGTGAGTGCTACACTATTGCCCACACATCTCTATCTCATTAGGCAATACTTGATATGCCAATGAGTTTGTAAATCAATGTGAAGTAATACATACATTTACATATACAACTTCTATGTTCTCTGAGTTGTCTACCTCCAAGTCTGTCAACTTCAACGAGCATATCTCAGTGCCTACTGAACCAAATCAAGTGATTCAAGGCTTGTTGGAACCAGCTCAAAGCACTCTACAAGACTAAAAAGTTTGAAGAAGTTTGGTTTAGCCATTTTTGAGAAATCGCCTTCGAAGAAGTCTCTGGTATTTGTCTGCACATTTCCTAAAAAGTTGGGGGTGACTCTAATTTTGCTAAACTTATTTCTCAGAGTATAGTTCATCATTTCTTCTCATTCCACTTGCAATTGGTAGCTTGTTAAGCTAATTTAATATGTCCAGAAGGAATTTGATCAATTGTAAGTGTGCTGGTCATACTGAGTGAAAGACTGAGCAGGTGTCAATACCAAAATAGCAAGTTTTCTTGGATTTCTGAAGTCTCAAGTAGTCTGTTTTGATTTGATCATTACACATATCATTTGCAAAGTACATATATGCTTTCTTGGTATCATTTGGAAGCTAATCAAGTGCACTAAGAATTCCTGGAGTCAAAGAGGGCTGGTGTGAAGCAGGTTTAGCAGCACCTACTCAATCTCTGAGTGCATCCAACCATCCTCTCCCAACAGTGGTATCAGAGCAAATAAGGTAACATGGGAGATGGTTTTCCTTCATTCATTGACAAATTGGACAGGAACAATTACCAAGCTTGGTCTCTAAGGATTAAGACCTATCTACAAGGAAGAAGCTTATTTGGATTCATATCAGGAGATGAGGAATTGCCCTCATTCAAAGCTAGAGGCCTACCCACCAAGGAAGAACAAGAGAGGCTCAACACATGGTGTGCAAAAGATGCATTGGCAAGGTCTTACCTTCTTAACTCTATATCTGATTTCCTTTTACCTCACATAAGGAATTGCAAGACTTCCCAAGAGACTTGGGAAACCTTGTCAACATATTTTTCATCAAGTACAAGGGCCAGAAAGAATCAACTATGGATTGAATTCACTACTCTTAGGAAGCAATCAAAGCAATCAGTTTCAGACTTTGTCACTAGGGTCAAAGACATTGCAGACCAGCTTGCAAGTATTGGAGAAGAGATTGAAGAGGAACAAATAGTAAGACAGGTAATCAATGGACTAAAAGCTGATGACAAATGGGAGAGCTTTACCACAGCAATGGACCTATACATGGACATACATGCTCCTGATCTAATAACTCTGATTGGTCAACTCTTCACACATGAAGCAAAGCTTACAAGGAATGGAGAGCAATCAAAAGGTAACAACCCCTCTGCTTTATACACTGATAAGAAGGTTAAAGATAAAGGTAAAAGTAAGAAGGTTGATGAAGAAGGCTCTACCTCCCAAGCAAACTATGCAGGGAGAGGTAAATCTTCAAGAGGAAGAGGCAGAGGAGGTAAGCTAGGTAGGGGGAGATCCTACAATTCATCACCATGCAATATATGTGGTCTGTCTAATCATACTACAGATGAGTGCTACAAAAACTATAAAAATCAGAGAGGAAGAGGCCATCAAAGAGGTGGATACTCTCAAGGTAGAGGCAGATTCAACCAACACCAAGGCTACAATGGATACAACAATCAGTACAACAACAATTACAACCACAACCACAATAGTAACTACCAAGGTGGATTCAGAAATAGAAGGGATTAAAACAACTACATAGAGGAGCAAGATGACTCCCTATTGATCATGAATATGACCTCAAAATCAGGTATCAATGATGATCACTTATTCTATATTGATTCAGGATGTTCTAATCATGTAGCTGGCAATGTGGCACTATTTTTGATTTGGACTAGTGATGGTAATCAGAACTTATTGAGCAGAGTACTTTATGTCCCAACAATCACCAAGAACTTAATGAGTGTAGGTCAGATTGTGGAAAAAGGTTTACAGGTCAAGTTCAATCAACATGGAGCATATGTGGAGGACCCAAGACATGGATTCAGAAGGATAGCCAAGGGAGAAAAATCAGGTAGATTGTTTACTTTTGAGCTAGAGGACACAAAGAACATTGCTTTATACAATTACAAGGATCAAACACTTTCAGAATTAGAAATATGGCACAAGAGGTTAGGTCATATAGGTGAAAGGACCTTAAAACAAATGTGTAGGGATCAATGTGTGCTTGGGATACCTAATGTATCCAAGCAACACATGATATACAAGTGTGGAGCTTGTCAATTTGGTAAGTCACACAGATTACCCTATTCAAAGAAAGGTTTTATGCATGAAGACTATCTGGAATTGGTGCATACAGATGTTTGGGGACCTAGCAAGGAACCTTCCATTTCAGGATCAAGGTACTATGTGTCCTTCATTGATGATTATAGCAGATGGACTGTGTTATACTTTACGAAGCATAATGATGAAGTATTTAATTGTTTCAAAAGATATCTTGCACTAGTTGAAAATCAAACAGGTAGAAACTTGAAGAGGCTAAGGTCAGATGGAGGAGGTGAATACTTCTCAAATGAGTTTGAGGACTTCTTGCAGGAAAGAGGCATCAAAAGGGAGATAACCACAAGGTACTCACCTGAACAAAATGGGGTAGCTGAAAGAAGGAATAGGCTTATTGTTGAAACAGCCAGGTCCATGCTTAATGAAAAGAAATTGCCAAATTATCTTTGGGCAGAAAGTGTATCTACTGCCACCTATCTCATTAACAGGTTGCCATCAAAGTCACTTGATGGAATGACACCTTATGAAGCTTGGCATGGTAAGAGACCATCATTGGATCATTGCAAAATCTTTGGCTGTATTGCATATGTGCATATTCCCTCACAGGTAAGGGGAAAGCTAGACCCTAAAGCTGAAAAATGTATCTTCATTGGTTATGACTTGAACTAGAAAGGGTACAGATTCTACAAACCCCTCAAACAAAGGTTTCAAGGTAAGTAGAGATGTCATCTTTGATGAGAATGACTCATGGTATGAAAATGAATGCAGGAAGGTGAGTCTACCTTATGACATGGAAGAAGACTTCCCAAAACTCACCAAGGAGGAACCAATCCAGAAAGAAGACTCAAGTTCAGATGATGATGACACAATTAACCTTGAGGAATTCAAGGCATGGAAGTCCAAAGGAAAGATGAAAATGAAGAAGCTAGAGGATATACCAGAATCCTCAACTCAAGCAATGAGGAGATCTCAGAGAGAAAGTAAGAAGCCTATCAGATATGGGTATGATACTTCTCTTGTAACTAAGCATTCTGTATATCTTGCAAAGGATTTGTTGAATGAAGAACCAGGATCATATGAGGAGGCAATCACAAAAACAGAATGGAAAGAAGCTATGGATGAAGAAATAGAGGCTCTCAAGGAGAGTGACACATGGGACTTGGTACCCAAGAAGGACTCTATGAAGGTGATAGGATCCAGATGGATCTATAAACTCAAGAGGAACTCAGATGGTACAATCAACATGTACAAAGCTAGGTTGGTAGCCAAGGGTTTTGCACAAACCCAAGGCATTGATTATGAGGAGACATTTTCTCCTGTGGCTAAGATGCCAACAATCAGAGTACTAGTGAGTGTAGCTGCATCCAAGAATTGGAACATGTACCAATTGGATGTCAAGAATGCTTTCTTGAATGGATGGATATCTGAAGAAGTCCACATGTCACAACCACCTGGCTATGAAGATCCCAAGAAGGTAAATTATGTTTGTAAATTGAAGAAGGCCCTATATGGATTGAAGCAGGCACCTAGAGCATGGAATTACAGGTTGACAACATATCTCCAAGACCAAGGATTT
>CM035423.1:156529426-156532021 GCA_020310875.1 Ceratopteris richardii | reverse complement strand
TCTTCAAATGTTTCAAGATCACATTCTTTATCTGCATACCAACTCTTCTGTTCATCAAAAGTCACATCTCTGGAAACAATAAAATGTTTAGTTAAAGGACTCCATAGTCTATAACCCATTTGTTTTTCATCATACCCAATAAACACATATTTTTCTGCCTTTGGTTCAAGCTTATGTCTGAGTTGTGATGGTACATAAGCATAGGCAATTGACCCAAACACTTTACAATGATCAAGTGTTGGTTTCTTACCCCACCAAGCTTCATAAGGGGTCATACCATTCAAAGCTCCACATGGTAACCTATTCACAAGGTATGTGGCTGTATTTACAGCCTCAGCCCAAGATAATTAGGGCAATTCTTTTCCTTTAACATTGCTCTTGCAAATTCAACCAATGTTCTATTTCCTCCTTTCTGCCACCCCATTATGTTGAGGTGTATACCTGCAAGTTATCTCTCTCTTGATACCTGCATTCCAAAGATAGTCATTAAATTCTTGGGAGAAGTATTCTCCCCCTCCATCAGACCTTAGCCTCTTGAGTTTGTGACCTGTAACTCTTTCTGCATAAGCATGAAAATGTTTGAAGGCTCAAAGACTTCTGATCTTTCCTTTAGAACATAAAGGGTTATCCACCTTGTAGCATCATCAATAAACAAAACATAATACCTAGATCCATTTATTGAACCTTCTTTTGTTGGTCCCCATACATCTGTATGTATGAGTTCAAGCAAACCATCATGCTTTGAAACCTTTCTTCTGAAATGGTTGTCTATGAGCTTTTCCCATCTGACAAGCTTCACACTTGTATATCATATGTTGATTCTTACATTTGGTAGTCCCAATACAGATTGATTCTCCACCATAGTTTTGATTCCTCTTTCATTGAAATGTCCCAATCTTTTATGCCAAAGATCTAACTCTGTAATTACTTCATCACCATGTGTAATTAGGGCTTGACCAACATTTCCTTGCACTTTGAGAGTAAAAAGTCTACCTTCCTTCTTACCACAAACAATGGGTTTGTATGCATCCTCTGGATCTTCAACAAATACCCCTTCATTTGTAAATCTGACTTGAAAACCTTTTTCCACTATTTGTCCAACACTAATCAAATTCTTTGGTATTGTTGGAACATACAAAACATTTGTTAATAAATCAGCTCCACTCCTGCACTTCACTTTTCAATTGAATGCACATTATGTTTTTGTATTGTCACCTGTTTGTACTGTATGACTTGAATTTCCTTCTTCCAATTCTGACAATAATTCTATATTACCTGATAAATGATTTGAACAACCAGAGTCAATATAGAACACTTGAGATCCTCCTTCTCTGATGAACTAATTGAATTCATCATCAATGTTGTATGGTTGTCATTCTGGGTATCATTTGCATAATTGTAATATGTAGTGTTGTATGATTGGTTCTGATTCCAATTTCTTCCACCACCTCTACCAAAACTTCCTCTTGAATTATGTCTTCCTCTTTGAAATTGATTCTGAAACCTTCACCTCTTCCTCTGCCATTGTTGTTCTGATTTTGGCTTGCTCCTTGTTGATTGTGCCAACAATCATATGCTAGATGATTGCTCAATCCACAAATCCAACATGTCTTCTTGTTATTGTTCTGATTACCTCTACCTCTTCCATTACCTCGACCTTTGCCTCTGCCAAAACCTCTTCCTCTTGCATAATTTGCTTGAGTTGTTGACTCTTCTTCATCCTTTGCTTTGCCTTTATCTCCTTTCTTTTTGTTCTTCACATACATTGCAGAACTTTGACCTTTGTCTCCATCTGACTTTAAGTCTTGCTCAAATGTAAGCATCAATCCAAGTAATTGATTCAATTCTGGCACATAATGGTTTAATGAGAGTTCTGTTGAAAGTACAAAAGGCTTCCACCTTTCATCACCTCCTTAATCCTGCAAGTAATTGAGCTATCAACCTATGATCTTCAATATCCTCATCAATAGATCCAAGGCTATCTGCCAAGTCTTTCATCTTAGTGACATAATCACTAATGTTCTGATTTTGCTTCTTCTTGAATGTGGTGAACTCTGACCATAAGCTAGCTTTCCTAGCTTTAGTGGTGTTTTGGAAGTGATCTTCCAAAGCATTCCAAATATCTTCAGCTGTTTCTAAACCTCTGATGTGTGGCAATAAATGATCTGTAATAGTGTTGTATATATAAGCTCTTGCACTTGCATCTCTCTTCTGCCATAGCTTCAAAGCTTCTAGCTCTTCCTTCCTTGGATGACTTTCATCTTCAAATTTAGGCTTCTCCTCTTCACCTGTCACATATACCATTAAGTCCTTACTCATAAGTAAGGCCTCCATCCTCATTACCCAAGCAGGATAGTTATCTCTGTCCAATTTGTCAATGGACACATGATCTGCCATGGTATCCTTGCTTCTGCTTCAACCTGTAAGTGTAAGGTTAAAGATTGATACCTTTTGTAGACCTTTACCCTTGGAGCAACTTCGAAATACTCTTCTGATGACTTTGGTTGTTGAACACCTCAGCTTCCTCCTTCTTTGATAAAGAACTCTTCAAATCTTCTTGTATCTGCTCTCCTTTACTTCTCGAGGACCCTTATC
>CM035423.1:156491926-156511926 GCA_020310875.1 Ceratopteris richardii | reverse complement strand
CAGGCGAGGGAGCCAGTGACGGATTGTGGCCATCATATAGCCAACTGTGGGTAACTCGGTAGGTGGCTTGAAATAGGGGTAATTCAGCCAATCCTGACACTGCCTATTGTTTTGTACTTTGATAGCGAATGCAGTCCAGGAGCGGCGTCATGGGACTGGTCCCCAGCAAGGATTATACTTTAAGTGTAAGGGCGCTTTCACCCATGTGCTCATCATTTCTGGGTACTCCTGTAAAAGACGTGTACGCCAATCTGGTTGATAAATAGTGCCTTGTTGCGCATCCAGTGGCAAGTCTTCTGGCTCGAACTGGGTTGCATGTGATGGCTTCTTGCCAGTTCGCTTTTCTATGGCCAGCTGGTATTCGGCCATTAGCATGAAGTAAGGTTTGTATTGAAGCTCATGCCCGGATATGTACCTGCGTGGGGCCAATTGAGCAAAGTAGGGAGATTGCAAAATTCGTTCTTCGATCATGGCCATAGCATGCAGCTCGGCCCCGACTCTAGCTGAGTGCGTTGTTCCAATCTCCTCCACAGTCTTCATCCATGCGGGGGTCGGAAGTTCATAGGTCATCTGGCCTTCGGCCGTGACTTGTCCGCCTGGGATGGTTATTGGCTCGTATGCTTCTTCAAACGTTTCCTCCACCGGAATGGTTATGTTTTCGTCGTCAGCTGGGATCTCCGGTGGGGAATCAGGCCGTGGTGGTGCTTCGTATACATCTATGCGTGATTGGAGAGTGGTTACCTGGGCCCGTAATACGTTTAGTTCCTCTATGAGTTCAAGAGAGGGGTCCACAGGTTCTGGTACTTCTGCTGCCACTGGTAGTTGTTGTGGTGCCGGTTCTCTGAGCTGTAGTAACTTGTGATCTTCTTTTAGCTTCTGATGTTCTTCGTTCATTCGATCATAGTCCTCTAGCAATCGAACATGGTCATCTAGCAACATCCGCATCGATTCAGATGGGATTGCCTTGAATCTGCTCGGACTTAATGGTTGTTCAGGGTGGTCCAGTGCCGCTTCCAAATTTTCTCTATTCTGCGCTTGGAGTCTCACGTTCTCCTCCTGGGCTGCGGCTAGGTGCCTCCTGAGTAGGCCCATATTTTTGGTCAGCGTCGCGTTCCTAATTGTTTGGGCTCGAAGCAGGTTGTCCAGATCAGCAGTGGCTTCTTTTGTCTTCTCTTCACTTTCGAGCTCTAGCTTATGATATGCCTCTCTTAGTTCTTGGTGTCGCATATTTAACGAGGCATTCTCGATCGATAATGAATTAAGCTGCGACTGTAATTCATTTGTCGTCCTCTGCAGCTGTTGATAGGTGTTGCCAAGAGATGCAAACTCATCTCGTACTTGTGTCATGCATGTGATGCAGTGGTGATTGTGGAAAATTGTGACGTACCTAAATATGAGGGTGCTGTGAGTGGAGTGGGTGCTGGTGAGGTGGATGGTGATATGTCCATGTCATTGGACGTGTCAAGTGCGGTGACTGTGAAAAGCGGTGTGTAAGTGGGTGGTTGTGTAGGTGTGAAGACGGGATTTACAAATGTAGAGTAATTTACAGGGGGGATGGCTGGAGTAGCTTGGTGAAAAGGGGAAATAGGGGTTATAGTGGGTTGAGGAGGTGAAACTGGTGAGAAGGTTAGTGGGGTTAGAAAGGTGAAAGGGTGTCTTAAAGGTGGGAGAAAGGATGGGAAGGATGAAGGGGTGAAGGGGTTAACATGTAGACGAGGTGGGGTGGGTACGGGCATGGTGGCATGAATGGGCGGTGTAAAGGCTGTGGCTATGTTGCCATGGACTGGTGTGGATATGGGAGGTGCAGGTGGGTGTGCTGGGGATACAGGATGGGTTGGTGAAACATGAGGTGAGAGAGGAGTAGAAGGTGTGGATGTTATTTCAAGGATAGTGGTAGTATGTACAACGGTAGTACGTGGCGGGGAGTCGACTAGGATGGCTTCTTCGGTGAAGGATCGTTCCGACCGTAGGCGTGCATCTTGTGCCTGGTGGGATGATTGAGCACCTACCGGAACTCGAATATATTCACCGGGCTTTGATAACAGGCGAATTCTGCGAGGGTCATATTGAGGAAGTGGCTTCCTTTGTAAATATCTCAATGCTCCGACCGGGCCGATGGATTGGACCAGTTCTCTAAACCCTCTGATGTAGACTTCTTCAAATCCTCCGGAGACTAGTTCTTGTTCGATTAGGGCCTGGCTCTCTTCTTCCGTCAATTTCTTCCATGCCCAGACTTTCTCCATCGTACGATATAATTTCTTGATTGCCAGCGTGTAAGCTGCTGCTTCGAAAGTCTCCTCTTCGTGAGTGCTGGTGTCACCGTGTGCATCGGTTTGTTGGCCTTGGCCGTCTGTCTGTCCTTGTTCTTGGGAATCATGCGTGCCCTGGCTGGCTTCGTCATCACCTTCGTCATCGTCGGTGGCGGTGCGTTCATCATCGGAGCTAGACACAACTTGTCCCTGTGGCGGATCCCGCGGTGTGGTAGGGTAACTGGGGCGTTCATATTCTTGGGAGAACATCTGTGCCTCTGAAAACTGAAATTCATTTGAGAATGCATCCGGCATCTCAAAATCGAATGTTGTGTTTATTTGTTCTGCCTCCATGTGTGGTATTGGGAAAGAAAAGGCGTCCGCACCAATAGTGGTGGGAGCTTCTGCTGAAGTGGTGGTGGGTTCTGTGGTTGCAGCTGCCTGAGGTGCAGCGACACTAGTAGTGCCCTCCGTGACCACTGGTCTTGACAACCTTATGCGAATAGGTTGCACTGTGGGAGCGGCTTCTGTCGGTGATCGCTCTGGAGAGGGTTGTGGTGATGGTGACTCTGGCACTTGAAGACAAGGAATCGTCCCTCTCATGCGCTTACCTGCCCGTGTTCTACTGGGCTTCCTGGCTTTCTTCGTAGTTCCCTTGAATGCTTTCAGCTCTTCTCCTGTTAATGCACGTTCAATTGGCAAATCATAGGCCAAGCACATATAAACAATTCTTGTGAGTGCACAACATCCATTAAGCACTTTCTTGCGTTCCCATCTGTGTTGTGCCAAATACATTTGATCAATGATCCAGCTCGCCAGATCAACAGTCTGAGGTCCGGTACACGCTAAGTACAATCCAAACCATATTCTTTTGTGTGGCATGGTAAATCTGTCCTGAGCGGGGAATGCAAAATGTTGCATGCATATCCGTAGCGGCTTTGACAGCTCAGGTGTAATTGCTGAGATCTCCTCCCACTTAGTGACATCCCCACGTTTCATAGGGTCTGGAACTAATCTTTCTCGGTCTGTGGGCGTGTGGGTTCCATGAATCTTGATGGCCGCCTTGATTAAATCCTTTGAGAGGTAAAACCTTTTGTAAGGTGGATCATCCACTAAAGAGGGCAAAATAAAAGTTCCTGGGATGTCCTTATTCTCTGAGGCCAGCAAAGTAGTAATTAAATAATAACACCTGTAAAAGTCAGGTTTGGGCAGCGGATCACTGAAATACTCCGTGAAGCCGGCTCTGGCCCAAACGTGAGTTAAGTCCTGGGTGTTCTGTAGGTCTTCGAACTCTCTGGAGAAGAATTGGTATTTTCCCCACGTGCGGTCATCAAACGTCAAATTGGATTCAAATATAAAATTCGCATCCGCTAAGGATCCTGCAAGTCCCTGAAGCCAGTGAGAGTTACGGTGTATCTTTTCTGTGTAGCCCATAGGTGGGTTGTCGATCGGCATGGGCCCTGGAAATCCTTGGAATTCCGGCAGTGGAGCAGTCGGGTGGGATTCTGCTCGTAAAACATTGAGGGGCACTGCCGCTACACTGGGGCCTGCTCCTGATGGTCCTTCGTCGGTTTGCATGGTGACTGGTGGGTTAATGAGAAAGATCTGCTACAAAAGATTAACACATTAGCATGGAAATTAATTATGATCCCATTAAAGTGAGACCGCAATCCCTTTCCATAACTGATGTGTAACCCGTGTAGCCAAGTGTTGTGATGTGATGGATGCAATGCTTCTTGCAGCACTAGTGCAGGTCTCTAGACACCTACACGTTTCAGATCATGCATACATTTCTTGATGAGATGAGAATATGAGTGATGTGTGATGATGGTGGGTGAATTTATACAAGGTTTAAAGGTTAGTGATTTATTACAAGGTTGTATGTTAGTCGGGGGGTAGTTTTGTCAGACATGGGGTTAGGGGAAGACGATTGGACACGCTTCGGTATCCATTTCCTAAGAGTCCTTGAGTGGGTGGTGGGTTTCTGCTGAGGGGTCAAAGGTAGTATCGGGTGTGGTGGTGTTGAGGGATGGAAAGATTTGTGAGGGGTACGTATTACATGGCTTAAGGGTTGAGCTATGATACATGGTTTGGGTACCCAAATCTGCGTGGGTGTGGGTCTATGGGTAAGGTATTTCTTGGCGATCCAAATTTGTCGAATGCTCGGACCTGTAGAAGAAGGTCGAGGGGATGGTGGATACTGATTCTGTTTCTGCCTTGCCTTTTTCTTGTCGATCTCTGCTTGGTTGGAGTTCTTCGGTGCTTTTTGTCCTTTTGGCACCCATATTTGTCTGGTGCCGCTTCCTTTGGGTGGCCTAAACTGCCTTCCTTGTTGTGTCTTCTGATACTGCAGTCGGTCTGGGTTCCTTCGTCGTGGTTGACTCTGTCGTGGTTGAGGTAGAGAGGTCGAATGGACGCTCTGCTTTGGAAAAGAAGGGAGATCCAACACTTGCGTGACCTGCCCATTAGGCAGTGATTCGTTCTTTAACTTTAATCTAGGCCAGTCCGCAACAAGTTTGGAAGGATGAGCACCGCAGGGTGTCGTGCTCATTTGGCCGCTGATGCAACCCACCTGACCACTGATTGTGTCCATCTGCCCTTGCAGTTGGGTAGCTGTCTCTTCTAGTTTGCAGGAAGTCCCAGGGAAGATCTCCTGTCGTCCTTCTGATTGACAACTGTCCATAGCCAAGCCCGAGTGGGTTGGTGTAGACGTAACGTGACTGGTCTGATTAAAGATCTTCCGGTCTTCCGTCGCATGTATTTCATAGGGTCTAGGGTTACAAACCTCGGTCGGAATGCCGTTAGGGAAGTCAAGCGGTATCACTCACTTCTGTTCTAAGGTTCCAATCTGTAAGGAGCCTTGTCTAAGATTTAGGTCCACTGAGTGATCGTATAGCCAATCTTGGCCAAGGATTAGGGGTTCTATCAGGTCGTCATCATGGCACACTAGTAGCTTCGCTGTCATGGTCACATCCTTAATGAGGATAGGAAGGTCCACCTCACCCATGCAAGGGGTTTCCATGCCTCCTAGGCCTATGAGGTATGCCTCAATTGGCCGCATTTCTATTCCTGAATCCTTATAGTGGGACCATCTAATAGCACTAGTCGTAGCACCTGAGTCAATTAAAGCCCTGAGTTCTTGGCCAGGGTTGCCATGCTTTAGCCTAACTGTAACGAATGGTCTCCTGTCCACTATGCTAGGATGAGTGGTTGACTTTACTTGACACATGGCCATGGGATATCTGGGTGATGTTTCCAGATGGTTATAATGTTCTCTCCCTAGTCCTTGTCTTCTTAGCTTCATGCGCTTAATGCGTTCTATGGCTTCTGCCTGGGCTTCTGCTCGTATTCTATTTTCTTCCTCCTTACGCTTCTTTGCCAATGTGAGTCGTCTAAGCATATCCTCAGTAAGAGGTTCTTGATATAGCTTGACTCTACAGCCACTAATGTAATTAGGCATTATGTCTCCTTCTAAGGTGGCTAACTGTACTGCTCCACTAGTCGAAAGTCTGTTAATGATCATAGGTCCATAACCTCGCTTTTCTAACTTCCGTGCGTGCTGTTTCAGCGTATATACTAGAACTAAATCTCCTTCTTTTAGGCCTTTATCTTTCACATGTGCATCAAAATATGCTTTCTGTCGCTTCTTCGCTGCGTATATTCCTGCTGCTGCTTTCAGCCTGGTTTCTCCTAATCGTTCCAAGTCCATTATTCTTGCTGATAATTCATGGCCGGTCCACTGATGTTCTTGTGCAACCTTAAGGGTCGGTATCAAGAAGTCCAAAGGAAGCACAGCATTCTGACCAAAAACCATCTGAAAGGGAGTTGCATTGAGTACGGTCTTGTAGGCCACTTGATATGCCCAAACAGCGTGGTGTAGCTGTTTGTCCCAATCTGAACGTTTATTGTTCACGAGTTTCGTCAGTACGGTACACAGTATTTTGTTAGTGCTTTCAGCCTGACCATTGGCCTGAGGATGATATGGTGCAGATTTCTTGTGAATCACCATAAAATCCTGTAACAAATATTCAATGACTTGGTTTAGAAAGTGAGTGCCTCGATCGCTCACTAACTCTATAGGCAATCCATATCTTGTAAAGACATTTTCAAATAAGAATTTTGCAGTCGTGTGAGCATCATTCTTTTGTGTGGCTTTTGCCTCTACCCATTTCGTAAGATAATCTGTGGCAACAATAATGTATTCCGCATGTGTACCTTTTGCAGGGGGGTTGATGGGTCCTACAAAGTCTATACCCCACTTAGAAAATGCACGTCCGCCCATCATGGGTTTCAATGGCATTTCATCTCTGCGAGTAGGAAACTGAGTTCTTTGGCACACATCACATCTCTTTACATAGGTATGTGCATCCATGTGAAGAGTGGGCCACCATAATCCTGCAAAGAGAATGGCTTTGACTATCCTATCGGGTCCGAAATGACTTCCTGCAACACCTTGGTGTGCAGTCTCTAGTATGCTCAGATAATCGCTTTCATGAACACATTGTCTTAAATATCCATCTCGCCCTCTTTTGTATAAATTATCGCCAATAAGTGAATAGTCGTGAGCTTCCTGCTCTAGACTACGTTGTCGAGCTAAGGTCATTCCTTGAGGGAATGTGTTCGTCCTCAAGTATGTCACTAAAGGTTCACTCCAATCTGGTGTGAGAGACACATGATATAATGTCGCATGCTCTACTGGTGGTCTTTCACAACAAACATGGCATTCCTTACACAACTTGTAGACATCTGCTTCCATAGTAGGCCAATATACTCCCAATCTCTGCAGAGTCTGTAATGTTCGATGTTTTGAATGATGTTGCTTTAGTGCACCTATGTGTGCTAATTGCAACCAGTTCGCATGTTCTGATTCATCTACACAACAAGCTAGAATCTTTTGATTATCCTGTTTATATATGCTTCCTGCCATGATTTGGTACCTCTGAGACTTGGTAATCTCTCCTTCTTTGATCTTAATCCTAGGATTCTTGGGTCCGTATGTCAGAATAGGGACTATAGGCTTAGCCCATTCTGGTGCTATCTCAAGGTTAAACAAGTATGCATCTGGTAATTCATCTGCTACTCCTTGAGGAGCTTCTCCTGAGGTTAATCTTGAAAGGTGGTCGGCTCTAAGATGTGTCTTTCCTTTCCTGACTACTACTTCAAAATCATACTCCATGAGTAATAGAAACCAACGTATCAGTCGTCCCGTGTTACATGGTTTGTTGACTAAGTACAATAGGGCTTGATGATCTGTAAAGAACTTGAATTTGTTGGCCAACAAGTAGTGCCTAAACTTCTTTACAGCGTAGATCATCCCTAATCCTTCTCGTTCCGTCGTGGTGTAATTTCTTTCTGCTGCGTTCAGTTGTCTGCTAGCGTAAGCTATGGGGAGATCTATGTTACCTTCATTCGTGGGTTGTGCTAACACACATCCTATGGCGTAATTGGATGCATCCACATGTACATGGAATGGCTTACTCCAATCTGGGGTAGTCAATATAGGTGCTGAGCACAAGCGTCGTTTGAGTTCATTGAATGAATTTTCACATTCATCTGTCCACTCAAAGTTGGTCAAAAGAGAGTACAGAGGCTTGGCTATGATTGCATACATATGTATGAATCTCCTATAATATCCGCAATGGCCCATAAATGCCTGTACCTCTTTCACATTAGTTGGTCTTGATAATTCTGCAATTACCTTCACCTTTTCTTCGTCCGTAGAGATCCCATTTTTTGACACAATGTGTCCTAGAATTTTGCCTTGTCTGACCATGAAAACGCATTTTTCTGGGTTCAAACAAACCTGATATTCTCGACATTTGTCAAATATTTGTCTTAACTCTGGGATATGTGTCTGTCTTACATTTGAATGAGCACATAAGTCATCGACATAAACTTCCAAGCTCTTGCGTAAGAATTCCTTAAAAACATGACACATGAGTCGCTGGAAAGTGGCGGGTGCATTTGTTGAGCCAAATGGCATTACACGAAATACAAATATGCCCCATTCTGTGGCAAAAGCCGTCTTGTGTTGGTCTTCTGGAGCAATCGCTACTTGGTTATAGCCTGAAAATCCATCAAGAAAGCTGTAAACTTCCTTGCCCGCAACTCTTTCCAATAGGTGTTCTGTGATAGGAAGAGGATAACTATCTCTAATCGTGGCGGCATTAACTTTTTTAAGGTTAATACACACACGCAATTTTCCATTCTTCTTGGGCACAACCACAATGGGGGATACCCATTCGGTATGCTCAATTTCGTAAATGAATCCTGCTTCTATCAAGCGATCTATCTCCTCTTTAATCTTCGCAGCGTAGTTATCATTATACGTGTAAGGTTTCTGTTTTGTCGGTTTTGCATCTGGAGTCATAGGGATTCTATGAGAACAGATATCTGGGTCTAATCCTTTCAAATCTTTGTAACTCCAAGCAAAAACATCTCTATATTCGCGCAATAGGGCAACTAACTCTTCTTCTTCTTCAGTCGTCAAATCATGCCCTATATATGTGCATTTTTCTTCTTCTCCTTCTATGGCAACTATTACTTTCTTGGTTTTCTCTCGGTTATCATATACTTGTCCGTCATTCACCTTTCTATTAGGCATTCGAACCATGATTCTTCTATCTTCGATTTCATATTTCTTGAAATTCTCGGGTACTTCAAACAAAGATTCTTCTTTTTCTGACATGGTTTCTTTCTTCTTTCTCTTCTTGCCTTCACTCTTATCAGTCACTTCTGTGGCTAACCTTACCTCGTTCGTAATTTCCTCGTGTCTCTGAGTGTGAGTCTCTACTTCGTAGAAATATTCTTCCTCTGATGCAAAGGGTGGGTCCATGATAATTGATTCTAAATCAAAATCGCTTGCATCCTCAAATGCATCAGTGTCTGGTTCACACTCTTCTAAAATTGCATCGCCCATGATTGGCTCTATCGTGAAAACTGAAATGTCATAGCCATCCTCGTCGCAGTGGGGTGTCCATTGTTCTTCATTGATGGCTACGTCCATGGTTGCTAGTATTTCTGCCCAACCATGGGGTTCAAACTCTTCGTCTAGGAATACTACAGGTGCATAGGCTGGATCTTGAAGGGTTCGTGGATGTTGTTCCGCACCTAAGGTCCTGGCTTCTAACCGCTCTTCCTCTTGTTTGGCTACTTTACACATCCATAGATGGGTATCCTCATGCAACCAAGAAGGATCTGATTCTAATGAGTGCACGGATTCCGTCTCTACTGGTGTCTTATGGATGGTATTCCATTGTATTGGGGGTACATCTCTATGTGAATAGTCTTTGAGATTGACTTTGGTAGTCACTCCTAAATGTTGCAAGTACAAAGAATTAGTTCCCCAATCCTGTACAATTTGCAACTGACGCATGAATGGTCGTCCCAATATCATCTCATAAGCACGGTTTTTCGCAAAGTCACAAATGGCAAAGGTATGCTCAAATTCTACACCACAAGTGGTGAGAGATATGCCTTCTAGTAAGCCTAATGGTTTTTCTATGTGTCCATCTGCCATTTGTAGCTTCATCCTGGTGGGTCTGAGGGCTGGCTTACCCCAACGTTTCCATAAAGCGGTGGTAGCGATGGCTACTCCAGCTCCTGAATCTAAGATGGCTTTTGTGGTGTAGCCCTGATGGGTTATTGGAAGATATGTGTTACCTTCCTCTCCTTCGCTTACGTCTCCAATCTTTTCCACGGGTATCTCTGGTACCTTCTTATGTGATCCTATTTGAGAGGGTGTGGTAGCTAGCTCAGGGAATTGATTTGCTACGTGCTTCCACAATTCTGGTTTTACCTTTAACAATTCCTCCAGAGTGAGATTACATTGTACTTTCGTGTTCTTGATCGCTTCCGTGTTTCTAGGGATCACTGATTCTTCATTCCTCACTATTATCGTGGGTGCTCTCATACTAATAGACTTTGCTTCCCAAGGTCCTGTGAACTGAGGTAATTCTTGTAGAGAATTAGATTCAAATCCTGTGGGTTCACTCAGTTGTTCCACCTCTACATCATCATATATAGAGGGGAGGTCTTGGGGAAATTGTTCCTGCAAGTCGTCTATTTCTCGAATAGGAGGATGAGTTCCTTGTTCTTTTCTCCATTTCTCTTCTTGTATTTCTCTTAAAAATTCATGTGAGTACCTATGTATGGAGGATAGGTTATCTTGACTTTCTGTATTGGGTACTTGAGACAGGGATGGTGCAATCCTTTCCTGTGTCTCTGGGACAATAGGGTTCCTATGCTGATCCTTTTTCTCTTTGCTTTCTATCAAGTGTTCTAGCCTCTCCATTAGTCCTTGAAAGTGTAGTTCTGGTTTTGCCATGTTATTCCAATTAAGATATCTAGAGGCTTCAAACAAGGCTTGTGCTAATTCTACCATTTTCATGCAAAGTTTAGTTCTCTCAATTTCTAGCTCAGCTCGAGGGTAGTTTTTACTCATTTCCGTTACTTGAGGTCCCTCTTTTAATCTAGCCTGATATGCACGAAACATCATGTCTAGATCTTCTGGTATGGGTTCCGCTAAAACCGATCCTGATTTCTGAGCTGGGATTTCTTGGTTTAATTCTTGTGAAGTCAATTCTTGTATTTTGGCTCTAGATTCCTTCAAGCTTCCTTCCAACTCACTTATCTTTTTACTCCATTTTCTCTTGATTCTTTCTCTAGAATCTTTCCAAGATTTTGTCTTTTTACTGCTAGATTCTGCTACTTCACTACTTCCTGCTACTTTCTCATGATTGAGCTGTTGGTTTTGTAGGAGCGCCTGGGCTCTTGTTATAGCTTGGATAGGCACGTATGTAGGGTTGGGTCCATCTGCATTGTTTACAATACCTATCACGTTGATCGGTGTCACGTTTGAAGTGTTAACTGGGTTCTTAGGACAATCTTTGATTATGTGCTCTTTGCCACAGTCGGCACAAAAGCCTTGGATGCTATAGTACTGTGATTGCCTTGCTATTGGGGGATGTGGACAATCCTTAATGAAGTGATCTCCTTGGCACCTAAAGCATGGTCCTCTAGGGCCCTGTGGTCTCTGTTGTCTCAATTGGGGCCGTGGGTTTGGGTTTGCGTACATCACATTAGCATAATCTGGCTCCCAACTAGGTTCCATTGGTGGACTATCATAATGATATGTCTCCACATGTTCTGGTGACTCCGTGTAATAAGCGGGTGGACTAGTTACATGAGTAGAGTCAAAACTGTTTGAGTTCGGGTCACTTTCTGTGATCAAGGGTGAAGAAGGCACTAAGGCCCTACTTAGGTTCTCTTCTGCAGCAGCGTATTTGACTGAGATGACATTCGCTGGTGGGGGTGGCTGCTGAGCTAAGACGGGTTGAGGTCTCTGTTGAGCCTGGTATGGGTAGTTCTGAGGAGGCCTATAGTAATAAGGCTGAGCATTGTATTGGCCTTGATACCTACCTGGCTGCTGGTATGTTTGCGGGTAGTTCTGTCTCACGGTTTGTTTGTTGTATGGGCAGTCCTGAGCCGTATGATTCGTGTATCTTCTCTCAATTGTACAATATTGGCCACTAGGGTTGGCTTGAGGTTGAGGTGCATTGGGGCACACGTTTGCCAAATGATTTCCACCACAAGTGTAACAACGTACATTAGTTGGCAGCTTGGGCACCTGTTTACTAGAAACTCCTAGTTTTTGGGCCACTTTTTCTGCTAGGTCCTCTATCAAATTAGACAATTTTGTGGATGCTAGAGAAGAACAATCTGAGTCCTTGTAGACCTTTGAGAGTTCTAATTCATCTCCTAGGTTATCCTCAATGTCTATACATATTCTTACACACTCCTCTAGCGTTCTGGGTTCTTTTAGGTACACATAGGAGCGTAGTTTAGCGCTCAACAAGCCATCTAGGAACAGTGATACTTGTTTGGCTTGTGAGGGTAGTTCTTGCATTGGACATCGTTCGACATATTGTCTGAACCTACGTCCTGCCAGTCTAACTGTTTCCTGAGGGGTCTGTTTAAAGCTATGAATCAACGAAGACGTGTCATGTCTAATCCCACTTTTAGAGAATTCAGTGATGAATGACTCTAAAAAGTGATGGATGTCTCTAAATTGCCTTTGTTGCAGTGGTTGGAACCAAGTTAAAGCTGTATTCTTTAACGTTAGTCCAAATGCGTTGTACTGCGTGAACATGTCTTCAACTTGTTCTGCTCTTAGTACTTGCTTGAATTCTGCGACATGGTCATAGGGATCTCTTGTCCCATCAAAGTAATTCTTCATGGATTTTACTAATTGAGTGGGTCTCAAAACTCTTGCGTGTTCGCGTGGTCTAGGTAGAGGAAAATCATCTCTACCACCTAGTATTCCATGATCTCTTTGTCTCTCCGCTCTATTAGTGTTCGAGGTTGTTCTATCTCTCACTATGGGGTGATTAAAGCTTACTTCCGGTCTCTCTTTATTTCCTTCTCCTTGATGTCCATGGGCTGAGGATGTTCCTGCCCCTTGTTGACTTGCATTTATGTTCGTTCTATATGGAGGGAATATCAATTCACCTCTCCATGTATATGTGTTTTTAGCGCGCTCAGGCACCACGAAGACTCTTTCTGAAGTCTCATCCAGGTATACAACCTTTCCAGGTGTATCTGGGTCCTTGAATTCATAGATTGTAATGATGCCTATCTCACCAGGGTGTTCCTTTCTGTACCTCCAAAAGGCTTCATCTGTCTCTTTATTTACAAACAACTCGATGCTCCTGTTATCTTGAGGGATCCATTCTAGGATGAGTACTCTTGTTAATACGGATTTCCCTCTCGGTGTTCTAGGTTCTTTTAACGGTTCTTTTCCTTGAAATTTCGCTTCCGTCTCTAATTGGATTGTGCCAAACTCATTAGTATCGTTTGGCTGCGTACTTAGAACGTACATGGTTCCTTCTTTGTCTATGTAAGCGTCTCTCTCAAATTTTACCACTGGTCTTTCCAATCCAATGGGTTGATCAGGGTTGTGCAGTTGCACCACTTGCCTTTGCAAACCATCCTCATAGATGCGAGCACCTAGTCGGTTGGTTCGGAGAAACTCTAGTTGCGTTCTATAGGGTCCTTCTGGTTTTTCTAGGTATGCTACATGAGACCCTCCTTCTGGTCTGTCTGTGCTAAATGCCATTTCTGATTCGCTAGTATCTGAGCTCTCGTAGGGGTAATTGCTATTCAATTGCTGAGCCCAAGATCGAGCGGTAGTTCTTACACTAGCCTCTGATGATCTAAGGCTTCTTCTGTCCGACTTACCTATATGTTTGCCTGATCTAAGGTTCATTAATTTTCTTCCTTGCACGCTCAATTACACACTTAGATCGTCAATGGTCCTTTGTGATCACTTTCTTGATTCTTTTTAATTTTCTCTGGATTCTTGTCTTAATATATGCGTCAGGAATTCGACTTTCCGTTATAATTTTGAGTTCTCGTTCCGTCAGACTTATGTTCTTTTCTTTAGGTTTTCGTCACACACACCTTTACTTTAAGTCTTAGACTTGAAAGAATTAGGTATCTTGAACTTGAGGCGTTCCTATCGTCGTTAATCCACAACTACCGTTTAGCCTAAGCTAAGAATTGACTGAGGGGGTTGAGTAATCTTCCAACCTCGAGTCGGCTTTTCTGGTTGCTCTGATGCCCTGTTGCCCAAGAAGCCGCGCTTCCCAAGCTTTACTGTCTTCACTGCCTTACTTGCTTGCCTTTGATTGCCCTTGCTAGACCTGGAAAAATCCAATATTAGACCAATTCACAATTGGATGCTCAATCACTTGAGTAAATACACCTTTTTAAGTCCCTTCTCGTTTGCCCAAATTTTCAATGTGTGTCCCCTGGCTTCCTAGTCCCAAACTAGGTGAACCTCAAAATAGCTTATCCAAAAAATAAACGTATCCTTTATGAAAAAAACAGTTGAGGTCACGTAGTACTCGTCACGAGCTTTCTAACGAGCTATTAAGCTCAAAAAACGGACTTCGGATGAAAAAGTTATGAGCTTTCAGGCCCTGGGGGGTAAAAACTGACAATCCAATTTTCCTTCAGATATGAGCTAAGGGGTCTCCTATGAGTCTAATGGTCCAAAAATTTCTCAAAAATACCCTCAAAATTGGTCAAAATTGGAGCCCAAAATTTGCGATGGGGGTGCACAATCGCGATGGTCTGGGACCGTCGCGATGGTCCAAGCGAACCGTCGCGATGGCGTGGGATTTGGACAATCACGATGGCCCGAAGTGAACGATCGCGATGGCGTGAGGTCGAACCGTCGCGATGGTCCGAAATGAACGATCGCGATGGCGTGGGAATGGACCGTCGCGATGGTCCGAAAAAGTGAACTGTCGCGATGGCGTGACCAAGCGGACAATCGCGATGGCGCGGTCAACGGTCAAAGGTGGACAATCGCGATGGTCCGAAGTGAACCGTCGCGATGGCGTGACCAAGCGGACAATCGCGATGGTGCGGTCAACGGTCAAAGGTGGACAATCGCGATGGTCCGAAGTGAACCGTCGCGATGGCGTGACCAAGCGGACAATCGTGATGGTCCGATTTTGGGCTGTCGCGATGGTCCAAAAAATGAACCGTCGCGATGGTCTAACTTGACACGTGGCACTGTCGTGGCGATGGCATGAGCCAATCGCGATGGTCCGGGGTCAGCTGAACAATCGCGATGGTCCAAGTGGACCGTCGCGATGGCTCAAGTGGACCGTCGCGATGGTCCGAAAAAGTGAACCGTCGCGATGGTCCGGCCGAGCCGTCGCGATGGCTTGAGCCAATCGCGATGGTGCGACACAATCGCGATGGTCCGAGCCAATCGCGATGGTCCACCAAACTGAAAATTTTTGAGATGCAGCTATGGTTTCGTGTATGCGCAGGGATCGCCTACCTCGTGGTGTGGTCGCCTACCTCAAAATCCGAACTTGGCGGACCATCGCGATGGTCTGACACAGTCGGAAATTTTTGACAGAAACTGAAATTTTTACCTTTTCCAAGCTTTCGTGATGCACTGGAGCTCTGTACCTGCAAGAAAACTCAAGAAAACACAAGCGCACACAAGCACAAAAATTCTCTCTCGCTCTCTCGCATGCACAAATGAGGGGAAATGAGATGAATGGGTGGATATGGTGAATTTTCTGATTTTTTTGGAGATGAAGATGATGATGCGATGATGAAGATGGAGTATGGGGAAGGTGAAAAACACTAAAAACTAAGTAAAAACGACAACAAAAACTGAAATTTTTACCTTCCAACGCCACTCCTTGCTATACTCTTACCATCACACATTCGTCCTAGGCTCGATCCCCGGCAACGGCGCCAAATTTTGTTGGTGCATGACAATCATCAATTGAAGGATTATGGAGAGATGAAGTCAAGGAGTCAAGAAGAGAACAAATTCAGATGGTTGAAGGAAGGGCATATTCAGAAAATCCAAAGACATGTACACATATGTATATTAGCTGACTTATACCTTTGTCTAGTCATACACTTGTATATATTCATCTATAAATATGTTGGAAAATGTCGGGCAAATAGAGCAGAAGAGATTTTGAGAATAGGGAGAGAGAAATTAGTGTCATTAGACACATGAAGAGTGAGTGAATTGTCCATCCTCACTGAGATGTAAGTTTTCTGAGAAATGGAAAAATTTTGCGCCCGATATTTTGCTGTCTGCTCCCTCTGTGTTTAATCTTTTGAGAAATCCTTTTGTACGTATCTAAGTCCATAGCTAATCTATCTATGGCTAGAATTTGAGAGGTTAATTGTAATCAGGCTGTGAGAATTTTGATTAGGAACATTCATATGTAAGAATGTTCTAAGAGTCGAAAAAATCTGGCGCATATTTCATCTTCAAAGAAATGGTCAGTGCTCAGTCCACAGTGTAAAGTTTTACACAAGTGAGGGCTCAAAATCTAAGTTGGAAGGTAAGCCATCTATGGCTAGAAGATCTTGATCAAACGGGTTCAGAGTTGGGAGAACCAGTGCTAAGAAGTTGCAGGTGTCAAAGTCGCCATTGCAGAGAAGCACTTTCAGACATAGGTAAAGTGTTTCACACATTTCTCAGTGTGTACTTAATCTTTTTGAGAGATTTAACTTGGCAAAGTTGCGCAACCTTAAGGCGAAGTGTTGTGCAAAGTTTTATCAAAAACTTTACAGGATTGATTAGTCAATGAGTGACTAATCTGCAGCAGACTTTTCTGAAGAAACTGAATTTTTCAGAATAATCAATTTTCTGATAATTTGGTGAAGATTCTCTAAGTTAGGTGGAGTCTAAAGTTGATCTTGATATAGAGGTGATCTAAATTCAAGGTTAACTTGTTCTTTTGGAGATTAACACTCTCCATCAGTGGTATCAGAGCCGGTTATGTCAAAATTGAAGTGAAGAAGACTCCGACTATTGCAGAAATACAAAACTTTACATTTTGAAGGTGTAGAAGGGTAAAGGTTGAAGAAAGATCAAAGGAAGACATACAAAGAGCATCAAAAGGATCAGAAGGAGCAACATTCGAAGTAAAGGTACATTTATTATCTGTAAAGGTTAAAGATTTGAAGCCACAGGTGAAGTAAAGATGGGAGATAGTCTCCAAATTGAAAAGTTGGATAGAGAGAACTATCCTGCTTGGTCTATGAGGATGGAAGCTCACCTTATGAGCAAAGATCTGATAGGATACATCACAGGAGATGAAGAAAAGCCAGAATTCAGAGATCCTAGTGTTCCAACTAGGGAGGAGCTTGCAGATTTGAAGAACTGGATGAAGAAAGATGCTCAAGCAAGAAGCATCATCTACATGGCAGTCAATGACTATTTGCTTCCTCACATTAGAGGACTTGAGAGTGCTTGTGACATTTGGAATGCTTTGGAAGAGCATTTCCAAAATACAACCAAATCAAGGAAGGCTTCACTATGGGCAGAGTTTACTACCTTCAAGAAGAAGGCCTCACAATCAATCTCTGATTATGTGACAAAGATGAAGGACATTGCAGACTCTCTAGGTGCAGTGGATGAAGATATTGAAGAAGACAAATTGGTAAGACAAATACTCACAGGGCTAAGAGGAGATGAGAAGTGGAAGCCTTTCATTTTATCTACAGAACTTTCATTAGATCATTTTACTCCTGATTTGAATCAATTGTTAGGACATATGCTAACTTTTGAGAATGATATCAAAGGAGATGTTGATAAGAGTGCAGGTCATGCAATGTATTCTAAAGACAAGAAGAAAGCCAACAAAGGAAAGCAACAATCAGGTGAAGAAGAAGGTACTTCAAACCAAGCAAACTTCATAAGAGGAAGAGGAAATGGCAGAAGTAGAGGAAGAGGCAGAAACAACAAAGAGAATGCAAGAGCTTGTTGGATATGTGGTAAGACCAATCATCTATCTCATGATTGTTGGCATAATAATCAAAACAATGGTAATTATCAGAACTTTAATCAAAGAGCAAGAGGTGGTAGATTTCAGAGAGGAAATTTCAGAGGTAGAGGTGGTAGGAATTCTTTTGGAAGAAGTGGTGGAAGAAACTTCCAAAGTCAATCCTATAATAACACCTACTACAATTATGCATCAGATCAAAAGGAGGATTCGACTCTCATTATGAATACATGTGAAACCTCACATGAGGACATGAGAGTGTTCTATATTGATTCAGGATGTAGTAATCACTTAAGTGGAAATATTGCTTTGATGACTGACCTAGATCATAATGCAATTAATCATACAGTGCAGACAGGTGATAATACAAAGCATAAGGTAAAGTCAATTGGTTCAGTCAAAGCTAAGGATGGGAGCACTCTTCTGAGTAAGGTACTTTATGTTCCCACAATTCCAAAGAATTTGATTAGTGTAGGTCAAATTGTGGAAAAAGGATATGAGGTAAGGTTCACAAATGATGGAGTTTATGTGGAAGACCCTAGTCAAGGGTATAAACAAGTTATTGCAGGAAAGAAAGAAGGAAGGCTTTTCACATTGAAGGTACAAGGAAATGTTGGACATGCTATGTTCACATATGGAGAGCAGAAGGTGTCAGAATTGGATCTTTGGCACAAAAGACTTGGACACTTTAATGAAAGAGGTATCAAAGAAATGATTAACAATGATTCAGTGCTTGGAATGCCTAACATTGCAGGTCAACACATGACATACAGATGTGAGGCATGTCAATTAGGTAAGGCTCATAAGCAATCCTATTCCAAGCATGGATTTATGTATTCAGAAAGACTTGAATTGGTGCATACAGATGTGTGGGGTCCTTCAAAGGACTTTAGTATAAATGGTTCAAGATATTATGTCATATATGTTGATGATGCTACCAGGTGGATCACAATTTATGTGATTAAGGAAAAGTCAGAAGTGTTTAATACATTTAAACACTATCATGCATATGCAGAAAGGATTACAGGTCAAAAATTGAGGAGACTAAGGTCAGATGGAGGGGGAGAGTATTTTTCAAATGAGTTCAATGATTATTTGTGGAATGCAGGTATAAAGAGAGAAATTACTTGCAGGTACTCTCCTCAACAAAATGGGGTAGCAGAAAGAAGAAATAGGACTCTTGTTGAGTTTGCAAGGTCCATGATGAAAGAGAAGAATTGCCCAAATTATTTGTGGGCTGAGGCTGTTAATACAGCTACATATTTGGTTAATAGATTGCCTTGTAAAGCTTTGCAGGGTATGACACCATATGAAGCTTGGTGGGGTAAGAAACCTACCTTGGATCATTGCAGAATATTTGGATGTTTGGCATATGCATATGTGCCATCTCAATTGAGGCATAAGTTGGAGCCTAAGGCAGAGAAGTATGTATTCATTGGTTATGATGATAAGCAAATGGGATACAGGTTGTGGAGTCCATCCACAAAGCAATTTATTGTATCCAAGGATGTTACATTTGATGAGCAAGGTACTTGGTATGCAGGTAAATATAATGTACATGCAGATGATGAAGAAGTAGTGGAACAAAGAAAAGGTAAAGCAAAGGTTCAATTACTTGATGAAAGTGAGAGTAATGAAGTGCAGATTGAAGTTGAAGAGAGGCCAAGGTTTGATCCAGAATGTGATGAACCAGAGACCTCAAGAAGTGCAGAAGTTAGGAGATCATCTAGGCACAAATGGCAACCTACAAGGTATAGCTATGACACTTCATTCTTGACTACTAAAGATTATGCTTATTTGGTAAAAGCAGATGAAGACCCTTCTACATATGAAGAGGCCAAAGGAAAGAAGAATTGGGAAGATGCTATGCAAGAGGAGTATGATGCATTGATAGAGAATCAAACATGGGATTTGGTTCCTAAACCTAATAGTCAGAAAATCATTGGATGTAAGTGGGTTTACAAGACTAAAAGATTTGCAGATGGAAGTGTGTCTAGGTACAAAGCTAGACTTGTTGTGAAAGGGTATGCACAGACATATGGAGTGGACTATGATGAGACTTATAGTCCTGTGGCAAAAATGACAACCATCAGGACACTCATTGCAATTGCTGCTTGTAAAGGTTGGAAATTGTCTCAATTAGATGTTAAAAATGCTTTCTTGAATGGTTACATTTCAGATGAAGTCTACATGGAGCAACCAGATGGGTTCAAAGATCAAGTAAGTCCAAATTATGTGTGTAAGCTCAAGAGAGCCTTGTATGGGTTGAAGCAAGCCCCAAGGGCTTGGAATTATAGGCTTGTAAAATTCTTGAATGATCTTGGTTTTCAAGCATCAAAGGCAGATAGTAGCTTGCTAGTCAAAGCAAGTGAAAATGGATTCATTTATGTGTGTATTTATGTTGATGACATAA
>CM035423.1:156471926-156474426 GCA_020310875.1 Ceratopteris richardii | reverse complement strand
TATTGAAGATCATAGGTTGATAGCACAATTACTTGCAGGGTTAAGAGGCGATGAAAGATGGAAGCCTTTTGTACTTTCAACAAAACTCTCAGTAAATCATTATGTGCCAGAATTGAATCAATTACTTGGATTGATGCTCACATTTGAGCAAGACTTGAAATCAGATGGAGACAAAGGACAAAGTTCTGCAATGTACATGAAGAACAAGAAGAAAGGAGATAAAGGTAAAGCAAAGGATGAAGAAGAGTCAACAACTCAAGCAAATTATGCAAGAGGAAGAGGTATTGGCAGAGGTAGAGGTAGAGGTCGAGGAAATGGAAGAGGTAGAGGTAATCAGAACAATAACAAGAAGACATGTTGGATTTGTGGATTGAGCAATCATCTAGCATATGATTGTTGGCATAATCAACAAGGTTCAAGCCAAAATCAAAACAATAATGGCAGAGGAAGAGGTGGAAGATTTCAGAATCAATTTCAAAGAGGAAGACAGAATTCAAGAGGAAGTTATGGTAGAGGTGGTGGAAGAAATTGGAATCAGAATCAGTCTTACAATACCACATATTACAATTATGCAAATGATACACAGAATGACATTCATACAACATTGATGATGAATTCAATAAGTCCATCAGAGAAGGAGGATCTCAAGGTATTTTATATTGACTCTGGTTGTTCAAATCATTTGTCAGGTAATATAGAATTATTGTCAGAATTGGAAGAAGGCAATTCAAGTCATACAGTACAAAAAGGTGATAATACAAAACATAATGTGCATTCAATTGGAAAAGTGAAGTGCAGGAGTGGAGCTGATTTGTTAACAAATGTTTTGTATGTTCCAACAATACCAAAGAATCTGATTAGTGTTGGACAAATAGTGGAAAAAGGTTTTCAAGTTAGATTTACAAATGAAGGGGTATTTGTTGAAGATCCAGAGGATGCATACAATCCCATTGTTTGTGGCAAGAAGGAAGGTAGACTTTTTACTCTCAAAGTGCAAGGAAATGTTGGTCAAGCCCTAATCACACATGGTGATGAAGTAATTACAGAGTTAGATCTTTGGC
Source organism: Ceratopteris richardii (assembly GCA_020310875.1). Taxonomy (NCBI): domain Eukaryota; kingdom Viridiplantae; phylum Streptophyta; class Polypodiopsida; order Polypodiales; family Pteridaceae; genus Ceratopteris; species Ceratopteris richardii. Next base: position 156,473,365 of record CM035423.1, on the reverse strand, counting down.
ATAAGAGATTGGGACACTTCAATGAAAGAGGAATCAAAACTATGGTGGAGAACCAATCTGTAATGTGAAAAGTCAACATATGATATACAAGTGTGAAGCTTGTCAGATGGGAAAAGCACACGGACTACCATTTCAGAAGAAAGGTTTCAAGCATGATGGTTTGCTTGAACTCATACATACAGATGTATGGGGACCAACAAAAGAAGGATCAATAAATGGATCTAGGTATTATGTTTTGTTTATTGATGATGCTACAAGGTGGATAACCCTTTATGTTCTAAAAGAAAGATCAGAAGTATTTGGAGCCTTCAAACATTTTCATGTTTATGCAGAAAGAGTTACAGGTCAAAAACTCAAGAGGTTAAGGTCTGATGGAGGGGGAGAATACTTCTCCCAAGAGTTTAATGACTATCTTTGGAATGCAGGTATCAAGAGAGAGATAACTTGCAGGTATACACCTCAACATAATGGGGTGGCAGAAAGGAGAAATAGAACATTGGTTGAATTTGCAAGAGCAATGTTAAAAGAAAAGAATTGCCCTAATTATCTTTGGGCTGAGGCTGTAAATACAGCTACATACCTTGTGAATAGACTACCATGTGGAGCTTTGAATGGTATGACCCCTTATGAAGCTTGGTGGGGTAAAAAACCAACACTTGACCATTGTAAAGTGTTTGGGTCAATTGCCTATGCTTATGTGCCATCACAACTCAGACATAAGCTTGAACCAAAGGCAGAAAAATATGTGTTTATTGGGTATGATGAAAAGCAAATGGGTTATAGGCTATGGAGTCCTTTAACTAAACATTTTATTGTTTCCAGAGATGTGACCTTTGATGAACAGAAGAGTTGGTATGCAGATAAAGATTGTGACCTTGAAACATTTGAAGAAGAGATAAGAAGGAGTGCAAGAGGTAAGTCACATATGCAGATAGATGGAGATGAAGAACATATGCAAGCAAGCACATCAAGAGTTGGATCATATAGAAGAAATGAAGATGGACCAATATTTGATGAAGAAGTACATCTAGATATACATGAAGAGTGTGAACCAAGAAGATCAACCAGAATGAGGAAGCAACCTACAAGGTATTCTTATGATACTTCTTACTTGACTCAGAAAAATTATGCTTACATGGTTAAGGAAGATGAAGACATTCAGTCCTGTGGCAAAGATGTCAACCATAAGGACAATCATTGCCATTGCAGCATCAAAAGGATGGACATTGAGTCAATTGGATATTAAGAATGCATTTTTGAATGGATATATATCAGATGAGGTTTACATGGAGCAACCTCAAGGGTTTGCATATCACAAGTTTCCAAATTATGTTTGCAGGTTGAGAAGAGCACTTTATGGTTTGAAGCAAGCTCCAAGAGCTTGGAATTATAGACTTGTAAAGTATCTTAATGATCTTGGATATCAAAGTTCAAAGGCA
>CM035423.1:156459426-156464426 GCA_020310875.1 Ceratopteris richardii | reverse complement strand
CAGTGCACAGGTTATAGTTTTGCATGAGTGAGGAGTCAAAATTTAAGTTGGAAGGAAAGCCATCTATGGCTAAAAGCATTTGTATAAATGGCATCTAGATTGAGAGAACCAAGTGTTAGAAGTTACAGGTGTTTGAATCGACTTTTCAGAAGAGCAGTTTTAGACATAGGTAGCTTGTTGAGATCATTTCTCAAGATATACTGAGACTTTTGGAGTGATTCGACTTGGAGAAGGTGCTCAAATTGTAGGCGACACCTTATGCAAAGTTTCATAAAAAACTTTACACAATTTATAAGTTAATGAGAGAGATATGTGCAGCAGACTTTCTGTGTAGTCATCTCCTTCACATATTTTTCAAAATCTTTATAATTGATCATTGATCCTCTAAAATTGGTGAAGGTTTGAGTTACTCTTGTTATAGAGGTGCTCTAACTACAAGTGTAGCTTGTTCTTTTGGAGATTAACACTCTCCATCAGTAGTGTCCGAGCACGAAGCATCAGAATTGAAGGAAGGAGGATCCCGACTGCTGCAACTGCAAAGAGTTCAACATCTGAAGGTTCAAAAGGTGAAAGCTTGAGGGAAAAGCTTGAGAAGGAGGTCATACGACATCAAGGAAGACAAAAGGAACATTATTCAAAGTAAAGGTACATCTATTACTCATAAAGATTGAAGAATTCAATATACAGGTGAAGAAAGGATGGGAGATTCTCTTCAAATAGAGAAGTTGGATAGAGAGAACTATCCAGCATGGTCAATGAGGATGGAAGCTCATCTTATGAGCAAAGACTTGATAGCTTATATTACAGGTGAAGAAGAAAAGCCTCAATTCAGAGATCCTAGTGTTCCAACTAGGGAGGAGTTATCAGATTTGAAGAATTGGATGAAGAGAGATGCTCAAGCTAGGAGCATTATCTATATGTCAATTAATGACTACTTGCTACCTCACATTAGAGGTCTTGAAAGTGCAAGTGATATATGGAATGCTTTGGAAGAGCATTTCCAAAACACCACAAAGTCAAGGAAGGCATCTTTGTGGGCAGAATTTACCACTTTCAAGAAGAAGGCCTCTCAATCCATCTCAGACTATGTAACAAGGATGAAGGACATTGCAGATGCATTAGGAGCAGTTGATGAAGACATTGAGGAGGATAAATTGGTAAGGAAAATCCTCATAGGGTTGAGAGGTGATGACAAATGGAAGCCATTCATTTTGTCTACTGAATTATCACTTGATCATTTTACTCCTGACTTAAATCAGTTGCTAGGACACATGTTAACCTTTGAGAAGGATGTCAAAAGTGAAGGTGACAAGATTACATGTCATGCAATGTATTCAAAGGATAAGAAGAAGAATATCAAGGGAAAGAAACAAGCAAATGAGGATGACGGTACAACTAGCCAAGCTAACTTCCTAAGAGGAAGACGAGGTGGCAAAGGTAGAGGAAGAGGCAAGAGTAATAAAGATGGAGTCAAAGCTTACTGGATTTGTGGTAAGACAAATCACATATAATGAGAACTTTAATTCAAGAGGAGGAGGTGGCAAAAATCAAATAGGTAATTTCAGAGGTAGAGGTAGTAGAGGTTACTTTGGAAGAAATGCAGGTAGAGGATTCCAAAGTCAACAATACAACAATACCTACTACAATTATGCTTCACATCAGAAGGAGGATTCAATATTGATAATGAATGCAACTTGTGAAAGGCAAAGTGAAGACCAAAGAGTCTTTTACATTGACTCAGGGTGCAGCAATCACCTGAGTGGCAACATAGCTTTGATGACTGATTTGGAAAATAAGGTAACTAATCATGTGGTTCAAACATGTGACAATACAAAGCACAATGTGAAGTCAATTGGATCAGTGAAGGCCAAGGATGGTAGCACCCTCTTGAGTAAGGTCTTGTATGTTCCTACAATTCCTAAGAATCTAATAAGTGTAGGACAAATTGTTGAAAAAGGTTATGAAGTTAGATTCACTAATGAAGGAGTGTTTGTGGAAGACCCTAGCAATGGGTATAAACAGATTGTTTCACGGAAGAAAGAAGGAAGAGTGTTCACATTGAAGATCCAAGGTAATGTTGGTCATGCCTTGTTCACTTATGGAGGACATAAGATCTCTGAGTTAGATCTTTGGCACAAAAGACTTGGACATTTTAATGAAAGAGGTATCAAAGATATGATTAACAATGGTTCAGTGCTTGGATTGCCTAATGTTGCAGGTCAACATATGAGATACAGATGTGAGGCATGTCAATTAGGTAAGGCTCATAAGCAATCTTATTCCAAGCATGGCTTTATGTATTCAAGAAAGCTTGAATTAGTACACACAGATGTGTGGGGACCATCAAAGGATTTCAGTATCAATGGTTCAAGGTATTATGTGATTTATGTTGATGATGCCACCAGATGGATCACTATCTATGTGATCAAAGATAAGTCAGACGTATTCAATACATTCAAACATTATCATGTGTATGCAGAGAGAATTACAGGTCATAAGTTGAAGAGACTAAGATCAGATGGAGGGGGAGAGTATTTCTCTAATGAGTTCAGTGATTACTTGTGGAATGCAGGTATAAAAAGAGAAATTACTTGCAGGTACTCTCCTCAACAAAATGGTGTAGCAGAGAGAAGAAATAGAACTCTTGTTGAGTTTGCAAGATCCATGATGAAGGAGAAAAATTATCCAAATTACTTGTGGGCTGAGGCTGTAAATACAGCTACTTATTTGGTTAATAGGTTACCATGTAAAGCTTTCCAGGGTATGACACCATATGAGGCATGGTGGGGTAAGAGACCTACTCTAGATCATTGCAAAGTATTTGGGTGTTTGGCATATGCATATGTGCCATCACAATTAAGGCACAAATGGGAACCTAAAGCTGAAAAGTATGTATTTATTGGATATGATGATAAGCAGATGGGATATAGGTTGTGGAGTCCATCCACAAAACAATTCCTTGTATCAAAGGATGTTACATTTGATGAGCAAGGTACTTGGTATGCAGGTACAATCAATATTAATGCAGGTGATGAAGAAGTTGTGAATCAAAAGAAAGGTAAATCAAAGGTTCAGATATTTGATGAAGAGGAGAACAATGAAGTGCAAGTTGAAGTTGAAGAAATGCCAAGATTTGATCCTGAGTGTGATGAACCAGAAATCTCAAGGAGTGGAGAACTCAGAAGGTCATCAAAACACAAGTGGCAACCTACAAGGTATAGCTATGACACTTCTTTTTTGGCTACCAAAGATTATGCTTACATGATAAAGACAGATGAAGACCCTTCTACATATGAAGAGGCAAAAGGTAAGGAGATTTGAGAGAAAGCTATGCAAGAGGAATATGATGCATTGATGGAGAATCAGACATCGAAGTTGGTTCCTAAACCAAATAGCCAGAAGATCATTGGATGCAAATGGGTCTACAAGACAAAGAGATTTGCAGATGGAAGTGTGTCTAGGTATAAAGCTAGACTTGTTGTGAAGGGTTTTGCTCAAACTTATGGTATAGATTATGATGAGACCTATAGTCCTGTGGCAAAGATGACAACCATCAGGACACTCATAGCTATTGCTGCATGTAAAGGTTGGAAATTATGTCAATTAGATGTGAAGAATGCTTTTTTGAATGGTTATATTTCAGATGATGTTTTCATGGAACAACCCCAAGGATTCAGAGATGAAAGGTATCCAGAGTATGTATGTAAGCTCAAGAGAGCTTTGTATGGTTTGAAGCAGGCTCCAAGGGCATGGAATTGTAGACTTGTGAAGTTCTTGAAAGAACTTGGATTTCAAGTGTCAAAGGCAGATAGTAGCTTGCTTGTTAAATGATGATGGATTCATTTACATGTGCATATATGTTGATGATATAATTCTTACAGGTACAGATGAGAAAGGCATTCAAAGCCTAATGAAGTAAATGGAGAAAGAATTTAAGATCAGTGATTTGGGAGACTTGTCATATTTCTTGGGCATGGAAATTTCATACACTCAACATGGAGTGTATGTGACTCAAGAAAGGTATTTGAGAAACTTGTTGATCAAGTTTAAGATGAATGATTGTAGGGTAGCACCTACTCCAATGGAAGTGAATCGCAAGTAAGTAGATATGGAGGAGAAGAGTTCAAGGACATGAAGTTATATCAAAGTTTGGTTGGTAGTTTGATTTATGCTACTTTAACTAGACCTCACTTTTCATATGCAGTTGGAGTTTTGTCTCAATTCATGCATTGCCCTAGGAAAGAACATTGGATTGCAGGACAAAGAGTGTTGAGGTACATTAAGGGTACACTCAAGGAGGGTTTGTATTATGGTTTTACATCAGATACAAACATCAAGATATATAGTGATGCAGATTGGGCAGGTAATCCTGATGATAGGAGATCAACTTATGGATACTTATGTTATGTGGGAGATAAGTTAATTTCTTGGTGTTCAAAGAAGCAACACACAGTTGCTTTGTCATCTACAGAAGTAGAGTACAAAGGTATGGTTGAAGCTACAAAGGAATTGATATGGCTTAAGACTCTGATGAAGAGTTTTGACATCATTCAGAGTACACCCACTATTCATGGAGATAACATGAGTTCATTGTATGTAGCTGCTAACCCTGTGTTTCATGCCAGGACTAAACATATTGAGATTCAGTATCACTTTCTAAGAGAGAAGGTGATGGATAAAGAGATTGAAGTCATACATACTTCAACAAAAGATCAGATAGCTGATATGCTAACCAAAAGCTTGGATGGACCAAAGCTACAGAGATTCAAAGACATGGCAGGTATAAAGAAGATAGAGAAAACCTCAATTGATGATTGAGGGGGAGATGTTGGTGCTGGGCAATCAACAATTGAAGTTTTAATGAAGGTTTGGAAGTCAAGGACTGAAGAAAAGTTCAAGTTATGAAGCATGAAGGAAGTACATATTCAGAAGATGAAGATGTGTACACATATGTACATTAATTCAGAGATAGTTCACTTATATTTTTGTATAGTCATGAT
>CM035423.1:156349426-156454426 GCA_020310875.1 Ceratopteris richardii | reverse complement strand
GAAGGGTAAGGATGATGATCACATCTTTTACATTGATTCGGGATGCTCAAATCATGTAGCAAGAAATGTGGGCTTACTTTCTAGTTTGGGAGATCCTCACAAAAAACATGAAGTGCAAACATGAGATGATACAAAGCACTCGGTGGAGAAGATAGGTAATGTGAAGACATTAGATGGGAATATGAACCTCTTAAGCAAAGTCTTGTATGTCCCTACAATTACCAAAAATTTAATAATTTTTGGGGAGATTGTTGAAAAAGGATTGTGGGTTAGATTCAACCGATTTGGAGCATATGTTCAAGACCCAAGGCAAGGCTTTAGAAGGATTGCCAAAGGAGAAAAGACAGGAAGGCTTTTCACTTTTGAAGTGCAAGATACTGAAGAATATCTCCTAATTTTTAGCATCACCTTTGGCTGAAGCTATTTGAATTTAAATTCAAAACTACCTCCAAACGTAGCTATAAAAGGAGCAAGAAGGAAGTCGCCATTAGAGACCTTGATTCATGCCCACTTCATGTTCATTTGTAGAGATTGAAGAGCTTAATCCATAGCTCTATCATTCTGCTCCCATTGTGCAAGTATTCATTTCCGATGTGGTTTTAAATATATATAAATATATACATTCATCATTCACTTCTCAATTTTATTCTCTACTATACTCACTTAGAATAGTAAGTTTAGAAGCACATATCTCGGGCGTTATGTAACCTTTTTTAGAGTTTTAAAGTGCATTGAACTGCTCTCTAAGTCTACTTTATGCTCACAAAATTTCATGGAGATTGGATGTACTATTTGTGAGAAAACTTCTTTTTCTGTCTCACTAGTGGAATCTCGACGAAGCCGTGAAAATTGCTTGAGTGTTCCAAATTTTGCTTAATCTTGTTCTTAGTGTTTAGTTGATCAATTGAAGGCTTTTAACTTGGATTAGCAAGATATTTACGTCTATTTTCTATGTCCAAAAGGAATTTTTCTAATTCCTACCAAGTTGAGAGCATTCTTCATTTTTTCCAATAGGTGTATGTACAAAAATAGCAAGTTTTGGGAGCTAGTCATTTTGCAACTAGTCTATCTTGACTCAAACTTTTGAGATACTTGTTCCCAAACACTTGGGTGATTTTTTTGTGGATTTAGGAATCTCAAAGAGTCTATTAACCAATACTTAAGTTTCATTTGGTTGGTGTGAAGCTCGATGTAGCAGCATCAACTCATCTTTGGATTGCATCCACCATCTCTCTTTATAGTGGTATCAGAGCATAGTCAATGAAGATGGGAGATAGGCTTCCATCAACAATTGACAAATCAGATAGAAACAACTACCCAGCAGATGGAGGCTTATATTGTACATGGATATGCATGTACCCGACCTCAACACACTTAAGGGCCAATGCTTCACTCATGAAGCAAAGATTAGCAAAGGTGGTGAGTCCTCAAGAGGTAATCAAACTTCTGCCTTATATTTTGATAAAGCTAAGGTCAAGGACAAGTCAAAGAATAAGAAGAATGAAGTTGAAGGTAGCTCTTTCTAAGCAAACTTTGCAGGTAGAGGAAGAGCTTGTTGGTGTAAATCAAGCCTTCACACTTGGCTTTGATTTATACCTTGAAGACTCAACATAAAGCTTGGACCATGGAAGCCTAGCTTGGGCTAATCCATGAAGATATCACTTGAAGAATGAACCATAGAAACTCATGTTTATGAGTTTTCACCTTTTTTACTTAATTGTAAAAGTCATTGTGACTTGGAATATTTTGTAATCACACCTACTAGAGAAAGTCGTGGAAATTTGAATGGTTGTAATAGAGAGAATATCTCCCTAAGTTTAGTGGAGAGATTCTAGGGAGCTTCAATTTGAATTTCAAATTCAAATGATCTATCAACACTTATAAAAACCATGGAGAAAAGTCGCGGGTAAGAGAGTCACTCCTCCCGAGGCATTTCTGAGTGAATTGTTGAGTGTGTATGAGCTACACCATAGCCTACACCTCTGAGTACCATTGAGCATCACATTACATGCCAATGGGAATGTACAATCATTAGATTTAATCAATATACTTACATTCATAATCTCTGGTTTCTCTGAGTGACTACCTTCAACTCTGTCAACTTCCAAGAGACATATCTCAAGATCTACTAAACCAAATTGGATGATTCAAAGTGCATTGGATTCAGCTCAAAGACTACTACACACCTACAAAGTTTCAAAGCCATTGGATCTACCATCACAGAGAAATCTCAGTCGGGGTGCTCACTGGTCTGTGACTGTAAGTCTCCTAAAAAATCGGGGGTACACCTTATTTTGCTAAAGTGATTTCTCTGAGTGTGGTTTATCATTTCCTTTCATTCCACTTGCAAATGGAAGCTTACTAAGCTAATAGAATATCTCTAGAAGGAATTTTGCTAATTCTAACTACACTGTTCACACTGAGCATAACACTGAGCAGGTATCAAGACCAAAATAGAAAGTTTTCAAGTCTTGTGATTTTCAAAGTAGTCTGTTTTGATCAAGTCATTACTCAAACCTTTTCCAAAGTACATATAGCATATTTTGGTATCATTTGGAAGCTCAAGGAGTCTACTGAGCATATCTGGAGTCAAAGGAGGGCAAGTGTGAAGCAGGTTTTGCAACACCAACTCAACTCTTGAGTGCATCCAGCCATCACATCCAACAGTGGTATCAGAGCTAATAAGGTAATCATGGGTGATGGTTTCCCTTCCTTCATTGACAAATTAGACAGGAACAACTACCAAGCTTGGTCTCTAAGGATGAAGACCTATCTACAAGGAAGGAGCTTGTTTGGATACATATCAGGAGATGAGGAATTGCCCCTCATTCAAGACTAGAGGCCTACCCACAAAGGATGAACATGAGAGGCTCAATCAATGGTGTGCAAAAGATGCTTTGGCAAGGTCATATCTCTTAAACTCTATATCTGACTTTCTTTTACCTCATGTAAGGAATTGTAAGACTTCCCAAGAGACTTGGGAAACCTTGTCAACATACTTTTCATCAAGCACAAGGGCCAGAAAGAATCAGCTATGGATTGAGTTTACAACTCTTAGGAAGCAATCAAAACAATGTGTCTCAGATTTTGTCACCAAAGTCAAAGACATTGCAGATCAACTTGCAAGTGTTGGAGAAGAAATTGAGGAAGAGCAAATAGTCAGACAAGTGATCAATGGACTAAAGGCAGATGATAAGTGGGAGAGCTTTACCACATCAATGGACTTATACATGGACATCCAAGCACCTGATCTAACAACTCTGATTGGACAACTCTTTACACATGAAGCAAAGATCACAAAGAATGGAGAGCAATCAAAAGGTAACAATCCCTCTGCCCTATATACTGATAAGAAGACTAAAGAGAAAGGTAAAAATAAAAAGGTTGATGAAGAAGGCTCTACCTCCCAAGCAAACTATGCAGGGAGAGGTAGATCATCTAGAGGTAGGGGCAGAGGAGGTAAGTCAGGTAGGGGGAGACCCTACAACCAATCTCCATGCAATATTTGTGGCTTGTCTAACCATACTACAGATGAATGCTACAAAAACTACAAGAACCAAAGAGGAAGAGGTCACCAAAGAGGAGGATACTCTCAAGGCAGAGGCAGATTCAATCAATCTCAAAGCTACCATGGCTACAACAATAATTATAACAACAACTACAATCACAATGGCAACTATCAAGGTGGATACAGGAATAGGAAGGATTACAACAATTATGCAGAGGAGCAAGATGATTCCTTGTTGATCATGAATATGACTTCTAAGTCAGGTATCAATGATGATCACTTATTCTATATTGATTCAGGTTGCTCTAACCATGTAGCTGGAAATATTGCCTTACTCTCTGATTTGGAAGAACCCAAAGGCAAGCATCAAGTGCAGACAGGTGATGACACTAAACATTCAGTTGTTAAAGTAGGCAATGTCAAAACTAGTGATGGTAATCAGAATCTATTAAGCAGAGTGTTGTATGTTCCAACAATCACCAAGAATCTGATGAGTGTAGGTCAGATTGTGGAAAAAGGCCTACAGGTCAGGTTCACTCAACATGGTGCATATGTGGAGGATCCAAGACATGGATTCAGAAGGGTAGCCAAGGGAGAAAAATCAGGTAGATTGTTTACCTTTGAACTTGAAGACACTAAGAGTATTGCTTTGTACAACTATAAAGATCAAACACTATCAGAATTGGAGATGTGGCACAAGAGATTAGGTCACATTGGAGAGAGGACTTTAAAACAAATGAGTAGGGATCAATGTGTGCTTGGGATACCTAATGTATCCAAGCAACACATGATATACAAGTGTGGGGCTTGTCAATTTGGTAAGTCACACAGATTGCCCTATACAAAGAAAGGTTTTATGCATGAAGATTATCTGGAATTGGTGCATACAGATGTTTGGGGACCTAGCAAGGAGCCATCTATATCTGGATCAAGGTACTATGTGTCCTTTATTGATGACTATAGCAGGTGGACTGTCTTATACTTCATGAAACATAAAGATGAAGTATTTAATTGTTTCAAAAGGTATCTTGCATTAGTTGAAAATCAAACAGGTAGACATTTGAAGAAACTAAGGTCAGATGGTGGTGGAGAATACTTCTCCAATGACTTTGAAGATTTCTTGCAGGAAAGAGGCATCAAGAGGGAGATTACTACAAGGTACTCACCTGAACAAAATGGGGTAGCTGAGAGAAGGAATAGACTCATTGTAGAGACAGCTAGGTCTATGCTAAATGAAAAGAAATTGCCAAACTATCTTTGGGCAGAGAGTGTATCTACTGCCACATATTTAATTAACAGGTTGCCATCAAAGACACTTGATGGAATGACACCCTATGAGGCTTGGCATGGTAAGAGACCATCTCTGGATCATTGCAAAATCTTTGGGTGTGTTGCATATGTGCATATTCCCTCACAGGTAAGGGGAAAGCTAGACCCTAAAGCTGAAAAGTGTATCTTCATTGGTTATGATTTGAATCAGAAGGGATACAGATTCTACAACCCCTCAAACAAAGGCTTCAAGGTAAGCAGAGATGTCATCTTTGATGAAAATGATTCATGGTATGAAAATGAGTGCAGGAAAGTTAGCCTACCTTATGACATGGAAGAAGACTTTCCCAAGCTTATCAGTCAAGAACCAATTGAGAAAGAGGACACAAGCACAGATGATGAAGACACCATCAACATTGAAAAATTCAAGGCTTGGAAATCTAAAGGGAAGATGAAGATGAAGCAACTAGAAGATAATCCAGAATCCTCAACTCAAGCTATGAGGAGATCTCAGAGAGAAAAGAAAAAACCTATTAGGTATGGGTATGATACTTCACTTGTAACCAAGCACTCTGTATATCTTGCAAAGGATCTCTTGAATGAAGAACCAGGTACATTTGAAGAAGCAATTACTAAACCAGAATGGAAGGAAGCAATGGATGAAGAAATGGAGGCTCTCAAGGAGAGTGATACTTGGGACTTAGTACCCAAGAAAGACTCCATGAAGGTGATAGGATCCAGATGGATCTACAAACTCAAGAGGAACTCAGATGGTACAATAAACAGGTATAAAGCTAGGTTGGTAGCCAAGGGTTTTGCACAAACCCAAGGCATTGATTATGAGGAGACATTTTCTCCTGTGGCCAAAATGCCAACTATCAGAGTTATGGTGAGTGTAGCTGCATCCAAGAATTGGAACATGTACCAATTGGATGTGAAGAATGCATTCTTGAATGGATGGATATCTGAAGAAGTCTACATGTCACAACCACCTGGCTATGAAGATCCCAATAAGGTAAATCATGTTTGTAAATTGAAGAAGGCTCTGTATGGATTGAAGCAGGCACCTAGAGCATGGAATTACAGGTTGACAACTTATCTCCTAGATCAAGGATTTGTGATGAGTAAAGCAGATACTTCATTGTTTATCAAAAGGAACAATTCAGAGGTAATATACTTGTGTGTCTATGTTGATGACATCATTATTACAGGAAATGATGTTCAGGGAATTAGACACATCAAAGGACAGATGATGAAAGAATTCAAGATCAATGATCTTGGATTATTGAAGTACTTTCTAGGACTTGAATTAGTCTACACAAACTCAGGTATCTTTATTACTCAGAAAAAGTACATTCAGGACATGGTCAAGAAGTTTAATTTGCAGGAAGCTAAAGTCTCAAACATTCCTATGGAGGTCAACCACAAACTCAGTGCACATGATGGAGAAGAACTCAAAGATATTACAGGTTACCAAAGTTTGGTAGGTAGTCTAAATTATGCTACCTTAACCAGGATTGATATATCATATGGTGTTAGTGTACTTAGCCAATTTATGCATAAACCAAGAGTACCTCATTTGGAGGCAGCAAAGAAGATAGTAAAGTACCTAAAGGGAACACAAAATCATGGTTTGTACTTTCCATATTCATCAGACATTGATATTAAGGTATACTCAGATGCAGATTGGGCAGGTTGCAAGGATGACAGGAGAAGCACCTCTGGTTACATATGCTTTGCAGGTGATAAACCAATTTCTTGGTCATCCAAGAAACAACCCACAGTAGCTTTGTCATCTACTGAGGCAGAATATAGAGGGCTAGCAAATGCCACTCAAGAAGCCATATGGTTGAAGCTTTTATATTCAGAATTGGGCCTACATACAAGGCCACCTGTCATATTTGGTGATAACACAAGTTCTCTTCACCTAGCAGCTAATCCAATTTATCATGCTAGGACAAAACACATAGAGGTTCACTACCACTATGTGAGGGAGAAGTTACTTAGCAAAGAAATTCAATTGTCATATGTGTCTACTAATATACAATGTGCAGATTTGCTTACTAAAGCTCTGGATGGAAGCAAGCTATGCATATTTAAATCCATGATTGGATTGCAGGAAATAATTGAAGACTAGAGATGAAGACTTGAGCCAAAGTGTTTGGCTTGAGGGGGAGCTGTTGGTGTAAATCAAGCCTTCACACTTGGCTTTGATTTATACCTTGAAGACTCAACATAAAGCTTGGACCATGGAAGCCTAGCTTGGGCTAATCCGTGAAGATATCACTTGAAGAATGAACCATAGAAACTCATGTTTATGAGTTTTCACCTTTTTTACTTAATTGTAAAAGTCATTGTGACTTGGAATATTTTGTAATCACACCTACTAGAGAAAGTCGTGGAAATTTGAATGGTTGTAATAGAGAGAATATCTCCCTAAGTTTAGTGGAGAGATTCTAGGGAGCTTCAATTTGAATTTCAAATTCAAATGATCTATCAACACTTATAAAAACCATGGAGAAAAGTCGCGGGTAAGAGAGTCACTCCTCCCGAGGCATTTCTGAGTGAATTGTTGAGTGTGTATGAGCTACACCATAGCCTACACCTCTGAGTACCATTGAGCATCACATTACATGCCAATGGGAATGTACAATCATTAGATTTAATCAATATACTTACATTCATAATCTCTGGTTTCTCTGAGTGACTACCTTCAACTCTGTCAACTTCCAAGAGGCATATCTCAAGATCTACTGAACCAAATTGGATGATTCAAAGTGCATTGGATTCAGCTCAAAGTCTACTACACACCTACAAAGTTTTAAAGCCATTGGATCTACCATCACAGAGAAATCTTAGTCGGGGTGCTCACTGGTCTGTGACTGTAAGTCTCCTAAAAAATCGGGGGTACACCTTATTTTGCTAAAGTGATTTCTCTGAGTGTGGTTTATCATTTCCTTTCATTCCACTTGCAAATGGAAGCTTACTAAGCTAAGAATATCTCTAGAAGGAATTTTGCTAATTCTAACTACACTGTTCACACTGAGCATAACACTGAGCAGGTATCAAGACCAAAATAGAAAGTTTTCAAGTCTTGTGATTTTCAAAGTAGTCTGTTTTGATCAAGTCATTACTCAAACCTTTTCCAAAGTACATATAGCATATTTTGGTATCATTTGGAAGCTCAAGGAGTCTACTGAGCATATCTGGAGTCAAAGGAGGCAGGTGTGAAGCAGGTTTTGCAACACCAACTCAACTCTTGAGTGCATCGAGCCATCACATCCAACAGAGCTAGAGGAAGAGGTAGAGGTGGAAAGCAAGGTAGGAGGAGATTCCAATCATCTCAACCTTTCAATATATGTGGCTTATCTAATCAAACTACTAAAGAATGTTTCAGGAACCCCAAGAACTCAAGAGGAAGAGGACTCAATAGAGGTGGCTATGGATCAAATAGAGGCAGATACAATGGAGGCTACAACAACAACAACAACTATCAAAGTTAGAGGAAGAAGAGATTATAATAACTATGCAGAGGACCAAAGTCAAGAAGATTCATTATTGATTATGAATCTATCATTGAAGAAGGGTAAGGATGATGATCACATCTTTTACATTGATTCGGGATGCTCAAATCATGTAGCAAGAATTGTGGCTTTACTTTCTGATTTGGAAGATCATATCTCATAGATAGACTTGCATCTAAGTCACTAGGTGGAACCACTCCATATGAAGTGTGGAATGGAAGAAGACATAGTCTAGAGCATTGTAAAATCTTTGGATGCTTAGCCTATCCTCACATTCCTTCTGAAGTTAGAGGGAAATTGGATCCCAAGGCAAAGAACTGCATATTTATTGGTTATGACCAAAACCAAAAAGGATATGGATTGTACAATCCAACTAATAAAGGATTTTTGTGTGAGTAGAGATATAATTTTTTATGAGAAAAAATCATGGTTTGATGATGATAGGAAAGTGAAGCTGCCTTATGACTTGGATGAGGATTTTGTATCACTTCAACCAAAGGAACCAAAACTAATTGCGGAAAGTGATTCGGAGATTGACCTAGAATATTTATAAAGACAAAAGCTATGGAAGAGCAAAGGTAAAGCAAAGATGCAAGATGCTAAATATGGACCCAAGAGCTCACGTCAACCACTTAGAAGGTCTTCATGGGACAAGAGGAAACCAAACAAGTATGGTTATGATACTTCTTTGGTCACCAAACACTCAATCTACATTGCAAAGGAATCAACCAATGAAGAACCTACCACATTTGAAGAAGCACAAAAAGCAAGAAAGCTTGGAGAGATGCAATGGATGAAGAAATGGAAGCCTTGAAGGAGAATGACACTTGGGAGCTTGTACCTAACAAGCCATCTATGAAGGTAATTGGATCTCGATGGATATACAAAATCAAGAGGAATTCAGATAGAAGTATAAATAGACATAAAGCAAGGTTATTTGCTAAAGGGTTTGCTCGAACCCATGGTATTGATTATAAGGAGACTTTCTCTCTTGTCGCAAAAATGCCTACAATTAGGGTTCTCATTCTTCTTGTTGCATCTAGAAATTGGAAGCTCTATCAACTTGATGTAAAGAATGCTTTCTTAACTGGATGGATTTCAGAGGAAGTGTATATGGCACAACCTCGTGGATATGAGGATACACATCATCCTAACTATGTATACAAATTAAAGAAAGCTTTGTATGGATTGAAGCAAGCTCCAAGAGCTTCGAATTTCAGATTGGTGACTTATATATAGAACCAAGGATTCAAAGCTAGCAACGCGGATACCTCTTTGTGCATAAAGAGGAATGGATCTAAAGTGATCTATCTATGTGTGCATGTTGATGATATTATTATCACACGAAATGGTCTTGAAGGAATCAAATAGGTAAAGAATCAAAGAAGGAGGAGTTCAAACTAAGTGATCTTGGACCACTCACTTATTTTCTTGGATTGGAGTTAATCTACACAGGTTCAAGTATATACGTCACACAAAGGAGGTATGTGCATTACATGCTCATCAAGTTCAAGATGGAAAACACCAAGTGTGTAGGTACACCTATGGAGAAAAATCATAAGCTTAGTGCTTATGAAGGAGAGCCAATTGAAGACATCACAAGCTATCAAAGCCTGGTTGGAAGTTTGAACTATGCAACACTCACAGGGGTGGATATATGCTATAGTGTTAGCATATTGAGTCAGTTTATGCATAAGCCAAGAAGACCACATATGGAAGTAGCCAAGAGAGTCCTCAAGTACCTAAAGGGAATCATGAATGAAGGTTTTTTTTATCCATTTACTTCAGATATTGAGCTAAAGGCTACTTAGATGCAGATTGGGTCGGATCTAGAGATGATAGAAGAAGCACATCCAGGTATGCATCATTTGTAGGTTCAAACATCATTTCTTGGTCATCAAAGAAGCAACTAGCAGTGGCGTTATCTTCTACTAAAGTCGAATATAGAGCTTTGGCTAATGCAACTCAAGAAATCATGTGGTTCAAATCTTTATACACAGATCTTGGACTTCATGCTTTAACACCTCACATTTTTTGTAACAACACACGCTCATTACATCTTGCAGCTAATCTGATATACCATGCTAGAACCAAGCATATTGAGTTCCACTACCATTATGAAAGCGAGAAGCTAATGAGCAAGGATATTCAACTATCCTATGTCTCTACATGTATGCAATGTGCAGACATGTTGACTAAAGCTCTTGATGGTACAAAATTGAGTAGATTCAAGTTGATGATTCGCTTGCAGAAAATCAAGGAAAATTGAAGACTTATTTGGAGGGCAAGCATGTTAGGCTTGAGAGGGTGTTGTTGGTGCATTTTACCCAAGCGTACATGCTTGATATGATTTGATTTATGTTCATTTGTAGTCATATGTGTAGACATATGAACACCTCTTGTAAAAGAGTATATTTTATCTCTTGCAATTGTGAAAGAGAATGTCTTAGATCATCCATGATGTAAAAAGGAAGTTTGTGGCTCAAGCTACCTAAAACCACAAATTCATCAGCTTAGAGAATATCTCCTAATTCTTAGCATCACTTTTAGGTGAAGTTATTTGAATTTAGATTCAAAACTACCTCCAAAAGTAGCTATAAAAGGAGCAAGAAGGAAGTCGCCATTAGAAAGCTTGATTCGTGCCCAGTTCATGTTCATTTGTAGAGATTGAAGAGCTTACTCCATATCTCTATCATTCTATTCCCATTCTGCAAGTACATATTGCCAACATGGTTGTAATTATATGTGAATGTATACATTCATCATTTACTTCTTCTCTGTTTTATTCTCTGCTATACTCACTCATAATAGTAATTCATGTGCAAATATCTTGGGCTATATGTAACCTTTTTCAAAGTTTTAAAGTGCATTGAATTTCTCTCTAATTTCACTTTATGCTCACAAAATTTCATCTCATTGGAGTTACTATTTGTGAGAAATGTGTGTTTTTGTGCTCACTAGTGGAATCTCTACAAAGCCCCAAAAATGGTGTTCTAGATTTTGCTAAATCTTGTTCACAGTGCTCAATTGATCAATTACTGTGTTTTAACTTGGATTAGAAAGCTATCAAAGTTTGTTTGATATGTCCAAAATGAATTTTTCTAATTCCTACCATGCTGACAGCACTCTTCATTTTTCCCAGCAGGTGTATGTACAAAAATAGCAAGTTTTGGGAGCTAGTCATTTTGTAGCTAATCTGTATTGACTCAAACTTTTGAGATACTTGTTCCAAAACACTTGGGTGATTTTTTTGTGGATTTAGGAATTTCAAAAGGTCTACTAACCAACTCTGAAGTCTCACTTGGCTGCTGTGAATCTAGTTGTAGCAGCACCAACTCATCTTCGAATTGCATCCACCATCTCTCCTTACAGTGGTATCAGAGCATAGTCAATCAACATGGGAGATGAATTTCCATCAACAATTGACAAATTGGATAGAGAAAACTACCAAAAATGGTCTCTAATGATGTAGGCTTATCTTCAAGGGAGGAATCTATTTGGATACACATGTGGAGATGAAGCTATGCCAAGCATCAGGAACAAAGGGCAACCATCACATGAAGAAGAATAAAGACTTTCAAATTGGTGTTCAAAGGATGCACTTGCAAGTTCCTATATTCTAAACTCAATCTCTAATTTTCTTTTACCTTATTTCAAGGGATGCAAGACATCAAGAGAGACTTGGAATGCACTTGCTTCTTTCTTCTCCTCCAATACTCGAGCAAGGAAGAACCAATTGTGGATGGAGTTCACAACAATGAAGAAAAGCCCCAAGCAAAGTGTGATTGATTATGTCATAAAGATGAAGGAGAATTAAGATCAACTTGGAAGCATTGGAGAGGTAATTGAAGAGGAACGAATCATTAGACAAATCATAAATGGAATCAAAGCAGATGATAAGTGGGAGTCCTTCACAACAGCCATGGATTTGTACATGGATATGCATGTACCCGACCTCAACACACTCACTGGCCAACTCTTCACTTATGAAGCAAAGATTAGCAAAGGGTTGTGAGTCCTCAAGAGGTAATCAAGCTTTTGTGTTAAATTTTGATAAAGCTAAGGTCAAGGACAAGTCAAAGAATAAGAAGGATGAAGATGAAGGTAGCTCTTTCCAAGAAAACTTTCTCACTAGAGGAAGAGCTAGAGGAAGAGATAGAGGTGGAAAGCAAGGTAGGGGGAGATTCCAATCATCTCAGCCTTGCAATATATGTGGCTTATCTAATCATACTACTAAAGAATGTTTCAAGAACCCGAGGAACTCAAGAGGAAGAGGATTCAATAGAGCTGGCTATGGATCAAATAGTGGTAGATACAATGGAGGCTACCACAACAACTACAACAATGATTACAACAAAAACTATCAAAGTGGCCATAGAGGAAGACATTACAATAACTATGCAAAGGAAAAAATTCAAGAAGATTCATTATTGATTATGAATCTATCAGTGAAGAAGGTTAAGGATGATGATCACATCTTTTACATTAATTCGGGATGCTCAAATCATGTAGCAAGAAATGTGGCTTTACTTTTTGATTTGGAAGATCCTCACAACAAACATGAAGTGCAAACAGAAGATTATACAAAGCACTCGATGGAGAAGATAGGTAATGTGAAGACATCACATGGGATTGAACCTCTTAAGCAAAGTCTTGTATGTCCCTACAATTACCAAAAATTTAATAAGTGTTGAGCAGATTGTTGAAAAAGGATTGCAGGTTAGGTTCAACCAATTTGAAGCATATTTTGAAGACCCAAGGCAAGGCTTTAGAAGGATTGCCAAAGGAGAGAAGACAGGAAGGCTTTTCACTTTTGAAGTGGAAGATACAAAGAACATAGCTTTATTTAGTTATGGATCTCAAACTCTCATAGAATTGGTGATATGGCACAAAAAGCTTGCTCACATTGGTGAGAAGACACTCAAACAAATTTGCAGGGACCAAAGTGTACTTGGTTTTCCTAATATCACAAGGCAACACATGATTTATAAGTGAGAAGCTTGCCAATTCGGCAAGGCTCATAGACAACCTTTCAATAGGAAGAGATATGTGTATCAAAATATTTTGGATCTAGTGCACACGCATGTGTGGGTCCTAGTGAGGAGCCATCTATATCAAGCTCAAGATATTATGTGTCTTTCATAGATGATTGTAGGAGGTGGACCATTCTATTTTTCATGAAGCACAAGGATGAAGTCTTTAATTGCTTTAAAAACTATGTTGCTCTTCTTGAAAACCAAACAGGTAGGACTTTTTGGAAGTGAGGTAGGCCCTTGGCTCATATCACAGGTCCATGGTTCCATAGGTCCAGCATATACAACACAGAATCTAGCAATCTTCAATATTGACAAAACATGAACATACCACATTTAATCATACAGATGATGAGACAAAGATAGAGAAAGAATAGAGGACATGTGTAAGGTGTTACGTAAGCCATCGCTTACTCATAGTATCATATATACCAATGTTCAATGTACAATGTGGGAGTAAAACTCTCAACCACTCAATGTGATCATAAATAGATGAATGAGTGAATGTACAAATGTAACAAACATATTCAGATGTATGGGCAGTAATCTGAATATACAAGAGATGTGTGACCTTATAGGTTATAGAAGAGTGAATATGAGTGACTGAAAGAGGAAGGATCAGTGTGAAACTGATAATCAACAAACCCTCATCTAACCTTAGGCTATGGAAGACCCTAAGTTAGATACGTGTGTGAAAAGCGCACATACTTAAAAAGTAGCAAAGAATGCTAACAAGTTTGCTGCCGAAAATCCTCAAACTCATGTGAACACACCTTCTCAAACACCTCATCCAAATATGCATAAAGCATATACGTATTGTTGCTCTTGTACCTATGCTGAATAGGACTTCTCATGATATGGATGCTACTGCCTCCATAAAATTCAAGTAGTACCTGTGTGCATAAAGAGAATATGTACCTGAATACTTAACATAAGATGTAAATCTTATGTTAACCACCATCCAATGTCTTTGAAGTAGCCTGAAATCTTCATGTAGAAGACAATCTTCAAATACACCATGTAGATGGCCGATCCTCACCATCAAGCTGCTAATGACCAAGTCTTCTTTCCATGAACAAGAGATAACCTCCTCTCCATGAGCTAGACTGTGAGCACACCCTTCATCTTCTCCAAGAAGAATCATTAAGAAGAACTCCATAGCTACTCTTGAACATGCTTCAAGTTAGCACCATGGCTGCCCCATGTGCTAGAAGAAACACCACCTCTATTGAGGTCCAAGCTCCAAGCTTGTGTTGAATACTAGGTGAAGGATGCTTACAATGAGCATGAGGCTCTTCTTATATAGTTTTGGTATAACTTGAAAAGCACCTGAATAAAGCACATAAATACAGCCCCTTCGTAGGGATCGCCAAAGAAAGCACGATTTATGAAAAGCTTTCACCAATAGATTTATCGTCGTTTACTGTTCGCTGTCCGTCTTTTTTAAAATAAAAGCATAAAAGTTTTGTTCGTGAATGCTGCCGCTGGGGTTCGAACTCGTACCACTCCATTGGAGGCTTACCACTTAACCAGCACGCCCACGTACTTAGTTGTTAGAAGAACTACTAACAATATTACTAATGCTATTTCTGCACGTCTCCTTGTCTGTACAAGCACTAATAAACAGAGCTATTCATGTTGTAGAATCTGGACATGGTGGACCAATTGGAACATTGTTCTCCAACAATCCCCCCTGCAATGTCATATTGGTACAACCTAGACTGAATCTGCAAACTATTGCAAGCTTCAAGCTTGTAATCCCGCACTTCAGAACTTCAAAAAGTCTTTTTCAAAACTGAATTTGACTTTCCCTAAAAAAAAAAAAAAAAAAACTGAACTTGCTGAATATGAACCATAATACTTGAGAAAATATGCAAACTAGATATCCAATAGTGTACACATCAAGCAATCACTGCTTGACAACAAATATAGCATGAACTGTCTCTGAACCTTCTATCTCCTGTCTTCAAAAACCTGAAAACATACACTAGGATCCACATATTTGCATTTAAAAAGGTTTCTCAACGTACTTCTGCTGTGTCATGTAAATACACTAAACAAAATCAGGAACTGAATCCTAGAACCTATGACTGAAAACTCACAACTTAGTGCATTATGAACACTGCTGGTTCATCTTTGACTATACTGAAGTCAAATTAACTCAACTCAATTGAAATCAACTGAAATCAACTGAAAAATGAGTCAAAAAAATCTATGATGTCATCATGTCTTCATCCTTTAAATCCTTCATACCTCTTTCCTTCAGAACCTGGTATAAACATATATGTGCGCACTTCTCAAATATACCTTTCTGAAATATCAAGCTTCTCTTCAATAGAACTCTGGAACCTTCTCCTGAATAGGAACATCCTAACAGGAACTTTCTCCAAACCTTCTTCTTCTTCCTTCTTCTTTCAAAGCTGGAACATAAAGAGAATGTGACAAAGGAAATATAGGAATACCTATAGGTATGACTCTGTATTCTTTCACATATGGTTGAAAATAAGTCTTCATGTTTCATCACCCCCTAGATGATTTAACACTAGTATCCAGTATTCTTCAAATATCAGATTTTATGAAATCTGGAATGTTTTCCTTCATAAATCTGATGTTCAGTGATCAATACCTGTATCTGAAACAAAAATTCTGAATCCTTTTTATTAGCATTGTGCAGATGCCAATAGCTTTCCATGTCATTCCTCAGCTTTCCAAAATCTAGAATAAGGTTAGCTGATCCTAACATAACAAAACCTTGTTGAAAGCTTTATAGGATTCATAACCTTCAGTAACATAACAAGTATCTTCTATCTCTCTACAACACAAATTTGATAGAACCGGAATCTTTGACTTACTTCTTCCAATGTTAAGAATCTTCACAAACAAAGGATAGACAACCGACTCATAAATACTCAAGATCTTTCATGATCATTCAAGATCATCCAAGATCATACAAGATCTATCCAAGATCAATGATCTCTCTTGTGTAGAATCTGCTCTTATCAAACCTTCATGACTGAATGTTTGATTTGCTACCTGAATGTCTCCAAGTGTCCATGCTTCGCACAAAGTTGTAAAACTTTTCTTCAATCAAATCCTTTCCAAGAATCTGCAACTCCTACTTGAAACATAAGTGGACAAACTTCTCACCTTGAGAACTCCAAAAGTTGCAAGTTGATACTTCATATCTTTCATATTCTACCCGGGTGAAATGTGACAGTACCTGCTTGACTTTCTTTTGGCTAACTCCACTTCTTAATCAAGTGATAGAATCTGATGGAACACCTTTTTGAATACAAACATGTATTCAAAAATCAAGACAATCATAGAAAGTAGATTCTCCATTCACTTGTACATCAACAAATCTGAATTTTCTGAAGTTTTCTAAAAATACTAAATATGAGGTAACCTTTCTAAACATAAAACCTCAACCCAAGTCTTCAACATCTGCTACAAAAAAACTCTTTTACCTCAAGATTTAGATAAAAAAGAAATATACTTCTCTGCAACTTGTCATATACCAAGTAGCTTTGTATTGACCCTCCAAGAATTCTTTGAGGGAACATATAAGTTGCCTGCTCAAAAGCTTCAACTAAAACATAACTCATACACATATGAGTCAAAACATATATCTGCTGCTTTTTCTTTCTCTCTATGCAATTCTTTGTCAAATCTACTTAAACATGACCAAGTGTAATGCAAAACAAGAAATTGCTTCTTCTTTAAACTTTCTTCACGAGATGTTCTCGTAGACTTGTCTTTGGGTGTAGAGGACAAAATAGGAAAAGTATATGGAAAATATATGAGAAAAGGAAGCCTTACTTTTATTTTGGAAATGATGGACTTTCTTCTTCTGCATCTTTCTTCCACCTGATGATGTCAACATCTTCAAACTTCTCTTCCATACCTTTTGTTCTCTTCATCTTGAAGTAACAAGCACTCTTAACTTCTTCAAATGAACTTTTTCTCTTTCTCTAGTACTAAGAGTAAGAGACAAAACAAATATGGTATAAAAATGGACGTGAATATAGAATCATGTTTTATCATCTCCTCATATCTCTGAATCAAAATTCTGCTTCAAATGTCTGAAACGACTAAATTCACCAATCTTTTGTCTGAATGATGAATTTCCTTTCTAGAGTTACCTTCTCTAGATACCATTTGTACCTTGACATCCAACCAACTTACAACAGAAAATTGGCTGAAAACAAAAAACTCATCCCATCTTCACATTTGTCTTCTTAGATAAGCTTTCTTGCCATGAAAGAGATCTCTCAAAACTCTCTAAAAAAACCTCTAGATACCTGTTTTGATGTAGTCTTTAACTTTCAAATGATGAAAGTGTATAAAAGCACTCCTTGAATCTCTTCAAATCTCTTCATAACTGCTCTTCTAAGACAT
This sequence comes from Ceratopteris richardii, assembly GCA_020310875.1. NCBI lineage: Eukaryota > Viridiplantae > Streptophyta > Polypodiopsida > Polypodiales > Pteridaceae > Ceratopteris > Ceratopteris richardii. Next base: position 156,436,694 of record CM035423.1, on the reverse strand, counting down.
GACCTGCAAATGATAATCTGATAGTAGAAACTGATACCTGTGATTTGATGTTGATTTGATTCCTTCATCTTCTCTAAAGCATTGTTCTTCCTTGAATTTGAAGTAGTCTTCTCTTCATCAAGTCTGGGTCTTCAAATAATACTTTTGTAAAGTATTTTCATACTCTTCCAAAAATATTCAGCTGCTAACAGATCATCAACTTCATACTCCACACTGATGAATACACATGTAACTGAATTGTCTAATTCTCAAATCTCTACTCATCTAGATTAAGTGTGTATGTCAAATGTCAAATGTTAGAAGATGCTCTTAAATCATATGTTGTAAACCTGGAAGTCTGGGAACCTGAGAATATGAATGAGCCTTAATGCATTGATGCCAAAGTCCTAAAGCTTTGAAACCAAAACCTTAGTGCTCTGATACCAAATGTTGGAAGTGAGGTAGGCCCTTGGCTCATATCACAGGACCATGGTTCCATAGGTCCAGCATATACAACACAGAATCTAGTAATCTTCAATATTGACAAAACATGAACATACCACATTTAATCATACAGATGATGAGACAAAGATAGAGAAAGAATAGACGACATGTGTAAGGTGTTACGTAAGCCATCGCTTACTCATAGTATCATATATACCAATGTTCAATGTACAATGTGGGAGTAAAACTCTCAACCACTAAATGGGATGATAAATAGATGAATGAGTGAATGTACAAATGTAACAAACATATTCAGATGTATGGGCAGTAATCTGAATATACATGAGATGTGTGACCTTATAGGTTATAGAAGAGTGAATATGAGTGACTGAAAGAGGAAGGATCAGTGTGAAACTGATAATCAACAAACCCTCATCTAACCTTAAGCTATGGAAGACCCTAAGTTAGATACGTGTGTGAAAAGATCACATACTTAAAAAGTAGCAAAGAGTGCTAACAAGTTTGCTGTCGGAAATCCTCAAACTCATGTGAACACACCTTCTCAAACACCTCATCCAAATATGCATAAAGCATATACGTATTGTTTCTCTTGTACCTATGTTGAATAGGACTCCTCCTGATATGGATGCTACTTCCTCCATAAAATTCAAGTAGTACCTGTGTGCATAAAGAGAATATGTACCTGAATACTTAACATAAGATGTAAATCTTATGTTAACCACCATCCAATGTCTTTGAAGTAGCCCGAAATCTTCATGTAGAAGACAATCTTCAAATACACCATGTAGATAGCCAATCCTCACCATCAAGCTGCTAATGACCAAGTCTTCTTTCCATGAACAAGAGATAACCTCCTCTCCATGAGCTAGAGTGTGAGCACACCCTTCATCTTCTCCAAGAAGAATCATTAAGAAGAACTCCATAGCTGCTCCTGAACATGCTTCAAGTTAGCACCATGGCTGCCCCATGTGCTAGAAGAAACACCACCTCTATTGAGGTCCAAGCTCCAAGCTTGTGTTGAATACTAGGTGAAGGATGCTTACAATGAGAATGAGGCTCTTCTTATATAGTTTTGGTATAACTTGAAAAGCACCTGAATAAAGCACATAAATAAAGCCCCTTCGTAGCGATCGCTAAAGAAAGCACAATTTACAAAAAGCTTTCATCAATAGATTTGTCGTCGTTTACTGTTCACTGTCCGTCTTTTTTAAAATTAAAGGCATAAAAGTTTTGTCCGCGAATACTGCCACCGGGGTTCGAACTCGTACCACATCCATAGGATGGCTTCTTACTAAACCAGCACGCCCACGCGCTTAGTTATTAAGGAATTAGTAATAATATTTACTGATGTTGTTTCCGCCCGTCTCCTTGTCTGTACAAGCACTAATAAACAAAGATATTCATGCTATAGACTCTGGACATGGTGGACCAATTGGAACATTGTTCTCCAACAGGACTTTGAAAAGCCTCAGATCAGATGATGGAGGACAATACTTCTCTTTTGAATTTGATGCCTACTTGCATGAAAGAGGCATTAAAATGGAAGTCACTACAAGGTATACACCCAAACTCAATGGTGTAGTAGAGAGGAGAAACAGAGCTATTGTTGAGGCTGCAAGGTCCATGCTCAATGAAAAGGGATTAAACTACCTATGGGCAGAGGCTATGTTTAAAGCCACATATCTCATAAATAGACTTCCATCTAAGTCACTAGATGGAACCACTCCATATGAAGTGTAGAATGGAAGAAGACCTAGTCTAGAGCATTGTAAAATCTTTGGAGGCTTAGCCTATGCTCACATTCCTTCTCAAGTAAGAGGGAAATTGGATCCCAAGGCAGAGAAGTGCATATTTATTGGTTATGACCAAAACCAAAAAGGTTGTAGATTGTACAATCCAACTAATAAAGGATTTTCTGTGAGTAGAGATGTAATTTTTGATGAGAACAAATCATTGTTTGATGATGACAGGAAAGTGAAGCTTCCTTATGACTTGGTTGAAGATTTTCCATCACTTCAACCAAAGGAGCCAAAGCAAATTGAAGAAAGTGATTCAGAGATTGATCTAGAAGACTTGGAAAGACTAAAGCTATAAAGAGAAAAGGTGAAGCAAATAACCAAGATGCTACATATGGACCCGAGAGCTCACATCAACCACTTAGAAGGTCTTCAAGGGAGAAGAAGAAACTAGAGAGGTATGGTTATGATACTTCTTTGGTCACCAAGCACTCAATCTACATTGCAAAGGATTCAACCAATCAAGAGCCTACCACATTTGAAGAAACACAAAGCAAGAAAGCTTGGAGAGATGCAATGGATGAAGAAATGGAAGCCTTGAAGGAGAATGATACTTGGGAGCTTGTACCTAACAAGCCATTTATGAAGGTAATTGAATCTTGATGGATATATAAAATCAAGAGGAATCCATATGGAAGTATAAATAGACATAAAGCAAGGTTAGTTGCTAAAGGGTTTCCTCAAACCCATGGTATTGAATATGAGGACACTTTCTCTCCTATGGCAAAAATGCCTACAATTAGGGTTCTCATTAGTCTTGCTGCATCTAGATATTGGAGGATCTATCAACTTGATGTAAAGAATGCTTTTTTAAATGGATGGATTTTTTAGGAAGTGTATATGGCACAACCTCCTAGATATGAGGATGCACATCATCCTAAGTATGTATGCAAATTAAAGAAATCTTTGTATGGATTCAAGCAAGCTCCAAGAGCTTGGTATTTCAGATTGTTGACTTATTTGCATGACCAAGGATTTAAAGCTAGCAAGGCAGATACCTCTTTGTTCATAAAGAGGAATGGATCTGAAGTAATCTATCTATGTGTGTATGTTGGCGATATTATTATCACAGGGAATGATCTTGAAGGAATCAAACAAGTAAAGAAATATAATGAAGGAGGAGTTCAAAATAAGTGATCTTGGACCACTCACTTAGTTTATTGGATTGGAGTTAATCTACACAGGTTGAGGTATATACATCACACGAAGAAGTATGTGCATGACATGCTCATCAAGTTCAAGCTAAAAACCCCAAGTGTGCAGGTATGCCTATGGAGCAAAGTCATAAGCTTAGTGCTTATGAAGGAGAGCCAATTGAAGACATCACAAGCTATCAAAGCTTGATTGGAAGTTTGAACTATGCAACACCCACAAGGGTGCATGTATGCTATAGTGTTAGCATATTGAGCCAGTTTATGCATAAGCCCAAAAGACCACATATGGAAGCGGCCAAGAGAGCCCTCAAGTACCTAAAGGTGACCATGAATGAAGGTTTATTTTATCCATTTACTTCATATATTGAGCTCAAGACGTACTTAGATGCGGATTGGGCGAGATCAAGAGATGATAGAAGAAGCACATCCGCGTATGTATCATTTGCAGGTTAAAAAATCATTTCTTGTTCATCCAAGAAGCAACCAATAGTGGCATTATCTTCCATTGAAGCAGAATATAGAGGTTTGGCTAATGCAACTCAAGAAATCATGTGGTTAAAATCTTTATATATAAATCTTGGACTTCATTCTTCAACACCTCACATTTTTTGGTAACAATGCAAGCTCACTACATCTTGTAGCTAATCTGGTATACCATGCTAGAACCAAGCATATTGAAGTCCCCTACCATTATGTAAGGAAGAAGCTAATGAGCAAGGATATTCAACTATCCTATGTCTCTACATACATGCAATGTGTAGACATGTTGACCAAAACTCTTGATGGTACAAAATTGAGTAGATTCAAGTTGATGATTGGCTTGCAAGAAATCAAGGACAATTGAAGACTTATTTGGAGGGGAAGCATGTTAGGCTTGAGGGGGAGTTGTTGGTGCATTTTACTGAAGCCTACATGCTTAATATGATTTGATTTATGCTCATTTGTAGTCATATGTGTAGACATATGAACACCTCTTGTAAAAGAGTATATTTTATCTCTTGTAATTGTGAAAGAAAGAATAGCTTAAGTCATCCATGATGTAAAAAGGAAATTCGTGGCTCTAACTACCTAAAACCACAAATCCATGAGATGAGAGAATATCTCCTAATTATTAGCATCACTTTTAGGTGAAATTATTTAAATTTAAATTCAAAACTACCTCCAAAAGTAGCTATAAAAGGAGCAAGAAGGAAGTCACCATTAGAGAGCTTGATTCGTGCCCAATTCATGTTAATTTGTAGATATTGAAGAGCTTACTCCATAGCTCTATTATTCTAGTCCCATTGTGCAAGTATTCATGCCAATGTGGTTGTAATTATATGTGAATCTATGCATTCATCGTTTACTTCTTCTTTGTTCTATTCTCTGCTATACTCACTTAGAACAATAACGTCAGAAGCACATATCTCGCGCTCTACGTAACCTTTTTCAGAGGTTTTAAAGGGCATTGGATTTCTTAGTCTGGTTCATGGTCACAAAATTTCAAGATTATTGAATCTATTGTTGGTGAGAAATATGTGTTTTTTTGCTCACTGGTCGAATCTCTACAGAGCCCAGAAACTGGCAGGAGTGTTATAGATTTTGCTAAATCTTGTTCTAAGTGCTTAGTTGATCAATTGAAGTGTTTTAACTTGGATTAGCAAGAAATTTAAGTATATTTGCTATGTAGAGAAGGAAGTTTTCTAATTCCTACCAAGTTGAGAGCACTGTTCATTTTTTCTAGCAGGTGTATGTACAAAAATAGCAAGTTTTGGAAGCTACTCATCTTGCAACTAGTCTGTCTTGACTCAAACTTTTGAGATAATTTTTCCAAAACATTTGGGTGATTTTTATGTGGATTTAGAAATCTCAAAGAGTCTACTAAAGAACTCTGAAGTCTTAGTTGGATGGTGTGAAGCTGGTTGTAGCAGCACCAACTCATCTTCGGATTGCATCCACCATCTCTCTTTACAATTTCGAGGCTCAAATGAGCCTAAAAAATTATGAAACTTGGTATGTTTGTTCTACCTAAGACATCCAAGCTCAAGGAGTCCTTGCCATGGAGAAAATGGAGCTATGTTTTACAAATTTGGGTATTTTACAATGTGCTTAGTGATAAATATCACTATTTTAGAAGAAAATATGATTTTTTGTTAAAAAGAACTATGGGGTTTCTTCACATGCTACCACTTCTCCTATGTCTACTTCGAGTTGAGCTCATGCTTGTGCCTCCTATAGATTGAATTCTTTGGATGCATCCTTGTGCTCTGCCAACACTCCCATCCCGCTTGTGTCTATCATCCTGACAAACACTTTCTGTTGGGAGTGATCGATATATGTTTGAAGTACATTAAGTGCGGTGGTATGTTAAAGTATCTCGGATGCACTTGGCTTGCTTCCAATTTCTACTACCATGTGGTGTGCTTGATTCATGTAGGTCATAGTGCTCAAAATACTAGATCATTTCCATGTAGAAAGCTGAATTAAATGCATTGGATGTGATAATAATACCTATGAAGTTACGAAAGTACCACCATGTATGAGTGTATTGTGTATATGTGGTTACATACAGAAAAGACATCTAGCCAAGACTAGATTAAACCTTGGAGTGAATGATGGAAACACATATAAGCAGTGACAAATCAGCCCCCACAAGGTAATAAGCCTAAAGCTTTGCAAAAAGCTTCAAAATTTTTCCATTGAAGAATGTTAGTGAATATTTCTACCAAATTATCTTGTAGGTGCATATACCTAATTAGTATTTCTAGCATTCAGATACTCTTTGAAATTATGATAATGAACCTCAATGTGCTTTTTGCATGCATGAAACACCATATTTCTTACAATTTCCAATGCACTCTGACTATAAGTGAGAATATGTGTAGGTGCATATACATTCATCAATAGGAATCTCAACCATATAAACTCCATTTTGTTTATGAATAAAGCCTAAGAAATTATCATTAGTCGACAATCATGTATCATAACAACAAGCGCAATCACTATCTTCTAAAGCATGCAAGCATGGTTGATCATCTCTAGCATAAAAAATACCAATTTGAGATGGTTAAACACATATTTTATCACTTGCCAATGCTTACTGTCATGGCTATGCACAAATCAACTCAACTAGGAAACCACATGTTGTATGTTTGGCCTTTTGTTACATGCATATATCAAACATCCCACAACTTGCTGATAAAGAGAAGTATCAAATGCATCCTCAATTGAGAACCTAATTCCTATTTTCACTAGTGTTGAGATAATCTTGCAGTTCTCAAAAACAAAACACTAAGTAGATTCTCTATATTTTTTGCTTGATGCAAAATAGTTCCCCGTTATTGGATCATACATGGATGCCAAGATTATAGCCCAAGGATGAAGATATGTGAAATCAAAAGGATGCTGCAAGTCAGTCATAAACATGTCAATTTTCTCATCACATGACCGAGTCAAGAGAATGGCATCAACATATAAGCACTATAAGATCATCCCCATCTTTGCATACATAAAGCGTGCTTTCAATTGGACTACATGTAAAACCAAGAGCAATGAAATTATGATGTATCTTGTTATACCATGCTTGCTTAAGTCCATACAAAGCCTTACGGAATTGGAAAATCATATGCTCGACCTTTGATGGAAAATCTAGTAGGTTGTGTTACATCAACCTCTTCTTCCAAATTTTCATTCATGAAAGTTGTTCTTATATCCAACTGATGCACTTTCAAACCATGGTGGGAAGCCAATTCAATCACATAACAAATGATATTCATGTGTGAAGTAGATGCAAAAGTCTCCTCATAATCAATGCCATATTTTTGTACATAACCTTTTGCATTTTGATTGGCTTTGCTGCAATCAATGCTACCATTTGACTTTCTATTAATCTTGTAAATCCACGTACTACCAATGGCATTCTTGTCTTTTGGAAATGCACATAACTCCCAAGTTCATTTTTGTGAATACAGTCCATTTCCAATCGCATTGTGCTCATCCAATTTGAATCATATGCATCTTCAAAAATGAATGGATCTTCATTACATGCATTTGCAATAAGAGGTACATCCACAAAGTCACTTGATATGGTGAGAGTGTGATCTTGTTCTATCAAGTAAAGGACCACTCAACTTGAAACCCTGCAATGTATTTTGTAGCCATTTTGGCATAGATGTTCATCCTTGATAGACATGTGTTCCTCATGTAAAACATAATCAAAATGTACATGAATATCATGCTCTGTTTCATCCATCTGTGGTATTGGAATGAATTTTATAATAGCTTAAAGATCCCGTTTCAGCGGAGTTTTTATAATGAAAAGAAAGAATCACAAAATGTATTTTTGATATTGTAATTATCCAAATTTTGTTAAAATGAAGAAGAGTCTCCTTCATGATGACATTCATCTTAAGTATTTTTTAAAGAATTTTTAGAGCTCTCTAGAATGTATATTTATAGATCAGAATGAGAGAGGGACCAATTTGTAAGTGTGAAATTGGACACTTAAATTTTTATAAAGACAATCCAAGTCATTTTTGAGGAGACACTTCATTTTTGGAATAAATGAGAAGCTAGAGAGCTCTCTCAGAAGTCATTTCTCATCACTCTACTATCTTGGTGATTTGAAGTGAATTTGGTGAGTGATTTGCATAGATTTATCCTTGATATTAGTTATCTTATGTATATGCATGACTTTCTTTGATCTACTAGTAATATAAATGCTTGTGAATTCAAGATAGAAACTATTTTCCCATGACTATCTAAAGTTGTAGAAATTGAAATTCTCTCATCAAGGGGATATAGACATAGAACGTTGAAACTAATGTTACACATGTAATCTTTTATAAAAAAGACCACTTTTTTTAGGCACTTGGATCATTAAAAAAGCTTATTTCTATCTCTGCTTATGATGAAAATAAGATCTACAATAAAAATGGTAAGATATTGAATTATATTGCTTAGATTATGTGGATTGATGAATATACTAATCAATATTTGATCATCCTTGAGCTTCATTGATTAGAAAGGGGCTAGGGTTTTTGAATACTTCCCACATTCACAATTTTATCGTTAATGTTATAGTGATTGGAGAGGACAAGTCAAAAGTATAACAAATATTTCTAGCACTATTGTTGGGGATAAATGTGCTAGACTTCATTGGATCTTCCCAGTTGATGGTAACAAACACTTAATCCAAGCTACTTTTGAAATTCTCAAGTGGAAATTGTGGATAAAAAGGTGAGTGTAACTTTTATCTTTGGAAGATTTTTTCATTCATCTTGTTGAATCACTTGAGAAAGGTATTTCTCTTTATTTTCATTCTCATTAATGAAATCAATTCACTTAATCATAAGCTTTTAAGCTTCATTTGAGACTTTGGTTTGGAAAGAGATTTTTTTAAAAGAGATTGTATTAGGAAATAAAACAAGAAAGAATTGAACCTCATTTTTTAAGAGAGATGCAGACTAACAAGATGGAATACTTGCTGCATGAGAGATTTGGAAAGAAAATAAATTAAGATCGTTCTTTAATCCAAAGAGACCCAAGAAACACGAACACTTTTGCTTGAGTTTTGAGAAAAAATAAAAAATTATGAAAAATTATGGTGATTCATTGAATCGTTGATGTGATGTATGTAATTGACAAAGCAAGTATAGCACCTGGAATCCTTGGGACATATGAGAAACAAGATTTTCATGTAGCTTTAAAGTGAAGGAGAGAGGGAATATATGTGGACTCAATAAGGGAGCTTGAAAATTTAAAGAAAAGTAGAAGAAGAACACATTTGGAGGAAACATGGTTCCCTGTAGAGAATCAACAGTCTCTTTAGAGTGTCAACTCTTATGTGAGAGTCAAGGTTTATGATTTTGGAGAAGAAATAGACATAAAAAGGTATTGCATTAGATTCTGGGTGATTTTTAATAAATGTTCTAAGTAAAAAAGAACAAATCGTGAGTTGTTAGAGAAAGAGCACAGAAAATCATGATTCTAAGCAATTGAGCACATTCTTCACTTTTTTTGCAACGACTTGGATTATAGAGTTAGGGTAAGATATTTTTCAACCTATTTCAATACATGCATGAGATTTTTTGGCTCAAATGAATGTGCAATAAGCCAAAAACAAAAATTCATGATTCTGAGTGATGTTAGTTTCTGCTGAAAATAATGGACTTTTGAAAAAATTTTCATTGCATGAATAAAGAATGAATAGAAACTTGTAAAGGGATAAAAAAAGTTAAAAAACATTTGAGAAAAATTTGCATGAATAAAGACCAAATAAAAAACATGATTGTAAGCAGCGATGATTGTTAAATAGCAAAAATACAATTTGATTATGAGAAAGAAAACACGATTGTAAGCAACGATGATTGTTAAAAAGAAAAAATACAATTTTCAAGGAAATTGAAATTGTGTTGGGTTCAAAATTTCACGATTCTCTCCCATGAATGTGACGAAAAGAAGATTGTGGAAAAAATACAACTTTCATAAAAACACATTTTGAGAAGGAAAAAAGACATGATTTTCTAAAAGTTGGGCATCGTGATTTTCTCCTCACAAGGAAACATGATTTTCTTTTCAAAATAGCAATCCTATCAATATAATGTGATCCTCTGTTGAGCATTGTGTTTAAGAGAAAATGATTTTTGAAAGGAATTTTGCGATTATGATCTGAGAGTCATGAATTTCACAAAATTTTGATTTTGAAAAATCAATAGGATTCCCTCCATAGAATCACCATTTTTCATGACAATTCAAAAGAAATAGGATTGTGCATTGCAAACAATAATTTTCATATTTTTGATAGATTAGAAAAAATGGGAAAAAAACCTATATTGGAGAAAAGAGTGCAATCAAGAGAAAAATAGAGAATCATGATTGTCACTAAGAATCATGATTCTATGTAGAAAATCGTGATTTTCCCCAACACATGGAAAAGTGATAAATTTGCAAGTAAATGTTTGGTAGATGGTGTATACAAGTTCTTGGTGCAAGATAAAAGTAAAGAAATCAATGAAAACTCATAAAAAACACTAAACCCAAATTCTAGAGTAGGAGAGATATAGGGTTGAGATCGAAACCGTTATAAAAAATGAGATTGAGGTTTGCATTATTGAAAAGGAATACATATACTCAAAGGAGAGAGAAGAAATATCATGCACATATAGGTGATAACTGAAAGGAAGGGCACACATAACTATCTCAACTGAACATGGACGAAAGCAACTTGGAACCTGAAACTTCTAATCGTGGATTATAGGAATATACTCAAGTATCTTTATACAAATAGGTTTGTAGACTATGTATACAAAGATGGATTGCATAAGAAACGCATTAGATTGAGGAACTTAGAAATTCCTTTAAATTTGATGATTATGGATCAGTTTAAGCATGATAGATATGAGGATAAGTTTGTGTGTATATTTTGACCAACAACCTTGGTGAAACTAATGACTTGGATCAAAGTGCTAACAAAGCAACTTGGGACCATAAGTTGGAAAACCATGAAAATCAAAGTGGTAGTAGACATCATACCCCAGTAGAATAGCAAAGACAAACAAGACAACAAATTTTTCACCTAATCCTTTTTCGAGAGAGGGAGAAGCAGTAGAAGAATTCCCTATTAGAAGAAGAAATGATTGTTATAGTCAAGGAAAATAACTTAGACCATCACAAGTGGCTAAATTTATGAAAAATCAATATGATGGATCTAGTGATCCTCATGATCATGTAGCTGAGATTAAGAAAACATTGGGGGCATAAGAAGTGAATGAATACACAACTCAGTTTGAAGCTTTTGGGTTAGCATTATCAGGACCATTTGACTTGGTTTCAACCCTTAACAAAAGAGATGTTTTTGGACATTGAAAGGTTTTGGAAGAGTTCATTGGGAAATTTTCCAAAAGAGAGATCAAGCATAGCACAATTACATTGATTGACACTTCAAAAAAAAACTTGAAGAGGGTGTAAGAATTGTTGCAAGAAGATTTAAACAACACTTGGAGGGATTGATAAATGCTCAAATGAGGACCATGGTTTATTGTAGAAGATGTCAAGAACTACACTCATTTATAAAAGAAGCCATTGACCTAGAGGATATTAGAGGGTCAAATCTCATGATACATGAACAAGAAGTTAGTGGAGAAAGTAAGTTTCCTCCTAAAAAAGAGGTAGCTCAGGCTACAAAAAAAGCATTAGGAGGTGTTATGTTTCTTGAGAAAATCATCCAACCCAAATGTGTGACTATCAAAAAACACCTCATTTACTGTATGTGTTTGCCGTATGTTTGAAGTATATGTACACATTGCATCTAGTCCTCCCACCACATACTAGAGAGATGTCTCTCCTCCCAACCTTATGCCTCTATATATAGCTATTCCAATCAACGTGGACAATAATACATATAAAGATATATACACATCATGTATACACACATACATATATATAAACACACATGTAGATACATACACATCCCACATACATGCCTACATGCACACATACATATACATGCATACACAATTATAAACACACTTGCATATATCACACAAATGCACATGCATACATACATGTGGGCATGCTAACATATGCATACATATATCACACACATGCACACACATATATACACATGAAACACACATATGTGCATACTAACATATGTATACATATTACACACATGAATACACACACATGTTCTAACTTAAAAGAACATGTTTTCATCCATGTGGTGGGATTCACCTATATTGTCATTGAATAAAGGAGAACCTATTGTCTTATACCCATTCAAATGATTCAAGTTAATAATCAATAACTAGAGTATGATCTACTATCTAATCTACTCGTGTTTTCATTATTCCCATAATTTTGGTAAGACATCAATATATTCTCATCTTCAATATCCTTATTGATTTCTATTATTTCTTCTATTGTTAAATTTATGTTCGGGACTTGCAGATACCTATCCCCACGAACCACTCGAATCTTTTCAGTTTCATCTTTGAAACTATCCCTGCCAAATACCCTCGTTCTGGACACGTTCCATATATCCGACAAAATCAAGGAAGTAATACAATTTGCATGGGCCTTGCTGCTTCAATGGGATCTTTCATTCTGGTTGGAGGAGAAATTACTAGTCATCAAGCAGATTATTAGCATTGTCATGTACAATGATTCTAATTTCACTTTGAGATGTTGATATATCAATATCCAATGATGAATCATCAACATGACTTTCTTTGATCTCAATAACAATAAAGTGCTCAAAGAAAGTCTGACCTCTAGGTTGAACATGAATGTCTTGCCACCAGGGATAAGCATCAACGTTTTTATAAAAAATATGCTTGTTCAGTATGCTTAGGATGAATATATGGTTCTCTAGTTAATCGTATTATTTTCAAAGAATCAATTGCCCAAAACTCAGATAATTCCCCTCTCAATGTGGCATTACTATCTTTATACTTAGCTCGAAACCAATCAATCTTCAAAATAACCTATCAAAATATACAAAAACAAAAATTCATTATTATGTGTTTAAAAATTATAAACTACATCATAAAAAATCAAAACCTTTTATTACTTGTTTGAACATACAAAATGATATTTCGTAGATACCAAAAATGGTTCCACGTAGAAAAGTTTGCAATCTATAAGGTTTGTATCTTTTGAGCTAGCATGGAATAGTTGCTTGAAACAAGCAAGAATGCTAGAATCCTTTGTTTTATGTAAAGCATCAATCATTTTGATTCTAATATGTTGTCCAAAAGCCCACATATTTGTGAGCATTCAAGCCTACAATAAAAATCAAAGCATATGGTTAGGAGAAACTAATATACATATATGTGAAAAAATAGAATATCATTAAAATTAAACTACCTTTCTTTCACAACCTATCATTAGCTCCATCTACTCATTTGAAATTTGTTCATTATTTGCATTGGCTCGTTGCATACAAGTATATAGCCAATCCATGAAAGAAGATATATTTGTAATCTCATTACCATCTAGATTACATCTATATCTTTTGTTTCTACATCTTCTAGTTCGAAGATTTTGAGTTTTGTCCATACTCGCTAACGAAGGGTTGCATGCATTCCCTATTATATGCTACAAAAGTTGAAACATCACTTTTTTCTTGTGATGTAACTTGAAATGGAACTCCCTTACTTGATAATACCTCATCTATTATTTTTTAAGAATTCTCATTGGTCCATGCACGTGGAGCTTCTTCATGAAATCTTTCAAGGTATTCACTAACATAGTACATGCACTCCTCAAGCATCCATCCCTTTGCCATAGATCCTTCTACTTTTGCTCTTTGTCGCAAATAACCTTTTAATATTCCCATAAATTGCTCAACCCAAAACATCCATTGAGTGTTCACAACACAAGAAATCTCCATTTCAACTAATAAATGAACCTAAATATCAAAAAATGATGTTGGAAGCTCTTTCTCCATCAAACATAGTAGCTCCCAGCATTGACATTTCTTTTGTGGCATCGACTCTTTGTCAATCTCTTTTGATGTAATCCACCTATTATTATTATAAATCAAATTATACAGAAATTATTTCATAAATAAAAAATAACAAATAGTCTTATATATTAAATATAAAAGTATGATAATTACCTTATAAGCAATCCAAAGTGATAGATCACATCCCATATGCCTTTCCTTGTACATCTATCGATAACCAGAGGTAGAATATGCTTCAGAAAGTTATGCAATCATGTGTCTTTAATCCAGATAAGCTCCTATCATCCATAGTAAACATGTTTTGGAAAGATGCTCCACATCTTGTAGGTGTTCAAATTGAATGAATCCTATTGTTAATAGTTTGTATCTCTTTTGTTGTTAGTATCCAAGGAGTAGGTGCATAATTTGTTTCTTGTCGATTTCTATCACAAATAGCCCATAACTTTGATTTTGATTTTTGCTCATTTAAATCATTTCTTGATGCTATTGTGTCTTTTAATCCAACAAGATGTCATAATGAATAACCAATATTCTTGAATATATCTTAGGATCAAGAAGATGATAGACCTTTAACTCTCTCCAATACTCGAAAGAATACCATATCAACATAATCTTTGCTAGTGCAAATTTTCCTTTACCTCTAATCTTTACATTCTCATCATATTCATCATTACTAAAGAATTCAGATTCTAGATCTATAAGGGGGCCATCTCTCCAGTTTTATACCAATCCATAGGTGTCATTGGTTTTGGACACTAACTTGTTTCAAACTTTCCATTAAAATGTCATGCTTCTCTTTTTCATTTTAATGGATGATCATCAGGCAAGAACCGTTGATGTCAAAGATAAATATTTTTATTGAGATTCTTACTATAAACTGATCTCAACCAATCACCACAATAAGAGCAAACCTTATATCCCTTAGTAGATATTCTTGCATCATGAAAACCATAAAAATATAATTAGATTAACTCACATATAATTGTATACATATTAACTAGAAAAAATTACATCACTACCTGAAAAGACACCATATCCTGGAAAATCATGTATAGTCCAAGCCACAATTCTGCAAACCATAATGTGTCTTTGATTAATGCTTTTGGATACATCAATGACATTAATACCTCTCCATAACTCTTGGAGATCATCAATGAGAGGAGCAAGATATATATTCTTGTCTTCACCTTGTCTTTTTCCTACGATAAAAAGTGAAAGCATTAAATGTTCCTTTTTAATGCTAAGGTATGGCAAGAGATTGTAGTTAATGACTATCCTAGGCCATGTTGACCATTTATTAGATTTCATCGAAATAGATTAACCCCATCTTATGCAATTCATAACTTTAGATTGTTGGATGTGATGGCTGGATACACTTAGAAGATCAAGCTGGTGCTGCAAATCCTGCTTCACACCTGCCCTCCTTTGACTCCAGATATGCTTAGTAGACTCCTTGAGCTTCCAAATGATACCAAGAAACTATATATGTGCTTTACAAATTAATTGTGTAATAATCAAACCAAAACAGATGATTTTGAACCTTCACAAGTCCAAAAACTTTCTATTCCTGTAATGATACCTGCTCAGTCTTAAGCTCAGTGTGACCAGCACACTTACAATTGGATTAATTCCTTCTGGGAGTATTAAATTAACTTAACAAGCTACCATTAGCAAGTTAAATCACTCCAATTAATAAACTATGCACTGAGAATGATCTTTAGCAAAATCAGAGACACCCCCGACTTTTTAGGATCTACACAGAAAAATACCAGAGACTGCTTCGTCCGCGATTTCTCACAATTGGCTGAATGGAATAACTTGAAACTTTGTAGTGTTGTAGAATGCTTTGAGCTGAAACCAATGCACTTTGAATCATCCAATTTGGTTCAGTAGATCTTGAGATATGCCTCTCTGAAGTTGACAGACTTGAGGTAGATGACTCAGAAAAAAAAAACAGAGTTGAGAAATGTGAATATATCTATTGATTAATGTAGATGTACAAGCTCATTAGCATGCCAAGCATAGCTAAATGAGATATTGTGATGTAGGCTAAGATGTAGCACTATCACACACACAAATACAGTAGTGAAATGCCTCGGGAGATGAGCTCAATGAGTGAGACTAACCCGCGAGATTTTCTTCATAGCTTTTATAGGATTGGATTGGTCATTTGAATTTGAAATTCAAATTGAAGCTCCCTTGAATCTCTCATCTAAACATATGGAGATATTCTCTCCATTCATACCTTCCAAATTCCACGACTTTTGAAGGTAGGTGTAATTATATGAAGTCATATTGACTTTTACATGAGGTAAAAAATAACTAAGCATAAGCATGTGTTCCTATGTTTTTCCTTCAAATGAAGTCTTCATGAATTAATCCAAACTCTTGTAAAACCTTCAAGGTTGATATCCAATGCTAAGCTATCAATGTCCAATCTTTATGTTGAGTCTTCAAGGTACAAATCAAAGCCAAGTGTGAAGGCTTGTTTGCACCAACAGCTCCCCCTCAAGCCAAACACTTTGGCTCAAGTCTTTATCTCTAGTCTTCAATTATTTCCTGCAATCCAATCATGGATTTAAATCTGCATAGCTTGCTTCCATCCAGAGCTTTAGTAAGCAAATCTGCACACTGTATGTTAGTAGACACATATGATAGTTGAATTTCTTTGCTGAGTAACTTCTCCCTCACATAGTGGTAGTGAACCTCTATGTGTTTTGTCCTAGCATGATAAATTGGATTAGCTGCTAGGTGAAGAGAACTTGTGTTATCACCAAATATGATTGGTGGCCTTGTGTATATGCCCAATTCTGAATATAATAGCTTCAACCATATGGCTTCTTGAGTGGCATTGGCTAGCCCTCTGTACTCTGCCTCAGTAGATGATAGAGCTACTGTGGGTTGTTTCTTGGATGACCAAGAAATTGGTTTATCACCTGCAAAGCATATGTAACCAGATGTACTCCTCCTGTCATCCTTGCAACCTGCCCAATCTGCATCTGAGTATACCTTAATATCAATGTCTGATGAATATGGAAAGTACAAACCATGATTTTGTGTTCCCTTTAGGTACTTTACTATCTTCTTGGCTGCCTCCAAATGTGGTACTCTTGGTTTATGCATAAATTGACTAAGTACACTAACACCATATGATATATCAATCCTGGTTAAGGTAGCATAATTAAGACTACCTACCAAACTTTGGTAACCTGTAATATCCTTGAGTTCTTCTCCTTCATGTGCACTGAGTTTGTGGTTGACCTCCATAGGAATGTTTGAGACTTTAGCTTCCTGCAAATTAAACTTCTTGACCATGTCCTGAATGTACTTCTTCTGAGTAATAAATATACCTGAATTTGTGTAGACCAATTCAAGTCCTAGGAAGTACTTCAATAATCCAAGATCATTGATCTTGAATTCCTTCATCATTTGACCTTTGATATGTCTAATCCCATTCACATCATTACCTGTAATAATGATGTCATCAACATAGACACACAAGTATATTACCTCTGAATTGTTCTTCTTTATAAACAATGAAGTGTCTGCTTTACTCATCACAAATCCTTGGTCTATGAGATAGGTTGTCAACCTGTAATTCCATGCTCTAGGTGCCTGCTTCAATCCATACAGAGCCTTCTTCAATTTACAAATATGATTTACCTTATTGGGATCTTCATAGCCAGGTGGTTGTGACATGTAGACCTCTTCAGATATCCATCCATTCAAGAATGCATTCTTCACATCCAATTGGTACATGTTCCAATTCTTGGATGCAGCTACACTCACCATAACTCTGATAGTTGGCATCTTGGCCACAGGAGAAAATGTCTCCTCATAATCAATGCCTTGGGTTTGTGCAAAACCCTTGGCTACCAACCTAGCTTTATACCTGTTTATTGTACCATCTGAGTTCCTCTTGAGTTTGTAGATCCATCTGGATCCTATCACCTTCATGGAGTCCTTCTTGGGTACCAAATCCCAAGTATCACTCTCCTTGAGAGCCTCCATTTCTTCATCCATTGCTTCCTTCCATTCTGGTTTAGTAATTGCTTCTTCAAATGTACCTGGTTCTTCATTCAAGATATCCTTTGCAAGATATACAGAGTGCTTGGTTACAAGTGAAGTATCATACCCATACCTAATAGGTTTCTTCTTTTCTCTTTGAGATCTCCTCATAGCTTGAGTTGAGGATTCTGGATTGTCTTCTAGTTGCTTCATCTTCATCTTCCCTTTGGATTTCCAAGCCTTGAATTCTTCAATGTTGATGGTGTCTTCATCATCTGAACTTGTGTCCTCTTTCTGAGTTGGTTCTTGCCTGATAAGCTTTGGAAAGTCTTCTTCCATATCATAAGGTAGGCTAACTTTCCTGCACTCATTTTCATACCATGAGTCATTTTCATCAAATATGACATCTCTGCTTACCTTGAAGCCTTTGTTTGAGGGGTTATAGAACCTGTATCCCTTCTGATTCAAATCATAACCAATGAAGATACACTTTTCAGCCTTAGGGTCTAGCTTTCCCCTTACCTGTGAGGGAATATGCACATATGCAACACACCCAAAGATTTTGCAATGATCAAGAGATGGTCTCTTACCATGCCAAGCCTCATAGGGTGTCATTCCATCAAGTGTCTTTGATGGCAACCTGTTGATAAGGTATGTGGCAGTAGATACACTCTCTACCCAAAGATAATTTGGTAATTTTTTCTCATTAAGCATAGACCTAGCTGTCTCTACAATGAGTCTATTCCTCCTTTCAGCTACCCCATTTTGTTCAGGTGAGTACCTTGTAGTGATCTCCCTCTTGATGCCTCTTTCCTGCAAGAAATCTTCAAAGTCATTGGAGAAGTATTCTCCACCACCATCTGACCTTAGCCTTTTCAAATGTCTACCTGTTTGATTTTCAACTAATGCAAGATACCTTTTGAAACAATTAAATACTTCATCTTTATGTTTCATGAAGTATAAGACAGTCCACCTGCTATAGTCATCAATAAAGGACACATAGTACCTTGATCCAGATATAGATGGCTCCTTGCTAGGTCCCCAAACATCTGTATGCACCAATTCCAGATAATCTTCATGCATAAAACCTTTCTTGGTATAGGGCAATCTGTGTGACTTACCAAATTGACAGGCCCCACACTTGTATATCATGTGTTGCTTGGATACATTAGGTATCCCAAGCACACATTGATCCCTGCTCATTTGTTTTATGGTCCTCTCTCCAATGTGACCCAATCTCTTGTGCCACATCTCCAATTCTGATAGGGTTTGGTCCTTGTAGTTGTACAAAGCAATATTCTTAGTATCTTCAAGTTCAAAGGTAAACAATCTACCTGATTTCTCTCCCTTGGCTATCCTTCTGAATCCATGTCTTGGATCCTCCACATATGCACCATGTTGAGTGAACCTGACCTGTAGACCTTTTTCAACAATCTGACCTACACTCATCAGATTCTTGGTGATTGTTGGAACATACAACACTCTGCTTAGTAAATTCTGATTACCATCACTTGTTTTGACATTGCCTACTTTAACAACTCAATGTTTAGTGTCATCACCTGTCTGCACTTGGTGCTTGCCTTTGGGTTCTTCCAAATTAGAGAGTAAGGCAACATTTCCAGCTACATGGTTGGAGCAACCTGAATCAATATAGAACAAATGATCATCATTGATACCTGATTTAGATGTCATGTTCATGATCAACAAGGAATCATCTTGATCCTCTGCATAATTGTTGTAATCCTTTCTGTTCCTGTATCCACCTTGATAATTGCCATTGTGATTGTAGCTATTGTTGTAATTATTGTTGTAGCCATGGTAGCCTTGAGATTGATTGAATCTGCCTCTGCCTTGAGAGTATCCTCCTCTTTGGTGACCTCTTCCTCTTTGGTTCTTGTAGTTTTTGTAGCATTCATCTGTAGTATGGTTAGACAAGCCACAAATATTGCATGGAGCTTGGTTATAAGGTCTCCCCCTACCTGACTTACCTCCTCTGCCCCTACCTCTAGATGATCTACCTCTCCCTGCATAGTTTGCTTGGGAGGTAGAGCCTTCTTCATCAACCTTCTTGCTTTTACCCTTGTCTTTAGACTTCTTATCAGTATATAGGGCAGAGGGATTGTTACCTTTTGATTGCTCTCCATTCTTTGTGATCTTTGCTTCATGTGTAAAGAGTTGTCCAATCAGAGTTGTTAGATCAGGTGCTTGGATGTCCATGTACAAGTCCATTGCAGTGGTAAAGCTCTCCCACTTGTCATCTGCCTTTAGTCCATTGATCACTTGTCTGACTATTTGCTCTTCCTCAATTTCTTCTCCAACACTTGCAAGTTGATCTGCAATGTCTTTGACTTTGGTGACAAAATCTGAGACACATTGTTTTGATTGCTTCCTAAGAGTTGTAAACTCAATCCATAGCTGATTCTTTCTGGCCCTTGTGCTTGATGAAAAGTATGTTGACAAGGTTTCCCAAGTCTCTTGGGAAGTCTTACAGTTCCTCACATGAGGTAGAAGGAAATCAGAGATAGATTTTAGGAGATATGACCTTGCCAAAGCATCTTTTGCACACCATTGGTTGAGCCTCTCATGTTCATCCTTTGTAGGTAGGCCTCTGGTCTTGAATGAGGGCAACTCCTCATCTCCTGATATGTATCCATACAAGCTTCTCCCTTGTAGATAGGTCTTCATTCTCAATGACCAAGCCTGGTAATTATTTCTATCCAATTTGTCAATAAAGGAAGGGAAACCATCACCCATGATTACCTTATTTGCTCTGATACCACTGTTGGATGTGATGGCTGGATACACTTAGAAGATCAAGCTGGTGCTGCAAATCCTGCTTCACACCTGCCCTCCTTTGACTCCAGATATGCTTAGTAGACTCCTTGAGCTTCCAAATGATACCAAGAAACTATATATGTGCTTTACAAATTAATTGTGTAATAATCAAACCAAAACAGATGATTTTGAACCTTCACAAGTCCAAAAACTTTCTATTCCTGTAATGATACCTGCTCAGTCTTAAGCTCAGTGTGACCAGCACACTTACAATTGGATTAATTCCTTCTGGGAGTATTAAATTAACTTAACAAGCTACCATTAGCAAGTTAAATCACTCCAATTAATAAACTATGCACTGAGAATGATCTTTAGCAAAATCAGAGACACCCCCGACTTTTTAGGATCTACACAGAAAAATACCAGAGACTGCTTCGTCCGCGATTTCTCACAATTGGCTGAATGGAATAACTTGAAACTTTGTAGTGTTGTAGAATGCTTTGAGCTGAAACCAATGCACTTTGAATCATCCAATTTGGTTCAGTAGATCTTGAGATATGCCTCTCTGAAGTTGACAGACTTGAGGTAGATGACTCAGAAAAAAAAAACAGAGTTGAGAAATGTGAATATATCTATTGATTAATGTAGATGTACAAGCTCATTAGCATGCCAAGCATAGCTAAATGAGATATTGTGATGTAGGCTAAGATGTAGCACTATCACACACACAAATACAGTAGTGAAATGCCTCGGGAGATGAGCTCAATGAGTGAGACTAACCCGCGAGATTTTCTTCATAGCTTTTATAGGATTTGATTGGTCATTTGAATTTGAAATTCAAATTGAAGCTCCCTTGAATCTCTCATCTAAACATATGGAGATATTCTCTCCATTCATACCTTCCAAATTCCACGACTTTTGAAGGTAGGTGTAATTATATGAAGTCATATTGACTTTTACATGAGGTAAAAAATAACTAAGCATAAGCATGTGTTCCTATGTTTTTCCTTCAAATGAAGTCTTCATG
This sequence comes from Ceratopteris richardii, assembly GCA_020310875.1. Lineage (NCBI taxonomy): Eukaryota > Viridiplantae > Streptophyta > Polypodiopsida > Polypodiales > Pteridaceae > Ceratopteris > Ceratopteris richardii. The sequence goes on along the minus strand of CM035423.1, from coordinate 156,415,043 downwards.
AATTAATCCAAACTCTTGTAAAACCTTCAAGGTTGATATCCAATGCTAAGCTATCAATGTCCAATCTTTATGTTGAGTCTTCAAGGTACAAATCAAAGCCAAGTGTGAAGGCTTGTTTGCACCAACAGCTCCCCCTCAAGCCAAACACTTTGGCTCAAGTCTTTATCTCTAGTCTTCAATTATTTCCTGCAATCCAATCATGGATTTAAATCTGCATAGCTTGCTTCCATCCAGAGCTTTAGTAAGCAAATCTGCACACTGTATGTTAGTAGACACATATGATAGTTGAATTTCTTTGCTGAGTAACTTCTCCCTCACATAGTGGTAGTGAACCTCTATGTGTTTTGTCCTAGCATGATAAATTGGATTAGCTGCTAGGTGAAGAGAACTTGTGTTATCACCAAATATGATTGGTGGCCTTGTGTATATGCCCAATTCTGAATATAATAGCTTCAACCATATGGCTTCTTGAGTGGCATTGGCTAGCCCTCTGTACTCTGCCTCAGTAGATGATAGAGCTACTGTGGGTTGTTTCTTGGATGACCAAGAAATTGGTTTATCACCTGCAAAGCATATGTAACCAGATGTACTCCTCCTGTCATCCTTGCAACCTGCCCAATCTGCATCTGAGTATACCTTAATATCAATGTCTGATGAATATGGAAAGTACAAACCATGATTTTGTGTTCCCTTTAGGTACTTTACTATCTTCTTGGCTGCCTCCAAATGTGGTACTCTTGGTTTATGCATAAATTGACTAAGTACACTAACACCATATGATATATCAATCCTGGTTAAGGTAGCATAATTAAGACTACCTACCAAACTTTGGTAACCTGTAATATCCTTGAGTTCTTCTCCTTCATGTGCACTGAGTTTGTGGTTGACCTCCATAGGAATGTTTGAGACTTTAGCTTCCTGCAAATTAAACTTCTTGACCATGTCCTGAATGTACTTCTTCTGAGTAATAAATATACCTGAATTTGTGTAGACCAATTCAAGTCCTAGGAAGTACTTCAATAATCCAAGATCATTGATCTTGAATTCCTTCATCATTTGACCTTTGATATGTCTAATCCCATTCACATCATTACCTGTAATAATGATGTCATCAACATAGACACACAAGTATATTACCTCTGAATTGTTCTTCTTTATAAACAATGAAGTGTCTGCTTTACTCATCACAAATCCTTGGTCTATGAGATAGGTTGTCAACCTGTAATTCCATGCTCTAGGTGCCTGCTTCAATCCATACAGAGCCTTCTTCAATTTACAAATATGATTTACCTTATTGGGATCTTCATAGCCAGGTGGTTGTGACATGTAGACCTCTTCAGATATCCATCCATTCAAGAATGCATTCTTCACATCCAATTGGTACATGTTCCAATTCTTGGATGCAGCTACACTCACCATAACTCTGATAGTTGGCATCTTGGCCACAGGAGAAAATGTCTCCTCATAATCAATGCCTTGGGTTTGTGCAAAACCCTTGGCTACCAACCTAGCTTTATACCTGTTTATTGTACCATCTGAGTTCCTCTTGAGTTTGTAGATCCATCTGGATCCTATCACCTTCATGGAGTCCTTCTTGGGTACCAAATCCCAAGTATCACTCTCCTTGAGAGCCTCCATTTCTTCATCCATTGCTTCCTTCCATTCTGGTTTAGTAATTGCTTCTTCAAATGTACCTGGTTCTTCATTCAAGATATCCTTTGCAAGATATACAGAGTGCTTGGTTACAAGTGAAGTATCATACCCATACCTAATAGGTTTCTTCTTTTCTCTTTGAGATCTCCTCATAGCTTGAGTTGAGGATTCTGGATTGTCTTCTAGTTGCTTCATCTTCATCTTCCCTTTGGATTTCCAAGCCTTGAATTCTTCAATGTTGATGGTGTCTTCATCATCTGAACTTGTGTCCTCTTTCTGAGTTGGTTCTTGCCTGATAAGCTTTGGAAAGTCTTCTTCCATATCATAAGGTAGGCTAACTTTCCTGCACTCATTTTCATACCATGAGTCATTTTCATCAAATATGACATCTCTGCTTACCTTGAAGCCTTTGTTTGAGGGGTTATAGAACCTGTATCCCTTCTGATTCAAATCATAACCAATGAAGATACACTTTTCAGCCTTAGGGTCTAGCTTTCCCCTTACCTGTGAGGGAATATGCACATATGCAACACACCCAAAGATTTTGCAATGATCAAGAGATGGTCTCTTACCATGCCAAGCCTCATAGGGTGTCATTCCATCAAGTGTCTTTGATGGCAACCTGTTGATAAGGTATGTGGCAGTAGATACACTCTCTACCCAAAGATAATTTGGTAATTTTTTCTCATTAAGCATAGACCTAGCTGTCTCTACAATGAGTCTATTCCTCCTTTCAGCTACCCCATTTTGTTCAGGTGAGTACCTTGTAGTGATCTCCCTCTTGATGCCTCTTTCCTGCAAGAAATCTTCAAAGTCATTGGAGAAGTATTCTCCACCACCATCTGACCTTAGCCTTTTCAAATGTCTACCTGTTTGATTTTCAACTAATGCAAGATACCTTTTGAAACAATTAAATACTTCATCTTTATGTTTCATGAAGTATAAGACAGTCCACCTGCTATAGTCATCAATAAAGGACACATAGTACCTTGATCCAGATATAGATGGCTCCTTGCTAGGTCCCCAAACATCTGTATGCACCAATTCCAGATAATCTTCATGCATAAAACCTTTCTTGGTATAGGGCAATCTGTGTGACTTACCAAATTGACAGGCCCCACACTTGTATATCATGTGTTGCTTGGATACATTAGGTATCCCAAGCACACATTGATCCCTGCTCATTTGTTTTATGGTCCTCTCTCCAATGTGACCCAATCTCTTGTGCCACATCTCCAATTCTGATAGGGTTTGGTCCTTGTAGTTGTACAAAGCAATATTCTTAGTATCTTCAAGTTCAAAGGTAAACAATCTACCTGATTTCTCTCCCTTGGCTATCCTTCTGAATCCATGTCTTGGATCCTCCACATATGCACCATGTTGAGTGAACCTGACCTGTAGACCTTTTTCAACAATCTGACCTACACTCATCAGATTCTTGGTGATTGTTGGAACATACAACACTCTGCTTAGTAAATTCTGATTACCATCACTTGTTTTGACATTGCCTACTTTAACAACTGAATGTTTAGTGTCATCACCTGTCTGCACTTGGTGCTTGCCTTTGGGTTCTTCCAAATCAGAGAGTAAGGCAACATTTCCAGCTACATGGTTGGAGCAACCTGAATCAATATAGAACAAATGATCATCATTGATACCTGATTTAGATGTCATGTTCATGATCAACAAGGAATCATCTTGATCCTCTGCATAATTGTTGTAATCCTTTCTGTTCCTGTATCCACCTTGATAATTGCCATTGTGATTGTAGCTATTGTTGTAATTATTGTTGTAGCCATGGTAGCCTTGAGATTGATTGAATTTGCCTCTGCCTTGAGAGTATCCTCCTCTTTGGTGACCTCTTCCTCTTTGGTTCTTGTAGTTTTTGTAGCATTCATCTGTAGTATGGTTAGACAAGCCACAAATATTGCATGGAGCTTGGTTATAAGGTCTCCCCCTACCTCACTTACCTCCTCTGCCCCTACCTCTAGATGATCTACCTCTCCCTGCATAGTTTGCTTGGGAGGTAGAGCCTTCTTCATCAACCTTCTTGCTTTTACCCTTGTCTTTAGACTTCTTATCAGTATATAGGGCAGAGGGATTGTTACCTTTTGATTGCTCTCCATTCTTTGTGATCTTTGCTTCATGTGTAAAGAGTTGTCCAATCAGAGTTGTTAGATCAGGTGCTTGGATGTCCATGTACAAGTCCATTGCAGTGGTAAAGCTCTCCCACTTGTCATCTGCCTTTAGTCCATTGATCACTTGTCTGACTATTTGCTCTTCCTCAATTTCTTCTCCAACACTTGCAAGTTGATCTGCAATGTCTTTGACTTTGGTGACAAAATCTGAGACACATTGTTTTGATTGCTTCCTAAGAGTTGTAAACTCAATCCATAGCTGATTCTTTCTGGCCCTTGTGCTTGATGAAAAGTATGTTGACAAGGTTTCCCAAGTCTCTTGGGAAGTCTTACAGTTCCTCACATGAGGTAGAAGGAAATCAGAGATAGATTTTAGGAGATATGACCTTGCCAAAGCATCTTTTGCACACCATTGGTTGAGCCTCTCATGTTCATCCTTTGTAGGTAGGCCTCTGGTCTTGAATGAGGGCAACTCCTCATCTCCTGATATGTATCCATACAAGCTTCTCCCTTGTAGATAGGTCTTCATTCTCAATGACCAAGCCTGGTAATTATTTCTATCCAATTTGTCAATAAAGGAAGGGAAACCATCACCCATGATTACCTTATTTGCTCTGATACCACTGTTGGATGTGATGGCTGGATACACTTAGAAGATCAAGCTGGTGCTGCAAATCCTGCTTCACACCTGCCCTCCTTTGACTCCAGATATGCTTAGTAGACTCCTTGAGCTTCCAAATGATACCAAGAAACTATATATGTGCTTTACAAATTAATTGTGTAATAATCAAACCAAAACAGATGATTTTGAACCTTCACAAGTCCAAAAACTTTCTATTCCTGTAATGATACCTGCTCAGTCTTAAGCTCAGTGTGACCAGCACACTTACAATTGGATTAATTCCTTCTGGGAGTATTAAATTAACTTAACAAGCTACCATTAGCAAGTTAAATCACTCCAATTAATAAACTATGCACTGAGAATGATCTTTAGCAAAATCAGAGACACCCCCGACTTTTTAGGATCTACACAGAAAAATACCAGAGACTGCTTCGTCCGCGATTTCTCACAATTGGCTGAATGGAATAACTTGAAACTTTGTAGTGTTGTAGAATGCTTTGAGCTGAAACCAATGCACTTTGAATCATCCAATTTGGTTCAGTAGATCTTGAGATATGCCTCTCTGAAGTTGACAGACTTGAGGTAGATGACTCAGAAAAAAAAACAGAGTTGAGAAATGTGAATATATCTATTGATTAATGTAGATGTACAAGCTCATTAGCATGCCAAGCATAGCTAAATGAGATATTGTGATGTAGGCTAAGATGTAGCACTATCACACACACAAATACAGTAGTGAAATGCCTCGGGAGATGAGCTCAATGAGTGAGACTAACCCGCGAGATTTTCTTCATAGCTTTTATAGGATTTGATTGGTCATTTGAATTTGAAATTCAAATTGAAGCTCCCTTGAATCTCTCATCTAAACATATGGAGATATTCTCTCCATTCATACCTTCCAAATTCCACGACTTTTGAAGGTAGGTGTAATTATATGAAGTCATATTGACTTTTACATGAGGTAAAAAATAACTAAGCATAAGCATGTGTTCCTATGTTTTTCCTTCAAATGAAGTCTTCATGAATTAATCCAAACTCTTGTAAAACCTTCAAGGTTGATATCCAATGCTAAGCTATCAATGTCCAATCTTTATGTTGAGTCTTCAAGGTACAAATCAAAGCCAAGTGTGAAGGCTTGTTTGCACCAACATAGATTGCATTGCTCTTGTGCAAAATCATGCCAACTAGAATCAATATGTTGAAAAGCTGCACTATCTACCGGAAATCTCATTACTCCATCATTACTTTTATGATCAAATCCTCATGTCAAAAGCTTTGATAATTCAAGGCTTTGAAACATATGTTTAATTTGTGGAGCCAATGAAAAATGTCCCAATACCTTTTTTGGGATTTTACCCTCTTCATTCTTATATCTAGGAGATTGACATTTTGGACATGTGAAAGAGCCTGCATATTCACGTCTATATAAAAGACAATCATTACGACATGCATGTATACACTAATAATCTATACCAAGATTGTTGATAATCTTCTTCATTTCAACATGTGATGTAGGGAGAATATTCTTGCTTGGTAAAAATGTTTCAAATAGTAACCTGTAAGTTCATGAAAAAAGATAATATGAATGAAAATAAATAAATAGAGAATGAAAAATTATACCTTAATAGTGTTGAAACAAATATGTTACTCCATCCAAAAGGATTTTGAAGATTGAGAATAAGTAAGCTTGCACTTAGTTGTGCCAAGTGACTTCCTTCATATATATGCTTTAGACATTCTTCTCAAATATATTTCTCATTTTTAGAAATATCAATGCTTTCGCTGTCATTTTGATACCAATACTCAATAATATATGCCATCATCTTCTCATTATCACAAAAATCTTGTACGTTATCTTCTTTTGAATATAGGTCTTTCAATCTTGCATATTTGACATGATCACTTTCGCATAGCCTCCTCATGGAAGCTTGTGATAAATGAGGTCTTACAGGAAACTGTGAATGGTGTGGTGGAAGATCATCAATGTCATACATAGGAATCTACACACATGAATAAAAATCATTAGTATTCCATAAATTAATGAAAAGTAAACTTTGAACATAAATTTAAATATGTAAGTTAATTTAAAAAGAATTTCAATCAATTAGAAAGTTTTCATTGCTCTCTAACTAAAAGGTGCTCTTGGAGGTCTACGCCATCCATAATTCACTAATAATTCATCACCAGCATGTAATGAAGTAATAGCATTGACAACTATGTATCTTGCTACATTTCTACTCATGTATGGTGATTCATGACTATTTGCATGCTCCTCAAATGTGCAACTAGTCATTGAACTATTATATCCTCGACCATTGTTTATTAAGCCTACTATATTTCCATGCATGTAAGGTCTTCCATCAATATATAATCTTTCATTTTCGGCATGTGTAATCCCTCTACTAGCAAGAGAAGCTCCATTCAAGTATAATCCATAAGTAGTCATACTCGAACATAACGTGTAAGTCGATGCCAATCTCCCCATCCATATATAGGACCACAAAATGACATAAGAGTGACTTCAGAGTTCGGAGGCACATACAAATCCACTACAATAAAGAGACCACAACTAGCACTAGTAATAGTGGAGGGAGAAATCATATAGTGATTACCCCAAAAGTTAAAAACCTCACCATCTAAAGGAAGTGGTCCTCTATTCCATCCTCCATATCTTATTCTATCATATGTTTGTACTAGAGGACGATCACGAGTTGGAAACGGATAATCTTCAGATGTTTCAGTCTATAAACCAGGAGGTAGAGGATATCAAGAAACCTCTTCTTGTAATTGATAAATGGCAAGTTTGTGATGTGTATGAGGTATATTAGCATTATTAGTAGAAGATTCATCATCATCATCATTGAGAAAATATTCTTGTATATTAAGTATAATTGGATTTTGTATATGATTTTCAATTAAAATAATGGCATTAATTTATAGAATCAATACATGCCCAAGCTCTATCATGTTGATCAAGAGGTGGTACATGCTCAAAGCTACCATATGTATGTATGTGTAAGTGTATGCATGTATGTGTGTTTATGTATATTTAAGTGTACATATGTATGTGTAAGTGTATGTATATGTGATTGTGTATGTATGTATGTGTGTGTATATGTGTATGTGTGTGGCACATACACACATACGCATGCACATACACACATACACATGAACATACACATATACACACACATACACACACATACACATGCACATGCACATACACACACATACACTTACACATACACATACACATACACATACACATACACATACACATACACATACACATACACATACACATACATACACATGCACACACATACACATACACATGCACATACATACATATGCACATACATACACATATGCACATATACTTACACATACATATGCACGTATATACATACATATACACACACATATGCAAATACATACACATATGCACATACACATGCACATACATACATATACACACACATACATACATACACATATGCACATACACTTACACATACACATGCACATACATACATATACACACTCATATACATACACATACACACATATACACATGCATATATACCTACACATACACACATACATGATACACTTATACACATACGCATGCACATACACACATATACACACATACATATGCATACACACACATATGCACATACACTTACACAAACACATATACATACATACAGATACACATACACATACACACACATGTATATGTGTAAAACATATCCATATGCACATATACACACACATACACACATATACATCCATATAGACACACTTACATAAATATAGATATACCTAGATGTGTATACACACAACTACATGCACATATATACATATATACACACAAACACACATATAATATGAATGAATTATATAATTAAAGTAAGAAATAACATGTTAAATATAAACAACAATAAAAATCATAAAACAAGACTTTTGATCAATTAGTACCATAGACACAATTCAAAACATAAGTGAAATGAGAAAATATATAGATATAAAAAAAGTAAGTATATCAATGGAAAATATATATATATATATATATGATGTGATATATTAGTCATCATGATCATCCTCATCCTCATCATCATGTAAGTGCTCATCATCGTGATCATCCTCATCATAATGATCATCTGCATGATCTGATGTCTTTGTAGTGGCATCATGGGTAGAGGTGTGAACATGCTATGACAATCGAGATTGTCCCGCCTCTGTCTGACTTTCCACCTCATCCATATCTACCTCTCCATAATACTCCTCTAATACATATAATAAAGATAAATAAATAAAACATATAAAACATCAATAAAAATACAATAATTATATGAAATTTACTAATACTCACAAAAGTATTTGAATGATCGCTGAGATGTTGATATCCACAATGTGTAGCAAAATCAATTTCCTTTTTCGTAGGATATTGACCATAATCCACTCTGCACTGAAACAAATTAAAAAGATTAATGATTAGTGTTTTTAACTAAAATAAAAATATAGTTTCCATAATACATGTACTTAAAAATGTAGCTACAAAACCATGATGGCCCATTAATAGATTAAATAAAAAACATATGAGAATTATAACTCACTATAATATAAACTATCAATTTGTATACCTTATGCTTAGGAAATGACTCCTAAAGATGTAGCTATTTGCAAAAATACTGCCACGTCTTAGGTGGTATGTTAGATCTTCTCTTATTTTGTTCTACCATACAATATCTTCAGTTTCAATCTCAAACAAAAAAATAACTAGAATATAGAAAAAACTCTAAATTTAAAAACATGCATATATAGACACACACACATACATAGTAAATACATACCCACACACATACATATACACTCACTTACATAGTAAATACATATCCACACACATACATATATATACACATATAAATGCATACACATACACATATATATACACTTACACATATACATACACTTACACATACATACATACACTTACATATACATACATATACACACATGCATGCATACACATACACATATGCATACACTTACACATACATACATACCCACACATATACACACACATACATGCATACACATACACATATACATACATACACATACATAGTAAATACATACCCACACACATACATACATACACACACACATATATATGCATACACATATACATACACTTACACATACATACATACACTTACATACACATACATGCATACACATACACATATGCATACACTTACACATACATACATACCCATACATACACATATACACACACATGCATGCATACACATACACATACATACTAAATACATACTCACACACATATATCATAACATTATTTTGTAACATCATTCTCAAACTCTATGTCAAGACAGACAACTTTTGTGTAAACCTTCTATTTATGGAAGAGGGCACTCAATATTTTACTCAGAGCTCACAACCTAGTAGGAACTCACTTGAGACCTTTTGCACACTTTCCAATGAATTGCTAAGTAATATATATCAAGTTATGTCATAAATTTAGGAGGACTATACTAAGAGCAATATGCATCATAATTCAAGGGGGTGATCTTGACTTTTTAAGAAGATGAAGATACATAGACACAATCACCTTGTTTTCTTCATAACTCAAGACCTAAGCATTCTTATCATAGTTTAAGCTTCATATTTCAATCAATAGATTGGATAACAAGACCACTCAAAGAAATAACTTAGAGGAGTTGACAAACTTTACTCAATATATTATAATAGTAGATTGATATCAATGTAGCTACAAAAGTGAGTTGTAAATGTATTGCTAACTGAGATATGATACAATCAGAGATTGGAGGATGACTCAAGCTTTGAGGCTAGTACATGAATCACTCAAATGACTTTTATGATAAGATTGTATCCCATGACTAAATTGATGAGTGTAAATATACACTTTTTCTTATAATTAATGATTGATTCCACCTAAAAGTATTCCATACTTTTAGGAGCAGATTTGAATTCTCAATTCAAATGAAGTCATGTTATTTGGCTCCCAATGTGTCCACAAAATTGTATCCAAATATCTCCTTTGATTTTGACCAAGATAACTTCTAACATTAACCTTAAAGATTCATCCAAAATATACATACATATGTATAAGCTTGTGCCTCAAATACTATGTGAAGTCCTAATACATAAGTCAAGCACGTAGGTTTGCTTCATCCACTAACAACATGAGTCATTGTAAAAAAGCACATAAAACTACTTGAAATTGTTTTATCTCCACGAACAATTAATTTAAGCCCTAAGTCGATCGTCTACTATATTTTGATCATTTTTGGGTGATTTTTGAGTTTGCAAGGACCCAAGGCTTGACACAAGATTGTGTTTGTCATAGGTTGAGCAAGAACCAATTTGACACAAAAGTGCAACCCACGATTGCCCTAGATAGCATCTATCACAACAAGTCTTGTTAGCCCATTTTGATGCCATGGAGCTTGAAGTTACCTAGATTTTTTTATCAAAAACTCCATTCTTTTGAGTTCAAGAGCTCGCCAAAAAGCTTGTTTTAGATCCTACATAATGCCAACTAGTTTTTTAAAAACTTTTATTTCTAGCTTTAGATATGATTCATTGAAGTTGACCCTAGGTTTGGAGCTATATTTCAAGAGCTTGGTAGTAAATTTTGGCCACCAAGGGGGGTGCAAGGAACTTATGAAAAGATTTTTTTCCTTTGACTTTTCTAGGGAGGTCTTGGGAATCCTTTGAAGATCATGCTCCTTTTTCTATTATCTTTTCAGTGAAAGTTCTAGGGCACAAAGAGCTCAAAGTTTACCCACCATTACTTGAACGATGCTATCTTTTGAAGTCCAATAAGATAAATGCCTAGTTGAAATGTAGTTTGGCCCAAAATTAAGTGAATCATTGTGGTGTTATCCATACTCTTGAAAGAAAAGGATCAAGTAGAAATCCATGAAATGAAAAGCCTGATCTTGAGACAAAGAATATATGTAGGTAGGGGAGGGTGGAATTGTTTTCCTCTCTCTTCAAGGTCCTATTATTTGTACTCTCCTACGTAGAGATCAAATTTTTGAAAATGGTGTACCATACATAATTGCACAAGACCCTCAGAATCAAGAAGAACCACCTAGTCACCACATGATAGAGCTAGCAGAGCCCAAATCCACCCACCAAAAGTCAAATCTAGGCTGACCTCCTTGATTGACTAAAGTAGAAAAAATGGTGCCCAATATTTTTTATGGAAATGGTGACCCTAGACCCCATGAGGCTAAATACTACCAAATAATCAGAGCCGAGTAGGTGGGCTTTTTATGCAATATTATGCCTTTGGTCAAACTTTAAAAGCATCCACCAAGGAATGGTTTCTTATGCTAAGCTGCAAAGAATTTAGGAACATTGATGGGCTCTTGCAAGCAAGGTAGGTACACATGCATACACACACATACATACACACAAATACGTACACACAAATGCATACATACACATATATGCATACACACGCATACATACACATACACACATATACATACACACATATACACACACATACATCCACACATATACAGAAACATACACACATATACACACACATATACATACATATATTCACATACACATAGATATACACAGATACATACACACATATACATCCACACATATACATACACACATACACATATATAGACATATACATATATATACACATATATATACACATATACACACAAACATACATACAGACATACACACACATACATACACACATATACACACACACACACTTACACACACACACATACACACACACATATACATACATAAATACACATATACACACATATACACACACATACATACACACATATACATACACACATATACATACACATATCCGCACACATACATACACACATATACACATACATACATACACACATATACACAAACATACACACATATACACACACATATATACACACATATACATAGACATATATACATAGACACATATGCACACACATAACACACATATACATACACACATATACACACATATACATACACACACATACACATATATACACATATACACACACATATACATATACATACACATATACTCACATATATACATATAGACATATACAAACACATACACACATACATACACACATATAAACATATACATACATATATACTCATATTCAAACACATATACATACACATATATACACACACATATACATACACACATACACATATATACACACACATACATACACACATGTACACATATACACACACATACATAGACACATATACACACATACACACACACATATGTATACACACACATACACATACACATATAGATACTTGCACGTATACATACATACACATAGACACATACATATACACTCACATGCATACACACATATGCTTACACACACATACATACACACAAATGCACATACATAGACACATGCATACACACACATACATACACACATATGCACATATGCACACACAAATATACATATACATACACACACATAGAGACACACACATACACATACATAGAGAGACACACATACACATACATAGAGAGACACACATACAAACATATACACATGCATACACACAAACTTACACACATGCACATATAAGAACACACATATACACACACTATACATACATATGCATACATACACATACACATGTATACATACCCATACATACATACATGTATACACACACATACGCACGTATCCACATGTATACATACACACACATACACATACTATACATACATGTGCATACACACATGTATACATACACACACATAGATACATATACCCACATATACATACACACACATACACATACACATACACACACATACATACATATGCATAAATAAGACTTATGCATATGAATACATACATACATGCATACATACATACATGCATACACATATACACACCCACATATACATATACACACATACATACATTCACATACATACCTACATACACATACACACACATATACATACATACATACATATACATACATATACATACACCCATACACACACATACACATACATATAGACACATATAGGCATACACACACATGCACATGTTGGTGCAAGTAAACCACCAATTGCTGTTTAGGATGAAGGATTGAAGTCAAAGATTGAAGGAAAGATTAGTTTATGAAGTTTGAAGATAGTGCATGTTCATAAAATAAAGGCTTGTATACATATGTACATTAAAATATAGTTAGCTCACATATACCTTTGTTATGGTTATGAGCTTGTACATATATGCCTATATATACAAGTAAAAAGTCGGGGCAAGTATGAGAGAGCATGTGAAGAGAAGAATTAGAAGTTGTAATAGTCATTAGACACTTTAGACGTGTAAGAGATCTCTCTCATCATTCAGATGTAAAAAAATTTCAGAGATGAAGAAATATTGCACCCGATCTTTTGCTGAGTACTCCTTTTGTGTTTAATCTTTTGTGAAATGCTTTTGTACAAGTGTAAGTCTATAGTTGACTACAAGTTTTCAGCTCCTAATTGTGATCAAGCTGAGAGAATTGAGAGTAGGAACATTTACATGTGTAAATGTGAAGAAGTGAAGTTGCAACAGGTGCAAAATTTGATGCTAATGTTTTGGTTAGTTCTCCTTCCACAATGTAAAGTTTTGAGGAAAGAAGCACTCATTCTTTAATTTGGAAGGTAAGCTACCTATGGCCAAAAGCATTTGAATAAACGGGTTGTAGTTTGGGAGAACTATGTATTAAAAGTTATAGGTGTCAAAGTTGACTGTAAGGAAGTACTGTTTTAGACATAGGTGAATTGTTTAGATCATTTCTCAAGATCTACTGAGTCCTTTGAGATGACTTAACTTGGAGAAGGTGCACAAAAATTAGGCAAGACTTATAAAAAGTTTAATTAGAAACTTTACATATTTGATCAGTCAATGAGTAAGTTATGTGTAGCAGACTTTTCTGAGAAGTGACTCTTCACAGTTAATTCAAAATTTTGATAATTTGATATTGATCCTCCAAATTGGTAAAGGTTTTGAGTTATTCTTGATATAGGGTGCTCTAACATCAATTATAGCTTGTTATTTTGGAGATTAACACTCTCCATCAGTGGTATGAGAGCAAGAATCATCAAAATAGAAGAAAGGAGGACCTCGACTGCTGCAGTCATACAGAAATCAACACTTGAAGGTTTAAAAGGTGAAAGATTAAAGGGAACGCTTGAGAAGGAGGCCATAAGTTATCAAGAAGATCAAAAGGAACTACATTCGAAGTAAAGGTACACTTATTCCTCATAAAGCTTGAAGAAATTAATACACAAATGAAGAAAGGATGGGAGATTCTCTTCAGATAGAGAAATTGGATAGAGAAAACTATCCAACTTGGTCAATGAGGATGGAAGCTCATCTCATGAGCAAAGACCTGATAGGTTACATCATAGGTGAAGAAGAAAAACCACAATTTAGAGATCCTAGTATTCCAACTAGGGATGAACTCTCAGATTTGAAGCCGTGGATGAAGAAGGATGCTCAAGTAAGGAGCATTATCTACATGGAGTCAATGACTACTTGATACCTCATATTAGAGGTCTTGAAAGTGCAAGTGATATATGGAATGCTTTGGAGGAGCATTTCCAAAACACTACAAAGTCTAGGAAGGCATCTTTGTGGGAAGAGTTTACCACATTCAAGAAGAAGGCCTCTCAATACAATCCTGATTATGTAACAAGGATGAAGGACATTGCGGATGCATTAGGAGCAATTGATGAAGATATTGAGGAGGATAAATTGGTAAGGAAAATCCTCACAGGTTTGAGAGGAGATGAGAAATGGAAGCCATTCATTTTCTACTGAATTGTCACTAGATCATTTCACTCCTAATTTAAATCAATTGCTAGGACACATGCTAACTTTTGAGCAGGATGTCAAAGGTGATGGTGATAAGAGTTCAGGTCAAGCAATGTATTCAAAGGATAAGAAGAACAATAGCAAAGGTAAACAACAATCAAATGAAGAAGAAGGTACAACTAGCCAAGCCAACTTCCTAAGAGGAAGAGGAGGTGGCAAAGGTACCAAAAACATCTCCTACTCAACTTTACCATAATAGAGTTTTCTTTTACACACATAGATATGTTGTATCCTCTACAATGAATGGTTTTGGAAGGTTAGAGAGAATTGAAGTACATTCTCTTCTTAGCTTGGAGTGGCCAAAACCTGATATATGGCCCATATCATCTTTGAAGCACAAGATGGTAAGTCAAAAGGGTTCTAGGTGAAAATTGGGGTTTGATAGAAGGAATTTCCAAAGGTGATAAAAATCTTTGTAAAATAGGTGGAATAGCTATAGGATTTTGATATTTGAAACAACATACTTCATTATACATTTGATTCTACTATGATCGTTGGATGTGCAAACTTGGCCAATGGATACCATTTCAAAGTTCAGAGGGATCTTTACATTCATTTGAAATAAAGCTTAGATTGCCCAACAATGAAACGAAAACTATTTTATTGAATCACCATTGGAACTTGGTTAATCTGAGAGAACACTTGGTCATTTTGGGGTTTTAGGGACTAACTCAATCCAAATTCAAAATACAAGGACATAATGTGAGAAATGTTTTGTGCTTTTGTAAAAGTAATCTTTTCATTATTGTTTATTTTAGTTTTATAACTTCAATTTCTTGTAAATTGACTACACGTGGGAAGAAGATTGGAATACAAAATGAAAGTCCTTGTAGATTGGAGTAAAGATGGAATAAACCCTCATTGTCATAGTTCTTTTGCAACTTGATGATGTCACTTTTTGGGTCCTAGTCATTGTATCTCATGGTTTTTGGACTTTCAAGAAACTTGTAATAGTTAGGATAAACAATACGTGTTAGATATTGTACATACCTTCTTATTTGCAGTGGTAATTTCAAAACTTTTTGAATATCAAAAGTCTATGTTCATTACTTTGAAATGTGGTCGGTCATGTTGTTTTCTGTTATGTTATGTTTAAAAATTTGTTTTGATGCAAAAATATTCATATCATTTGGTGTTATGTGCATTACTTTTTCATCAAAAACTCATTCCTTTAACTTTCAGTATTTTATTATCTACTTGTAAAGTGGGCATGATCACTTTAAAAACTTGAAATTTCTATAAAAATGGGTTTCTATGTGCTCATTTCTCATATTTGCACTCACAAAGAGCTAGAAAATCTTGAAACCCAATGGAATACCATGCTCAAACGCAATGGCTGCTAGCACTTCCACTCCCATCAAATCTCCTCGAGATCTATTCATGGAGTTCTTAGATAATACAAACTACAAAGGTTCTAGAGATATGTATGACCTAGTCTCTAGAGTCCCTAATCTTGAAGCGATGCTAACCATGAACTCCGATGTTCTCGAGGAGATTACCGATTTCCTGGAATTCTATATCTTACAATACGACATAGACATTCTAGCATATGAGTGTAAATGGGTCCCTTGTGACCTACTTTTTTACATCCATAAATGAGATGAGGCCTTTGCAAAGCACCTAAAGAATTTCATGGCTATTGTTGAGGATGCAAGGCACCTATTAGATGACACATTGGCATTAATTAAGCAATTAAATAGCAAGAGGAAGATGGGAAGAAAATATATATCGTATGTTGCAACAACAATATTTTCTGTCAATGAGAAGCCCAAACCTACACCCATGGATCTACCCCATCTTGTTTCTGGGGGTTTTGTAGATGATAAAAAGGAATTGCAAATAGAAGCTCATAACTTATTAGAAGAGAGTGAAAAAAAATCATAGACAATTTTCACATGGCATAGTGGACAAATTGACGGAAGCTAGTACACAAAATTGTCCACACTCCAACTATAGCCCTTGGAACCCACACTACCAGAGGTAGAGATGGAAATTTTTTCTGTGTTGCTTGTCAATGGAGAAGGATTTTTATTCTTACATGATAATGAGAAGGCATTTGTTCTACACCTCGACGAACACCTAAGTATTTTTTGCTCAACCTCAGATGTTCCTATGGATAATGCTTTTGATAGAATTGAAAAATCAACCATTCCATTTGTTGATTCAGTTGCAGACACCATTGCATTTGTGTGCGAGGAGATTTCAAGTGATGCCAACCAAAATGCCACTAAAGAGAATCTGGCCACAACAAGGGAAAGAATTTTGGAGAAGACGATTCAAACATCCCCTATTATGGAGCAAATTGGCATGACTCACTCTTCCATTCCACTAGATGCAATGGGAAGAGGAGGGGATGAAGATAGGCTTCAAGGTGTAAGTATCTAATGATGTTTATGATTGACAATGTTTTATATTTGTACTCATTAAATGTCTATGTGCAGGAAGCAATTGAAGTCGATAAATTTGCAATGAGGAGTGGCAGTGACTGGCTTGCCCTTGGTACTGGCTCTTCCTTGGCAAACTACATTGGAAAATCACCAAAGGAAGATTTTGTAATTATCCAGAAGGACTTTTCCCCTCAAGGACACTTCATGACTTGGTGTTTGAAGGCCTTGAGCAAATTGTTGTGCCTATCTACAATAATGCAAGGGACCAACTGTGTAATTGGGTTAGGTCAAATAGGAGTAACTTTAGAGGAAAAATATTAGGTCAAATAGGAATGGTTTTGGGTCTTGGATTGATAGGCCCCCATTTCATATCCCAATCAGTTTTGACATACCAATTGCCACTATCTTTTCAAAGAAGAAAGAATGTAGCAGAGAAGCTCAAGGCTAAGAGCCAGTTGTAAAAATTCAAAATAGCAAATATGCTTTTCTCCATTCCCATGAGCATTCAATTTTCTATTGTATCTTTATGTTTTTGACAACTTCGTATGTTTTGCATAGTTAAATTAGTGTTTTTTTTAAGTTTATGTTGCCCAAAGTGCTTGCAATGGCCTAGGGATGCCAAAAATAGGCCTGCCATAGAAACACGAGATTGGGCCGTGCAAAAGTTTTGCAAGACCCAATCCTGTGTTTATGTGGCAAAACTTTTTTTGCCATTCCTAGACCATTGCAAGCACTATGGACACAACATAGAATGTCCATGTACAATTATAAGCTAAACTTGATGAGTAGTGTGGAAGAATCTCCATCTGTGCAATGAGTAGAGAACATTTGGACTCCTATGAGTGCATATAAACATGCATCAAGGTATAAGTACATGTAGCTCTCTTGTGCAAAGTGTTTAACGAAATCCGGCACAATAGCTTTGGAGACCTTCCTTCACAAATCTTGCAAATTGACTCCAGGGAATAAGAAGCTCCAGAGGCTGTTTATAATCTTGAATGTCTGCAAAGGCTCTGATTTTTCTTTGTGTGCCTTTGCGGTGCTTTTGCATTTGGAGGGATGTTGGGTTATGGTGGTTGTGGTCTACGATGTAGTTGATAGTTCTTCTTTCTTCTTGGAGCATGCCTAGCCTCATCATTTACCTGACCTGCCCAACTTTGTTGTCGTTCTTCATCAGCAGGTCTTTGTCCTGGTCTTGTAGGTAGTGTCTTGCCTCCTGGTGTTGCTCGATGGTTCACCAGGATATGATCATGGTTCCATGGTGGCTCATTAACACTTTCTTCATCTAAGGAAATCTCTAAATTTGACATTGACTCCATTACGACTTGTCTCTGTCCTTAATGTTTGGGCCTTGCCTTGAATGATGGCTTATGTGGGGGCTCATCATCACATATAGAAGGGGAAGGTTCCATTTCTTGTGTTACATCTCTCTCTTGTTGTAAAGCTTCATTCCCCTATGATGGAATGCTGCTAGAGTGTGTGTCTACACCCAAGTTTCATCTAGAAGAGTGGCTTGTGGTTCAATGCTTCTTGTGGGGTGTCATCTATGGTGGGCACTGAGTACCTTGCACATGGATAGGGTAGATGACACGATCCTTTCTCGCAGTTTGCTTTGTGTGTGCCATTCTCTTAGGACCTTAAGTGGTAAAATGAATAAGGGCACCTTTATTTATAGCCTTTCACTTAAGATTTTTCCTGTTCAAATTTAAATGGACAAAAATTAGTTTTAAGACATTAAAACAATATTAGAAAAACATTTAAAAACTAATAGTAATAATAAAAAATTTAGCATGATATGAAAGAATTGAAAATATATTTGAAGAGAAAGGAATTATAAAAACCTTGAAAATTTTTTATAAGAAATAATGTATTGTGGGAGTCGGGAAACTATTTCCAAGCAGAACCCTTGCAGACTGTTTGTGCATGCCATTGGGAATGATGTAGCTATCCTAATGATGACATCCACTTCTCTCTTGCAATATCATCTTGTATCTTTCTTGAGATATTTGCTATTCGTGACTCACATGCTTGTTCCATTGCATATTTTTAACAAAATGTTGTACAAAAAATCTAGTTGAAGATTTCTTCTAAATAGTTCGATTGCAATAGATGACTCCCATGATGGGTGTTTTTAAAGTAAACACCTCTAGCCTTGTAATGTGACTTCTCCATTCCTTGTGTACTAAAAGTGTCCAGTGATCCATATTGATTCATAAAATATGCTATGTTGATATATTTAGGTAGTGATGTGTGTGAACACACTAGGACTATTGGGGCACTTTTTTTCTCTCTTTAGGAGGTTTTTTCCCCTTGGCTTGTATATATGACTATAGCCCTAACGGGTTACTTATCTGTGTACATTCTAGTGGTAATACATTTAGTATTGTGTGTTGTGCTCCAAGCTTCATCTTCTTCCTTTTACTATTCGTGTGCTTCCTCCATCATCGACACCCCTCTGTTCACAGTCTCAGAATCGCACGAAATTTGGTGAGCATACTCAAGGTGATTAGAAGATCAAAACTGCTTCACTCTATGGTGTCGAAATCACGATTTGAGCTTGTTTCGACCTCTGAATGCACTATCATAGTGCTTGTGTAGGCTTTTGTCTTTTTGTGCCAATGATATATACAAGTTTCGGTCAACTTTTTCATATACAATCATTTTTCTGCATCATGGTATTTTAGTTAGTGGCCATGGCTAAAAGTAGTGATGTATTTTGTATGTTGGTTGTTGAGGATAAGTTGGATGGTACGAACTACCCATTGCAGGCTTATATGATGCATCATGTATTGGTCGTAAAAGGACTGAGGAATATTGTGGAGAGTGTTGAAAAACGTCCTATTACACCTACAAATATAGACACTGAAGTTGATGGAGATGGCATTGAAGATGATGATATGTTCCTCTTCATGATGTAGTTTCTATTGCACCTACTATAGAATAAATTTGTTGGGATGCAGAGATGCTCACACACATGCATTGATAGCCTTGTCTATCAAACATGCCATTATTCCTCACATTCACTCTTGCAGAATAGCTAAGGATGCTTGCAATACACTAACCACATTGTACCAGGCTAGGAATGAGGCTTGTGTTGCTTACCTCCAAAAACAATTGGAGAGTGAGCATATGTTTATGGACAATTTTCTGACAAAGATCAAAGACTTGAAGGAACAATTGATTTTTGTTGATGAAGTTTTACCATATAGCTCACTTGTGTAGACCACTCTAAATGGTCTTCCTGATTCATATCAGAGTTTTGCTTCTACTCTTCATTTGAAGATGAAAGGGAATCCGAATGCCTTGACATTTGAGGAGTTAGTCTATGTTCTATTGCAAGAAGATCAGCCTAGGCAGAACAAGTCCATTATGCATGTTGCAAATCAAACTTTCTTGTCTAGTGAGAAGGGCAAAGGTAAATGGAGCTCATCTACTAGCAAGGAGAAATTTGCAAATGCTGCACATTTGAAGAAGGAAGACAAAGATGAGAAGAAATCAGAAAAGGAGAAATTATTTTGTAAGTGCTGTAAAGGAAACGATCATATCATAAAGAACAGTCCAAAACTAGCTGCAAAATAGGCAAAGAAAAAAGAGGCTAGAATGGTTGTTGTAGAGGCCTCTACACCAAAAATAGAGTCTGTTAATCTTGTGCAAAATGAAGAATGGGTGTTTACTACTGTTTGCAGTTTTGACCCATCTTCTCATGAGTGGTGTATGTCTGGAGTAGAATCACATGTTTGGTACTTTGATAGTGGGGCATCCAAACATATTACCTTGTAGCATAGTTTCTTCACTTCACTTGAGCCTGTCCCTACAAGAAATATTGTCACATGCACCAACAAGTCCTCTTATCCTATCATGGGAGTTGGTAAGATCATTCTAACTACTGCTGATGGTAGTTCTTTTACATTCTCAGATGCTTTATTTTTGCCAGGGATCAAGAAAAATCTTTTATCCATTTTTGCATTAGCCAAGATCGGCTTGGTTGTGAAATTTGTTGATGATGGATGTACATTTCATGATCTATCAAATGGTGACATGATTATTACTTCTGGTATTTTATGTCGTGGGATGTATAAGCTCATAGACTATGAAAAAACTGTGAATGATTCGATATGTGCAGTACATGATTCTCATGCTATGTTAGATGCAAAGCTTTGGCATGCACACTTTTGTCATCTAAATTTTTCTAGTTTGTTGCACACATCTCAAATGGTGTCCTCTTTGCGCAAACTTGAGGCACCCGGAAAACATGTTTGTGAAGGCTATATTTTGGGAAAAATGCAGCATTCCTCCTTCCCAAAAGATGGTTCAGTTCGAGCTACTCAAAAATTGTAGCTTGTTCACAATGATGTCTATGGTCCTATGCAGACACCTTCTTTTGGGAACTATCTTTACTTCGTGACTTTCATTGATGATTTTTTCAGGCATGCATGGGTATATCCACTCAAAGCAAAGTCCGAAGTGTTTGTGTGCTTCAAAATTTTTTTAGTTTTGGTTGAAAAAGTAAAGATAATTTCCAAAAGAAGGTGTCTGCACAGACATCACTATGTACAAGCAATTTCTGAGTAGCCCGAACTGAACCATCTTTTGGAAATGAGGAACGCTGCATTTTTCCCAAAATACAACCTTCACAAACATGTTTTCCAGGTGCCTCAAGTTTGGGCAAAGAGGACACCATTTCAGATTTCTGCAAGTGTAGCAAATTAGCAAAATTCAGATGACCAAAGCGTGCATGCCAAAGCTTTGCATCTGACATAGCCTGAGAATCATGTACTGCACATGTCGAATCATACAGAGATTTTTCATAGTCTATGAGCTTATACAGCCCACGACATAAAATGTCAGAAGCAATAATTACATCGTCATTTGAGAGATCATGAATTGTACATCTGTCATCAACAAATTTCACAACCAAGCCAATCTTGGCTAATGCAGAAACTGGTAATAGATTTTCCTTGATCCCTGGCACAAACAAAGCATCTGACAAAGTGAAAGAACTACCATCAGCAGTAGTCAAAATGATCTTACCAACTCCCATAACAGGATAAGAGGAGTTGTTGGTGCATGTCACAGTATTCCTTGTAGGGGCAGGGTCGAGTGAAGAGAAGAAATTGCAATGCCAGGTAATGTGTTTGGTCGCCCCACTATCAAAGTACCAAACATCTGAGTCTACTACAGACATGCACTGCTCATGAGAAGATGGGTCAAAACCGCAAACAGTAGTAAACACCCATTCTTCTTCCTGCACAAGATTAGCAGACTCTGTTTTTGGTGTAGAGGCCTCTACAACAACCATTCCAGCCTCCTTTTTCTTTGCCTCTTTTGCAGCCAGTTTTGGACAGTTCTTTATGATATGATCATTCCCTTTACAGTACTTGCAAAACAATTTTTCTTTTTTGATTTCTTCTCATCTTTATCTTCCTTCTTCGAATGTGGAGCATTTGCAGATTTCTGTTTATTAGTTGAAGAGTTCCATTTTCCTTTGCCCTTCTGACTAGCCAGAAAAGCTTGATGAGCAACATGCATAATGGACCTGTTCTGACTTGACTGATCTTCCTGCGAAAGAACAGAGACTAACTCCTCAAATGACAAGGCATTTGGATTGCCTTTCATCATTAACCAAAAACTGGAAGCGAAACTCTGATATGAATCAAGAAGACCATTCAAAACGGTCTGCACAAGTGATTTATTTGGTATAACCTCATCCGCAGAAATCAATTGTTCCTTCAAGTCTTTGATCTTTGTTAGAAAATTGTCCATAAAATCACCTTCATTCATGTGCTCACTCTCCAACTGTTTTTGGAAGTAAGCAACACGAGCCTCATTCCTAGCTTGGAACAATGTGGTGAGTGTATCCCAAGCATACTTAGCTATTCTGCAAGAGCGAATGTGAGGAATAATGGCACGTTTGATAGACAAAGCTATCAATGCATGTGTCTGGGCATCTCTACCATCCCAACAAATTTTCTCTACAGTAGGTGCAGCAAAAACCGCAGCATAAACAGGAATATGCAGAATATCATCATCTTCGACACCTTCTGCCTTAGCTTCTGTACCTGCAATTGTAACAGTTGCAGGTGTGATAGGACGTTTTTCAACACCCTGCACAATGTTCCACAGTCCTTTTGCAATCCATACATGTCGCATCATATAAGCCCACAACAGGTAGTTGGTACCATCCAACTTATCCTCAACAACCAACATACAAAATACATCACTGCTTTCAGCCATGGCCGGTGACTAAAATACCTTGATGTAAAAAATTGACTGTATCTCAAAAAGTTGAATAGAAATGCCCATACGAATTCTGCTAGACTGTAGTAGACTTCGAGATGCTTATACTGGCGAACAGAAACTGGTATATAGCTTTGGTAGAAAAAGATGAAATAGCCTGCACAAGCACTGTGATAGTGCGTTCATAGGCTGAAACGAGCTCAGATCGCAATTTTGGCACCACAGAGCAAAGATTTTGATCTAAAAAACACGTTGAGTATGCTCACCAAAATTTGTGCAATTTTGACACTGCAACCGGAGGGGTGTCAATGGCACCCTGGATGAAGCAATGGCCTACTCTGATACCAATTTTTGGAGATAGACGTCTGTAGAAGCACGTGAATAGCACAAGGAGAAGAAGCTTGGAGCACAACACACAATATTGAATGTATTACTAGAGAATGTACAAAGATAAGTAGCCCATTAGGGCAATAGGCGTATATACAAGCCGGGGGAAAAAAAACCTCCTAAAGAGGGAAAAAAGTGCCCTGGCGGTCCTAGTGTGTTCACACACATCACTACCTAAATATATCAACATGGTTCACTTTTTTCTTAATGCGGTTAAGTGCATCTTTCACTACTTGAGTGGTACTCGATTACTTGGATTGTTTTATCCCAATGGGGGATCACTATCACCAGATTTACATGCTTTTTCTAACTCTAACTGGGTTGGTTGCTATGACTCTCATGTGTCCACTAGTGGCTTTTGCTTCATGCTTGGTAACTCATGTATATCTTGGTTGAGCAAGAAGCAACCTATTGTGGAAACTTCTAGTTGTGAGGCTGAGTATAGGGTAGCTTTCACAGTGACTCTTGAGTGTGTGTGGCTCAAAAACCTTATGGCTGATTTGGGTGTTGGTCAGTCTTCTACCACCACCATCTTCATTGACAGTAAGAGCGCATTGGCAGTTGCGAGGAACCCTATGTTGGATGCTCGCACTACGCACATTGAGGTGCATTATCATTATGTCAGGGAGAGGTTATCTATTTGAGAGATCACCTTGGCATATGTGCCCATGCAGGAGAACATTGGAGACCTTTTCATGAAGGCTCTACCTAGGGAAAAATTTGAAGCTTTCCACAAAGCTTTGGGCTTACTTCCTTTTGTGGATTGATTCCACATAGCTTGCCACATCCTTATACATGAGTGTCAGCTCGTTGTTCATTGCATCACTCCCGGGGGGGGGGGGGGGGGGGGGGGGATTTGTTGATATATTTAGGTAGTGATGTGTGTGAACAGAGTAGGACTACCGAGGCACTTTCTTCCCTCTTTAGGAGGTTTTCCCTCGGCTTGTATATATGCCTATAGCCCTAACAGGTTACTTATCTTTGTACATTCTAGTGGCAATACATTCTGTATTGTGTGTTGTGCTCCAAGCTTCTTCTTCTTCCTTGTACTGTTCGTGTGCTTCCGCAAATCTCGGACTCCAACATGCTCCAGTGCAAAAAAAATATGCTATGGTTTGTTCAATAAGATATACACGTGGTATTTAAGACCAAATAAAAAAAACATAAGCAAAACTTACTATGTAATGTGTAATGTTGCTTTCTCCCCAGGATAGGATAAATGAATGAATCTTCAAAGTCACTTGGAATATTTCTCATTGTGAAGCATTAGTGGAAACCAAACCCATGAAATGTAACAATTGATTGAAGGATGACCAAACCTTCTTTTGCTTATTAATGAGATCAACATGATTGTCATTGTCTGTCACAATCGAACAGAGGTCTTTCCAAAGCTCCCATTTCCCATCATCTTGACTATTCACATCTCTTAAAAGAACGTCTTGCCTTCTTCCTAGTCATTGAAACTTGTTGTAAAATCTCTTACCATACTTCTTTACAACTAAAGATAAATGGCCACCATGACAACCAATAGAATTCAGAAGATCTTCTATTTTTTGGATTGCTATTGTAGACCTCTCTAGTGGTTTCATTGCAAATGCATATTCTGGAGCTTCAAAAGCCTATCAAAGATCCTCATGAATGTGTGCAAAGTTCAAAAGCAAACATTGACCAATGGAAATGGAATAATGGGGTTCCAATCATTGCTTACTTTTTCATGACTCAGTTCATCTAACATTGGACACCTCAAAAGTGATATCTCCTATTCCCTATGATTCCATGAGTTTGTGTCATCAATTTCTTCATATTCATCAACTCTCATCAATGTCCTTGCAGCTTTAGATCATCAATTTACAACCTAACATGCATTTTCTACTCTTAAGGTCTCCGCCCAAATGCCATTCTACCTCAAAATCGCCTACACCATCTACAAAAAGCTCTTGCCCATGTATTTGAGAAGAAACTACTTTTGTAATCCATGGGGTCCTACTAAAAATCCATGAAATAACATTGTTTTTTTCTTTGGGAACTTCTATAGCACCTAACCACTAGATATCTCTCTCTGATTGCAAATTGTAACTAAAATGGGAAGTGGATCCTAAAGTTTCATCACCCATTGCATGGTCCATAACTTCATTCATTAGCATCACACTCAACCTTTCCAATCGCTGACCCTTTATAATTTGTCACTCATCAAGATTTAGT
The DNA here is from genome assembly GCA_020310875.1 of Ceratopteris richardii. NCBI lineage: Eukaryota > Viridiplantae > Streptophyta > Polypodiopsida > Polypodiales > Pteridaceae > Ceratopteris > Ceratopteris richardii. Next base: position 156,388,432 of record CM035423.1, on the reverse strand, counting down.
ATGTACTTTAATTTATTACAATCCGCACAAAGGAGGAATATTACCTTAATTTAACACTTCTTGTAGTAAAACTTCAACACCAAATAAAATGTAGTAGGGGTACCTTTGATTGTTGAGCTATAAAAGTGAACCATTGCTTGTTGAAGCTTCCAAAGATCTTTAGTGTAAGTAAATCCTTGTGTAGATAGGATCTTTAATTGCTTCTTGGGAATATTTGGATGATAAACACAGGTAGGCATGGTGTCTTCTATGAATAAATATTGTCCATTAGTATGAGCCACATCCTCATTAGAAGTTTTTTTTTTTATAGAAACTTTGTTTGGGCATGGAAATATACTTTGAGAAATACTTTGTGCTTGCAAGGCTTGCCTCAAAAGGGTGTACATTGGAGTATACCCATTTCTATTGATGCCCGCTTCGTCACATATTGCCTATACATCTTGCACTTTGGTAAGTTTTTTTAACTTCTTTGAGAACTCAGCTTGAACAAAAACTCTAATGCACTTTCCTATGGGTGTGTCTATAGCAGAAGTGATTTCTTTGTTGTCTATACAACTAGTCATCAGCTTGAACTAGTCTTGTGTTGTTGATGAAGCACTTATGTCTTGAATAAATGACCTACACACTGAATGATTCAATTTCAAACCTTCATTAAAACATATAAAAGTAAAACAAATTGGTAGCCAATTCTAGAATGGACAATCCACTAGAATCTTTCTGGTGAGCACACAAGGTGCACTTGATTTTGGGCATGCCCTTCCTATTGGGATCACCAGTCTAGCAGAAATTTTTGCAAGTATTTTCAAGCTTTGCTAATTCTTTGTCTTTCTATTTCCAACAAGCTAGAAAATAGATATCATATGAAATGAGAAGGGTGTTGATCACCATAGCAGGTCCCACCACATTGAGATGCACGCCCTTCTAGTAGTCTAATTTAGTATCTATTTTAGACATAACCCAATTCCAATGTTGTCCATTGAAACGTCAAACCCTTTGGGATATTGAAGAGTTAAAGAATTCATCCATTGTGTATTTCTTTACATCCTTGATTGGTCCAGAATTATGGTAGAGGGCCCCAAAATGGCCTTGAAAGCAATTTTGGAGTGATTTAATCTAGATCTAGATGTAACCTAAAAAACATTTAGGTAGTTCCAAAAGGTGTTGATACTATTAGGGTCATTATGCACAAAAGAATTCATGTCATTGGTGAAGAGAATCATCAGCATTTGTTTAAGACTATGAGGTAGCTAAAGACCCTAGATCTGGCCCAAAAGTGCCTCATGGTTAACTAAGTAGCTAAAGCCATCAGTGGCAATGGCAAAAAGAAGAGGAACTAGAGGAAAAACCTCTCTTATAGAGCATTTTAGCATAATTACCTAAGAGATTTGAACGTTGATATTAATTTGAATCAAGGCATTCCCCATAAGAATAGAGATCATTTTGATGAATTTAGGTCCACAACTGATGTCTTTAAGGATTTGCATAATGAAATCCCACTCCAAGCGATCATTAGCTTTGTGGAAATTGATCTTGATGAAGAGGAAAACTTGGGAAGATTCCTTAGAAAATTATAGGCCTTCTCACAGGTCAATAATAGCCTCCAAGATGGATTTGCCCTTTATGAATCCCTTTTGGTCATCATTGATCTATGAGCACAGATGGGAGGTAATGCAATTCGCAAGAACCTTAGCTAAGATCTTATAGGCGATTTGCAGCATAGTGATGGGTTGCCCATTTTCAATCATGTTTTTTTTGTCTTTTTTATGAATTAGCTTAATCACCCCTTCATTGAGAAAGTTAGGCAGAACATCCAACTATAAGGCCTCCTTCCACATCAAAAGAAGCAGTTTCACTAACTCTTAAAAGTCTTGAAGAATGCATTGGTGAGTTCATCAAGGCCTAGGCTTTTACCACTAGTAGAGTGTCAATATCTTCTTAAATCTCTATGTTGGTGATAGGGGAGTTGACAAGATGCATGATGTTTTGAGAATTGTTTTTTATCTGATTCTTGAGATGGAAGCCATGCAATCCCTCCTCTGAGAAGTGAGCGGTCTGGACACTTCCAAGAGTTGAGTGAAGTGGTTGGTTATTAACTCAATATTCTCTTTCCTTGACCTCGTTGTTATCTACCATGTAAGGGACTTCTTCTTTGAGTTGCTTTTTCTTCACTGGCTTACACATCTCTTTTGTCAATTTGTTTATTTTCCCCACAAATCAATCTATAAAGTAAATTCGCATGTTCCTTCTTTGAATTTCTTTCTCACATCTTAGTTTGCTTCTAATTTTTGAGAGTCCCATTGGAGGAGGAAAGTACCATTATTGACTTCCATCTCCAAAATTTGCTGAAGTTGACGATAAAGATTTTCCTTTCTCATCCGCAAAGCGTTAAGAATTTCTTTTTGGGCCTTGACAAGGAGAACTTGGGACTTCTTGATAGCTATCTTCCAGCACCTAGGCGGAGAGGTATAACATCTCAAGACCTCACTCTAGGCCATGGAGATCACCTGTTGAATGGAAGAAGGGAGAGGATTGAGGGAATGCCGGAGGTAGTCCAAAGGTGGTTTTAGACCAAACAAATTGGTTTTAGACCAAACAAATGTCTTATGAAGCAAAATTTTTTTAGATCTTCTTGATTAGCAAGAATGCTCTCGTTAGGGAGGGAGACGATGGGAGGTTTAATTCTAAAGAGACCAAGAGAGGCACCATTGGACTTATCGACCAAAAGCAGAATCAATGAGACAGTGGGCTCCACTGTTAATTATTGACCACCAACAAGGTAGGGGGCCTCGCCAATAACCACAGAAGAGAAAGCCTACACAGACTAAAAAATTGAAATAACCACCTCCCACCCAAAAAAAAGTGCTTTAGCTTGCCCCTTGTCCTTTACGACCAAGCACAAGTAAAACTCCCTTCACAATTCTCTTTCTAATAATTTTCTTCCGTTCTCTTAAATTTACACCTCCTTCTCTTTTCTTCCCTTTATTTCTATATGTTTTTTTTTCCTTTCTTTATCTTTAAGGAAACCTTAACACCAAAAATTTGAAGCCCACACCCTTTAAGGGACTGCACGAAATGCTGCCAGCATTCAAGGTTTATTCCTATCTTTTTACAAAAGCCCACTTTCCTTTTAAAAAATAATAAAATCATATGAGATATAAGATAGTAAGGACACTATGATTGGCACTAGAAAATAATCGTCATCTTCATTAATAAATTGGATTGTACAATGAGTTAGTACAACTCTGCAGAATGAGCATGCTCTGAAAATTCTCTCCGAGAGGCTTCTCACCGACGTAGTCTCTACCAACTACTTTCTCCCTCTAGAGATCTCCTAAAAGTTCACACTATTTCTATCTTCACGTACGTGTACATATTCTTTTGAATTTGATAGTTACATATGACACCTTGCAAAATTTTAGAGATACAATTTCTTAGATAATACGTATTACAAAATAGTCTAGACTAGCAACGGCATAACACTGGCACATACAATGAATTGAACTCAGGATGGATTACTCTACTCTTGTCATATACAAATTCATAAACAAATAATATTACGTTGTGGGGCTGCTATCTCCACGTCAACATGAAACTTATCCTCCGAACTAGGGCTCATTGGATGTCCCCATTAAGCTTTCCAGCCTACTTGAGTCACTTTACCTTTTGCACAATATGCTTACAAAAGGTTGATAAAATTTTCATTCTCTTTATCTGCTTCAACTAAGTGCACCTGCATTTTTGGTTACTCTCAACTTTTCTTTCGCATCTCTTAGTCATTTTCTTCTAACTGCTTTTGTAGTTCAATAATCTTCCGTAGTCCTTTGGAATTTAAGCTTCTTTATGTTCTACCATCTCCATCTTCTCTTGAAATCACTTTTCTAGCATCCTTTACATGATTCTCTAGCTCTTGTATGTTATTCATCTTTGCAAGGGCAATCTCTAAAGTATTTGAGAAAGAAAAAATAATGATACTCTAATGATGAATTTTCCCCTTGCAACAGATCAACATTCTTCTTTAAAGTTTCCTTATCCACTAAAGATTAAGACTTCTATATTGTTTCCTCTTTCAATAGATTCCTCTTTGACGAAGGAGATAAAATGTTTGTTTAAGTGCTAGAAAGATCAAACTCAGTATCCATAGGGAAGTGCACTAAGATTTCACTAATTGTTGACCCTAGAATGTAGTTAAAAAGCTTAGTGATGTTGCATACTGATTGGAGCTTCCCCTAGGTTGTAGATTCCATCTAGTATTTCATGTCTAGAAAACTTACAAAGTAAATTTCTAGGGAGGATAATCTAATGAAGGGTATTGCTTCTTTGCATGAAAGTGATAGCATACATCATTCTCTAGATAGGATACTAGATAGGAGATAAAAATGGTTGAGTGTTCGTATCATCTAGGATCACGTAGTAGCTTGGAGGATTACCACTTACTAATTCTACTTGGGAACTAGAAGTTCTCGTTTGCAAGTCTTTTCCTTCATTGATCATTAAGGAAAAGCATCTTCAAAAGGGGGAGAGAGTATTATGTGGTGGAATCTTCCTTGTCTTACTTTATCTTATGTCACCACCTATGGGTGAAAACCATGAGGTTAAATGAAGCATGTTGAATCTTATGCATATCATCCACGGACCACAATATGGCATAAGTAGAAACACTGTTCCCACTTGTTGAGCCACTACTCAACAATGTCAGTGAGGGCACTTGTAGAGCCATGGTAATGGGGCAACTTAAGATCCTTAAGCTACCACCTAGCCTCTCTTGTTGGAGTGCCCTCACTAGAGACCTCTCGAGTATGGTGCTCACTTGGAACTCCTAAATTTTTTTTATATAAAGGAAGTTTGGCCTTAGCCTACTCTCCCGACTTGTATTAAATAAAGGAAAAGAAAAGTACAAGTGAAGGGGACTAGTGCCCACGGGACCCCCTATGCCCCACAGAGCGGGGGAAGATCTTACAATGATTAGATGGCATTACAAAGAAGGTTAATCACCCTCTCCTCACCCACATGTGAAGAGATGGATAGGTATGTGTTGAAGATGAAGAGGTGTTGCAAAATCTTTGCTCTACACCAGCCAAATGAACTCCAGGAGTAGATGGTGGGCCCTTTTAGCTTGCCAATGGATGTATTAGACACCCTATGTACCTTGGAAGATCACTCTCAAAAAGATAGATCAAAACAGATAAGTTGGAGTTAGCTCAGAGGTGAAAACTTGCTATTCTTGGTTGATACACCTGTCCAGTGTTTTACATAATTCTCTGAGCACAGCAGCAATTAGATTAATTCCTCTTGGGGAAGGCTAGGTAGCTTAAAGAGCTAACTTTAGAGAGTAATCTCATCAAAAATAACAAACCACACACTGAGAATGACTTTTAACAAGTGATGACATCATCCCGATTTTCACGGGCTGCTACAGAAATAGACCAGTGAGTAGAAAAATTAACATAACTCACGATGTAAGAATCCAATGATCATGAAAATTTGTATGCTTATACTAGACAGTAAGTTGAATCCAACAAGCGTAAAATCACTGAATTTGAATGAGTAAACACTGAGAAATGACTCTGACAAGATGACTGAAAAAGTTGGGTACCTGACAGAGAAGTGAAGATGAACATACCCTGTTGACTTCAAATGAACATAACTGAAGATTCCAACATCCAAATGACATGAAAATTTGTGAGCATATAGTAGACTTATAGAGCTAACTTTACCAAGTTAAATCACTGAAAATGATGAACCAAGTGCAGAGAAACAATCTCTGCAAGCTGACTGAGAAAAACTGAAGTAATGGCAGTGAGTAGTACACATCACAAGAACATGGAAAGATGAACTCAAATAATCATGAAAATGAAAGTATATTGCTTGTACAATACAATGACTTACTGATACATATGTGTGCCTTGTAATCACACCTTGATATGGCATAAAGCTAAGCTCTTGGAGGTCTTCACATAGATCTCTCTAACCACGACTAAAACTGCCATCTATTTATAGTTGAGTTTGGGAGGCTAACTTCCCTCAATCACTCTCCAATCAATCAATGATTGATTTGATTCTCTACCTACCACAAATCACGAATTCGTGGCTCCTCTTTCCATTCTTGATCATGTGGGCTCAACCACTTAAGATTCTCTTACTTTTACATTAAGTAAACTCTTCAAAAGTTACAAGAGGTAGTTCACAAGTGAACTTTACATAGTCTTCATTTTGAAGCTTCTTTAATGACTTTGTGAGACTCAAGCCAATACTTAGGCTTGTCATAGACTTGCTCCAACAGCTCCCCCTCAAGCCAAGTATGCTTGAGGTCTTCAATCTTCCAAGATTACCTGCAAACCAATCATAGCCTTGAATTTGCAAAGCTTTGTACCATCCAATGCTTTAGTTAGAATATCTGCACATTGTTGATGAGTGGACACATATGATATTTGAATCTCTTTGCTTAGAACCTTCTCTCGTACATAGTGATAATGAACTTCAATATGTTTAGTCCTTGCATGAAAAATAGGATTAGCAGCCAAATGAATAGAACTCATATTGTCACCAAAAATAGTTGGAGTTCCAAACTCCAATCCAAGATCTTTGAACAATGTCTTCATCCACATAGCTTCTTGTGTAGCTATGGCAAGACCTCTATATTCAGCTTCAGTAGAAGAGAGAGCAACTGTGGGTTGCTTCTTGGATGACCATGAAATAAGCTTTGAACCTGCAAAGGTAAGATAACCTGAAGTGCTCCTTCTATCTTCCTTGGAGCCAGCCCAATCTGCATCAGAAAATAGCTTCAAACCTAAATTAGATACATAAGGGTAGTAAAGTCCTTCATTTATGGTTCCTTTGAGATATTTGAGTATCCTTTTGGCAGCATCCATATGTGGTTTCCTTGGTGTGTGCATAAATTGGCTTAGCACACTCACACTGTAACATATATCTACTCTTGTCAATGTGGCATAGTTGAGACTACCCACTAGACTTTGATATGATGTGATGTCCTCTATGAGTTCACCTTCATGTGAGCTCAATTTGTGATTGACCTCCATTGGAGTACCTGCAATCTTACAATCTAACATCTTAAATTTTGCCAACATGTCCTTAATGTACTTTCTTTGAGTGAGAAACAAACCATGATCTTTGTAGACAACTTCCAAACCTAGGAAGTAGGTAAGTGAACCCAAATCACTTATCTTGAACTCTTCTCTCATCTGATCTTTGATCTTCTTCATACCATCTGCATCATTTCCTGTCAATATAATATCATCTACATATACACATAGGTAGATGACCTCGGAATTACTCTTTTTAATAAAGAGTGAAGGATCTGCTTTGCTTGGTTGAAAGCCTTTGTCCTGCAAGAATGAAACAAGCCTGAAATTCCAAGCTCTTGGAGCTTGCTTGAGACCATACAATGCTTTGTTAAGTTTACACACATAATCAGGATAAACTTGACTCTCAAAACCAGGTGGTTGTGCCATATATACCTCTTCTGTTATCCAACCATTCAAGAATGCATTCTTCACATCTAGTTGAAGTATCTTCCAATTCTTGGAAGAGGCAATACTAAGCAAAACCCTAATAGTAGGCATCTTTGCCACAGGAGAGAATGTCTCCTCATAATCAATTCCCTGAGTTTGTGCAAAGCCTTTTGCTACAAGCCTTGCCTTATACCTGTTAATGGAACCATCAGAATTCTTCTTGAGTTTATAGACCCATCTTGAGCCTATTACCTTCATGGATGAAGTCTTGGGCACCAAATCCCAAGTGTTGTTTTCCTCAAGTGCTTCAATCTCTTCCTTCATTGCATGCTTCCATTCTGTTTTTGCTTTGGCCTCTTCAAATGATGATGGCTCCTCTTGGTTTATGTCCTGTGCTATGTAGATAGAATGTTTAGTTACTAATGAGGTGTCAAACCCATACCTTTCTGGTTTTTTCTTTTCCCTCATAGATCTTCTTAGGCCATGATGTGATGATTCTACCTCATGTCCGAGTTCCTGCAATTTTGCTTTACCTTTAGACTTCCATGCTTTGATCTTTTCCATGTGAGATTCTTCATCATCCTCTGAGGTGTCTTGTTCTTCAATCTTTGATTGTTCTCTACCAAGCTTTGGAAAATCTTCTTCAAGATCATATGGTAAATTGATCTTCCTGCATGAATCTTCATACCATGAATTGTTCTCATCAAAAACTACATCTCTGCTTACCAAGAATCCTTTGTTGGTAGGGTTGTATAACCTGTAGCCCTTTTGATTGTTGTCATATCCAATAAATACACACCTTTCTGCCTTTGGATCCATCTTGCCTCTAACCTGTGAAGGAACATGAGCAAAAGCAATACATCCAAAAATTTTACAATGATCTAAGCTTGGCCTTCTTCCATTCCAAGCCTCATATGGAGTCATCCCATCAAGGGATTTTGAAGGCAACCTGTTAATCAAGTAAGTGGCTGTAGATACAGCCTCAGCCCATAAGTAATTAGGTAAATGCTTTTCATTTAACATAGACCTTGCAGCTTCAACAATTGTCCTATTCCTCCTTTCTGCCACTCCATTTTGCTCAGGAGTGTACCTTGTAGTTACCTCTCTTTTGATTCCTCTTTCTTGAAGAAAAGAATCAAAATCATGGGAGAAGTATTCTCCCCCTCCATCTGACCTTAGCCTTTTTAGTGATTTACCTGTTTGATTCTCCACAAGAGCCAAATATCTTTTGAAACATGAAAAAACTTCATCTTTGTGTTTCATAAAGAATAGGATAGTCCATCTGCTGCAATCATCAATAAAGGAAACATAATACCTTGATCCTGATATTGAAGCTTCCTTGCTTGGTCCCCATACATCTGTATGAACCAACTCCAAGAGATCTCCATGCATATAACCTTTCTTCATGAATGGTAACCTGTGAGACTTTCCAAATTGACATGCACTGCACTTATAAATCATATGTTGTTTTGACAAATTAGGAAGTCCAAGTACACTTTGGTCCCTGCAGATTTGCTTTAATGACCTTTCACCAATATGTGCTAACCTTTTGTGCCATACTTCCAATTCTGTGAGTGTCTGACTACCATAATTAAAGAGAGCAATGTTTCTAGTGTCCTGTAATTCAAATGTGAACAATCTACCTGTCTTTTCACCTTTTGCAATTCTTCTGAATCCTTGACTTGGATCTTCAACAAATGCTCCTGCCTTTGTGAACCTGACTTGCAACCCTTTCTCTACTATCTGCCCAACACTTATCAAATTCTTTGTAATGGAAGGGACATAGAGTACCTTACTGAGTAGGTTGATGTTTCCATCAGGTGCTTTGACATTGCCTATTTTCTCCACAGGATGTTTTGTATCATCTCCTGTTTGTACCTCATGCTTATTCCTTGGATCTTCTAAATCTGATAGGAGTGCCACATTTCCTGCCACATGATTTGAACAACCTGAATCTATGTAGAAAATATGCTCATCAGATTTACCTTGTGGCATAGCCATGTTCATGATCAATAATGAATCCTCTTTGTTTGAGTCTTCTGTGTAGTTATTGTAGTCTCTCCTTCCTTTGTAGCCTCCTTGATAGTTTGAATGATTGTAGTTGTTGTAGTTGCCATGGTAGTTGTTGAACCTTCCTCTTGAGTAGCCATAACTTCCTCTATTGTATCCTCTGCCTCTTTGATTCCTGGAATTCCTAAAGCAATTTTCAGTTGTATGATTAGTTAATCCACAAATAGAACATGAGTTGGAGTCTTGGGATCTCCCCCTGCCTTGTCTACCTCCTCTTCCTCTACCTCTGCCATGTCTTCCTCTACCTGCATAGTTAGCTTGATATGTACCTGCTTCATCATCCACTTTCTTTGCCTTTCCTTTGTTATCTTTAGACTTGCTTTTATCCGTGTATAAAGCTGAAGATTGATTACCTTTAGAGCTTTCTCCATTTTTGATAAGCTTTGCCTCTTGAGTAAGTAGTTGTCCAATGAGTGTGTTGAAATCAGGTACATGCATGTCCATGTACAAATCCATAGCTGTGGTGAATGCTTCCCACTTATCATCTGCCTTCAATCCATTGATGACCTGCCTTACAATTTGCTCTTCATCTATTACCTCTCCAATGCTTCCCAACTGATCTGCTATGTCCTTGAGCTTTGTGACAAAATCAGTCACATTTTGTTTGGGAGCCTTCTTGAGAGTTGTGAAATCCAGCCATAGTTGATGCTTCCTAGCTTTAGTACTTGAAGCAAAGAAAGCTTCAAGTGCATCCCACACTTCCTGAGATGTCTTACAACTTCTAATGTGAGGCAACAAAAAATCTGAGATAGAGTTGAGGAGATAAGACCTTGCAAGTGCATCCTTGGAGCACCATGTGCTCAATCTTTCTTGCTCTTCTTGTGTTGGTTGACTTTTGTTCCTGAAACTTGGCATAACTTCATCTCCAGCCACATAACCATATAAACTTCTACCTTGGAGATAAGCTTCCATTCTTAATGACCAAGCTGAGTAGTTACCTCTGTCCAATTTGTCAATTGATGAAGGAAATCCATCTGCCATGTTGTCCAACCTTGCTCTGATACCACTGTGAAGAGATGGATAGGTATGTGTTGAAGATGAAGAGGTGTTGCAAAATCTTTGCTCTACACCAGCCAAATGAACTCCAGGAGTAGATGGTGGGCCCTTTTAGCTTGCCAATGGATGTATTAGACACCCTATGTACCTTGGAAGATCACTCTCAAAAAGATAGATCAAAACAGATAAGTTGGAGTTAGCTCAGAGGTGAAAACTTGCTATTCTTGGTTGATACACCTGTCCAGTGTTTTACATAATTCTCTGAGCACAGCAGCAATTAGATTAATTCCTCTTGGGGAAGGCTAGGTAGCTTAAAGAGCTAACTTTAGAGAGTAATCTCATCAAAAATAACAAACCACACACTGAGAATGACTTTTAACAAGTGATAACATCATCCCGATTTTCACGGGCTGCTACAGAAATAGACCAGTGAGTAGAAAAATTAACATAACTCAAGATGTAAGAATCCAATGATCATGAAAATTTGTATTCTTATACTAGACAGTAAGCGGAATCCAACAAGCGTAAAATCACTGAATTTGAATGAGTAAACACTGAGAAATGACTCTGACAAGATGACTGAAAAAGTTGGGTACCTGACAGAGAAGTGAAGATGAACATACCCTGTTGACTTCAAATGAACATAACTGAAGATTCCAACATCCAAATGACATGAAAATTTGTGAGCATATAGTAGACTTATAGAGCTAACTTTACCAAGTTAAATCACTGAAAATGATGAACCAAGTGCAGAGAAACAATCTCTGCAAGCTGACTGAGAAAAACTGAAGTAATGGCAGTGAGTAGTACACATCACAAGAACATGGAAAGATGAACTCAAATAATCATGAAAATGAAAGTATATTGCTTGTACAATACAATGACTTACTGATACATATGTGTGCCTTGTAATCACACCTTGATATGGCATAAAGCTCAGCTCTTGGAGGTCTTCACATAGATCTCTCTAACCACGACTAAAACTGCCATCTATTTATAGTTGAGTTTGGGAGGCTAACTTCCCTCAATCACTCTCCAATCAATCAATGATTGATTTGATTCTCTACCTACCACAAATCACGAATTCGTGGCTCCTCTTTCCATTCTTGATCATGTGGGCTCAACCACTTAAGATTCTCTTACTTTTACATTAAGTAAACTCTTCAAAAGTTACAAGAGGTAGTTCACAAGTGAACTTTACATAGTCTTCATTTTGAAGCTTCTTTAATGACTTTGTGAGACTCAAGCCAATACTTAGGCTTGTCATAGACTTGCTCCAACACCACATGAGGGGCCCACTTGGGTTTAAGCTGGTTGTTGATCAAAAGGAGCACTTGATGATGCTTGAAGGGGAGGGGGGGGGGATTTCTTGTTGTTAGCGATTCTTTTACCAAGGAGGAACAATGATTTCTCAATCGACCACTCTTTGGGGGGGGTTGCCAAAGTTATAAGCACATCTTTCCCACCAGATCTTCCACAGGACCTCCCCTCTAATGGTGTTCCAGAGATTAGCAGAGCATCCGATCGCTTCTCCCAGTAGAGCGTGTTTCCAACTAATATGTTTTTGAAGTCTAGTTTTCTTTCCGACAATATGCTAGAGCTTGTTGGAGTTGGGATAAGTAAAGAAGATATGAGAAACATCTTCAATGGACCTGTAACAGGGCTTGCACCAGGGAGGCACCCCACATATTTTGCTAGCCTTGAGGTTGGTCCAGATACCATGATGGAGAATTTGCCATAGGAGAACTGGAACTCGTAACTTCATCCCTATGTCCCCAACATCAATCATGGCTTCTTCTTTCTTAGAGCTACATATGTGCTCTAAGATAGCTTGATGTGTGCTCTCTAATTGTGTGATTATTTTTCACATGGTCTCTATGAAATCTAGGGAATGTTGAGCCATGTGTGTGTCTTTCCACTAGGGGATGATGGTCTAGAATCCATATCTACAAAGGTGTGAGTTATTTTCTTTCTTTTTTTTCATTGCTCTCATGTATTTAATTAAATTTATGAGTGTGTATATGTACACCTGATGATATAAAGAGTGGCCCTAGGAAAACAACTAGTCACTAGATTTTGCAAAACATAACAACGAATTAAAATATTGTGTTAGTATGCTCTCTACTATGAATCAAGCAAGCATGCATAAAACTTTTTACACGTTTGATAGCATTTCAATGGTAAATTTATGATCCAAAAAAAAATCTAGATCTATCTACATGCACTTTAACCATACATGTGTCCTTGCAACCACAAAATCATTGTAAAAAACTATAGGGCACTACATGCTCTTTACCAAATTCACGCTTGAGGTATAGATAGCAACGATCACATTAGGACACTACATGCCCGTTCTTTTACCTCACCATACCTACATCATAGAGCATGCTACCAACCTAACTTGCATCTTAGACAAAAGTATAGAAGTTTATATACATGCTTACAAGCATTCATGCATTTTCAAAAGGTAGATACCTACTTTAAATGGCGGTTAATGCATGAAAAGAACAATTATAAAGAAACTATTTACAAGAAAGATTATGTCAAGATAATGGAATCCATGTGAAATAAAGGCTCAAAATTATCTTGAACCACCTTTTATACCTTTCGAAGTTGAAATCGATCGCTCTCATAACTTCGATTTCATTCTAATCAAGTTCAAGGCTCTAGACAAATGACTTTCAATGACTGAATGGTCAATTAAAAAGACTCATTCAAAAGCTCTTGAAGCAAGGATTTTGTAACAATCAAAATCCTCAATTTGGAATTGTAGAGAAAAAGTTATGGCCAAAAGAGTAAGTGTGGGTGTTGAAATCTAGCTCTTTTGAGAGGGGTATGTGAAGAAAATTGAGCTCCCACGAGAGAGGAATGGAATTCTCTTAAGCCTTCACACACGTACAGACCAAAGAGGGCATTTGAAGCTACTATATAAACCCATATACATAGTCTTCCATGCAAAAATAGATTATATAATGAGCTTGTGGTCATAGAACACCTCACATGGATCTATTAAGGTCAGTCAACAACTCTATACAAAATAGACTATGTAGAGATGTAGGATATGCAAAAATTAGGATTATAGAGATACACCAATTTCTCTAAACATAAAAATCATTTAATCCCTCATAGGGAAAGTAAAACACATACATAAGCTACTGAATGAAATTCAAAGCTCTTGAATTGGATATGTACACAAAGATTTACAACTCTTACAAGTAGACTATGTTTATACCTACAAAAGACTAGAGGGGGTGTGGGCTTGATAACTCCTCCTTACTCCTCCTTTGTGCATATAACACCCTCCTCTGCATTTTCCTAGCTTTTCTAGCTATGCTTGAGCTCCTTGAGCCTTGGTTGAATCTCTCTTTGAGCCTCCTTGAGTATATGTCTATTGTTCTTCAATGACCTATTAGACTTCCATGACTTCCATGGGAAGGGGACCATCCTTATAAGGTCCTCCAAGCATAAGTTGGCCTACCCATGTTCTTGGCTCGTGATATCTTGATACATGCCAAAATAATCTCCACCATTGATATATGGGGTAAATCCAATGATAGAAAGGTAGGATAAACAACCATTTGTTTGTAGCCCTTGATCTTGCTTAATCCACACTTAGGATCAAATCTAGTTCCAATGGCACATAACAAATATACACTTCCCCAAGTTAAGAAAGCTACTTTTGTTTCTAGCCCTTAATTTAGGTTGATCCTCATATAGGATCAATCCCAAATCCAATGGCTTAGAACTAAAATTCCTAACTGTTTCAGAGGTAATACGCATAGAAAAGTGAGCCCCAAAAATTTTCAATTTGTGGGCACAAATTTTCTTCTTCAAGTTTCTATGAAATACCTCATGAAGCCATGTAAATGCACTAGAGGAGTCCTCTGGATGCATAAATCCCAAAAGTTGTAACATAATCCTTGTAACATAGTAGGAAGTTAGCATTTTCCAATAAAAGTGTCAGTCCCTTGTGTAAAAGGACCATTTTTAGGGAACATGTATATAAGTCACTTGATGACTCTTTGTAAGGAATTTTTGTCATTGTGAGGAATCAAGCTGAATTTTAGAATTCGCCTCTTCTTTGTTGAGTATCTTCTTCTCCAAGAGCTTGTGTGTGCGTTTCATGCTTGAACTGTGTGTTCAGTAGTGTTGTCTACCCCATACCCTCTTGTTTTCATGACTTAATGTGTGCGTGAAGCTTGGTGAGTTGTCGTGTGGAAGTGGTGTTTCCTGGCATTCACTATTTTGCTCATAACTTGAAGTATGTTTGTCAAGTTCAACTAAAAATACATCATCAGGTGGATCTTTTCGAGAGCTTTGAAATGAACCCGCTATTGACTTTGTTTGGAGCTCTGAGCTAAGAGAAAAGTTCGAATTTGTTACTACTTTTACAAGTATCATGACATTCATTTTCAAAGGATTAAGGAGTAGGAGAGGTAGTTGTAGCATCCTCACTTCACTTACCATCATGTGGGCACATGTCCTCATACACTTTATATGTCTAACTTCATGGATTGATAATTAAACATGTACTAATCCACCACTATATGCACTTGTGGGGCAAGTAAGGTGTCGTTTCTGGGGAACTAGTCCAATCAAGGTGCCTACGTGATGGTGATAGCTACAGAGTGAACCTCCTCTAAAACCTACAAGTAGTTGAGCAATCAATATGTGATGTTCAACATCTTCATCTATGGATCCAAGACTATCTGCTAGATCCTTCATCTTAGTGACATAATCACTCATACTTTGACTGGGCTTCTTCTTGAATGTTGTAAACTCTTACCATAGACTTGCTTTCCTTGCTTTAGTGGTACTTTGGAAATGCTACTCCAATGCATTCCATATATCTTCAGCTGATTCCAATCCTCTGATGTGTGGAATCAAATGATCTAAGATTGTATTGTAGATGTAAGCTTTTGCACTTGCATCCTTCTTCTACCAATGCTTTAAAGCATCAAGTTCTTCTTTCTTTGCTCGGCTTTCATCTTCAAATATTGGCTTCTCTTCTTCACCACTTGAAGTTCTTTGTGTATGAAGATACTTTTGAAGTAACATGTTGATGCCTTGTGTCTTTGAATGCTTCATCTTTCAAACTTTAATGAAAACTTTTCAAAAAACTTCTCGTACCTTTGATGCCTTCTGCTCTCGAGAACCTTTCTGCTCTGATACCACCTGTTGATGTGTGAAACATCACAAGAAATGAACTAATGTGACACTAGAACACCTCTATGGTCACCATTAACTCAATGTTTTTCCAAACTTTGAGAAAAGATTGCTTAAACTGAAAACTTTGCTTTTACAAAAATTTCTAGTCATAGAAATGACATATCTTCACTATTTTGCTTATTTCTCTTAGCACAGATATTATTTCTCCAAGATATTTTGGTGGATGAAAGTAGAAGAGAAGATCTTTCCAACAAGCTATTATCTGCAAGAAATGAATCTCCACAACTCAAGCTATGGTCTTCACAAATGACTGTCTAACTGCCAAAATTGGAAATTTTGCCTGTTATAATAAGAGCGCCTGTCTAAAAATGGAAATTAGATGCCTAGCATCGACTTGCAATGAGAATTCGATGTCAGGCATTGACTTGAGGTGTTTTAGCCACTTTTCAACAGGGATTCGATGTCAGGCATTGACTTCCCACATAAAACCTCAACCTTTCAGATGCCAAAACAATATATGATTTCATGCACACTTCAAACATCACTTATCAACTGCAATTCGATGCCAGGCATCGAGTTGCTCCAACAAGGTCACGATTTGCAAACATTTGAGCACTGAATGAAATAGATAAATGAAAATATGATTTATCAGCATAGATTCGATGCCAGGCATCGAGTTGCTTGGAAAACGTGAACTTTTGAACTCATCACACAATAGACAAGCATGGAGATGGAGGAGAGAGTCTCATACACAGAACTTTACTCAGTTCTTCTCATAGCTATGAAAAACTCAGAAGTTTACAGGTGCTTTCTCACTCAGAGAAGCCCGACTATACTCAGTCATACAAAAATAAACTTTTTCTCACTCTAACTACCTCTCTTGCACATCGTGTTAGATGAAACAAACTAACTTATATAGTTTTTCTCAATCTTGTGACTTTTAAAAAACTTGTAGAACTAAAGTGAACTAACTTTACAAATATAATACACTTGTGAATTTGTCCCTTCACATAGGCATGTGGTTTTCTTCTAAAGCTTTGACCTTCAAATATATGTCCAATTAGTGATTGTTTCTCCACCATTCAGAGCTCTCAGCTGAGAGAAAAGTTTGAATTTGTGCTTACTATTGTTACAAGTATCTCGACATGCATTTTCAGAGGATTAAGGAGTAGGAGAGGTAGTTGAACTGAGTTACATGCATTCTAGCATCATCACTTCACTTATCATCATGTGTGTGCATGTCCTCATACACTTGATATGTCTAACTTCACAGATCAATAATTAAACATGTATTAATCCACCACTATATGCACTTGTGGGGTGATTGACGTACAGTCTCAGTTGACACAAGTCCTTAAGGTCCTACAACTTAGGTACACACTAATTATCCATCTACAGTGGACTCTAGACCTCATCTGACCTCAAAGTCAAGAACCTACCAATGTCCAACACTCTCACATGGCTTCTCCTCATAATGGGGGCCTTACAAAATAGAGTGCTATGGAACAATGGTGGTATTACATAAGCGTGAGGCATTGAGCATATCTAACATCCTACCTCAATGGCCACCTAGAGCTTGCGTAATTCACACTTTCAACACTCCCTCTCAAGATTAAGGTGGTAGTGTCCATATCAAGTAAGCTCATAGCTTTTGAAAACTTTCTTAACTTGGTCACATCCAAGATTTTGGTGAAGATATCTATAACTTGGTCCTTTGTGCCTAAATATGAGATTTCGAACTCTCTTCCAAGCTTCTCTTTGATGTTCCTTATGTCTGCATCATCATCTCTTGTCACAAGGAGATCATCTACATATATGCATATCAAACATATCTTGTCATTTTTGTTCTTCATATACAAGGATGGATCTGCATCACTTGGAGAGAAACCACATCTCTTTAAGAAATCCACTAGCCACTCATTCCAAGCCCTTGGGGCTTGCTTAAGGCCATACACGACCTTGTCCAACCTACAAACATTGGTAGGATGTTGTGGATCTACATACCCTTGAGTTTGTTCCATGAACACCTCTTCTTGTAACTCTCCATTCAAGAAAGCATTATTTATGTCCATTTGGTAGATAGGCCACCTCCTTGCTCCACATAAGGCTATGAGCTGTAATGGTAGCCTTATTTGCCACTGGGCTAAAGGTCTCCTCATAATCCACCCCTTGTGTCTGTGTGAAGCCTTTGGCTACTAGTCTAGCCTTGTACCTTGCCAAGCTGCCATCTGCATTCCTCTTGGTCTTTTACACCCATCTGTTTTGGACTATCTTCATGCCTTCCTTATTGGGTACTAGTTCCCAGTTGTTGTTCTCCTTGAGAGCTTTGAACACTTCATACATAGCCTCCCTCCACTCTAGTTTGATCTTTGCCTCCTCATAAGAATCTAGATCTTGATCTGCAATGACATTCATCATGTAAGCATAGTGTTTTGCCATGAAAGAACCATATGTATACCTTTGTGGGGGTGCCTTCTTCCTTTTAGACCTCCTCTCTTGACCTTTTGGATATTGCTTCTTGAGTCTATTGGTATTAGGAGTAATGAACTTCTCAAGTTCTTCCTCTTTTGACTCCTCTTGAGCTTCCCAAGTGTCATAGTTTGTCTCTTGCAGCCTTCTATACTTTGAAGTATGGTCTTTCATAATAATAAGTGTAAGAGTGATCATATGAGTGTACCTTAGATGTAGAAGCCTCTGGCCCACTGATTGTGATGGACTCTTGAGGTTGAATCTGTACATCAAAGTCTGCATACTCCCCTTGATTCTCTTCATCTAACTTTGCCTTGCCCTTGTCTCCATACCATGACCTTGACTCATCAAACACATCTTTTGAAAGATATAGCTTCTTTGAGAGAGGGTTGTAGCACTTGTAGCCGTTTTTCTCATTTGAGTAGCCAATGAACACACATTTCTCACTCTTGGGCTCTAAATTTGTTCTCACTTCAGTAGGAACATGAACAAAGCACACACATCCAAATACCTTGAGGTGCTCCATGGTTGGTTTCCATAATAGACTTCATGTGGATTCAAGTTGTGCACACCACCTATACGAACCCTGTTTATCAAGTAACAAGCTGTATTCACAGCCTCCGCCCAATAAAAGAATGGTAAGATACCTTCATTTATGAGACATCTAACTATCTCAATCGAATGCCTATTCTTCATCTCTGCAACACCATTTTGTTGACTGCATGTAAACTGCCTCTTTATGCCATTTTCTTGCAAGTACTTTGTGAATTCCTTGGAGAAATACTCTCCCCCTCCATCTGACCTCAATATCTTGATGTGTGCATCACATTCTTTCTCAACAAGGGAGCTAAACTTTTGAAAGCATGAAAATATCTCTGATTTTTCCTTGATAACATATAGCCATACCTTTCGTGAGTGGTCATGAGAATGACAAAGTACCTAGATCCTCCCAATGAATCCTCTCTGCTAGGTCCCCATACATCTAAGTGTATAAACTCTAAGAGATTAGAGGATCTGTACTCACTCCTTGGAACTGGCTTCCTTGCTTGATACCTAGCTGACAAGCATCACAAAACTTGTGTAGATCTTGGCCTTCAAGATTTGGTAGTCCGTGTACTAAACCTGCTTTACACATGCATTTTAAATTCGGAATATTGATATGTCCTATCCTCTTCTGCCAAAGATCAATCCCTACAATCCTTTTGTTTCCAATCATCACATAACATACCTTGTTGTGTGTAGGAGAAACATCTAGTGTGAAAAATCTACCTTATTTCCTTCCCTTGGCAATGACCTTTCCTGCTTGCTTCACCATGCATCCTTTTGCATCAAATATAACCTGCATACCTCTTTCTAGCATCTATCCTAGAGAGATAAGGTTCTTGGAAATAGATGGAACATCGAGCACATCTTTAAGAGTCTTGAAAGAATTAACTTAACCTGGCTTCACATCTCCCACATGTGTAATGGGATGCTCAATGTTATCTCATGTCTCCACACAACCTTTTGAGCTTGGGACATGCTTATGAACAAAAGATTCCTTCATACATGACATGTGATTAGAGCATTGAGAGTCTATGTACCACTTTGTGTCCTTGGGATCACTAGTGTAGCCATGTTTCATGGCTAGGAGGGTCTCCTTCTCATCGTCCTTCTTGGAGTTCTTAGCGTCATTCCCTTGCTCCTTCTTCTTCTTGCCTTTTTCATTCTTGAACCAACAATTTCAAGCAATATGATTTTTCTTACCACACATAAAACAAGTTTTACTTTGATGAGGGTTGTTCTTCCCTTTCCCATTCTTGCCCTTCCTTAAAGATGATGCCTTGCTATCTTCTTCTGAAATTGAATCTTCTTCCTTGGACTATTTCTGCTTGCTTTTTCCTCCTTTCCCCTTCTTTCCACTCTTGTGTTTGCCTTTGCTAGCATATAGGACCTTTGAGTGATCGTCCTTCTTGGATGTGTCTCCTATGGAAACTTCTTCTACCACTACGTGTGGCCTCAATAGTTGGTAAAGGATCTCTATACAAGATGGTAGTAATGAGGGGTTTCCACTTATCTTCCCCTCTCAGCCCATCGAGAGTGATTTGTACAAGGTCTTCCTCATCTACTTTGCAGCCAACGGAGTTCATTCTTGAGCTGCATCTTTCTACTTCTTGTGGAAACACTATTCATGAGAATCATGAACGTGGCTGGCACATTAGGGAGACCGAATGGTATCACTAAAAACTCGTAATATTCGTACCTAGCCCTAAAAGTAGTCTTAGGTACATCATCTATTTAATGCATATCTAATGATAACCAGACCTCAGATCAAGCTTAGTGAAATACATAGCTTCTTGTAATTGGTTGAATGGATCATCCAATCTAGGCATTAGAAATCTATTCTTAACCATGACTTTATTTAATGCTCTATAGTCAATACAAAGTCTCATAGAGCCATCTTTTTTCTTTACTAGGAGCATTGGTGATGCTCATTGGGAATTACTAGGTTTAATGAATCATTTTTCTAAGTAATCCTGTATATGAGTTTCTACTTCCTGATGTTGAGCTAAAATAAGTCTGTAAGGAGGCTTACCAATGGCTTTAGTGTTAGTAACTAGGTCTATGGCATGGTCAATTTCTCCCCTATTAGGTGGCAATCCAGTGCCTAGATGAACATGAAATACATATTTATATTCAACATGACTTGTTTAAAGCTTTTAAATACTTTTTCAAGCAAGAAAGAGAGTTTTCATTAGTTACATTATGCTGAAAAAAAGATACATATGAAATGTCGAAGTCATCAATAGGCTAATGAGCGTCTAATACAAACAAAGAACAAATGTCCTGCATGTCATGTGGATCAAATAAAGTGTGTAATTGCATGCATGAAATAAGAGGTGTACTAGGTACATCCCTTCCACCTTGAATACAAAATTTAATTCCTGCTTTAATAAATTCAATACTATTGTTATGATAACTGCGTTTAAGTATTTCTCTTGAACCCCATAATTGTTCGTTGCCCAAAACTAGGTTTGTTATTTCCATATTCATTATTTGGAAATCTAAATGATCAACATATCCTTGCATCTTGATTTCCAATTGGATACCATAGTATCTCATAATCTTTTATCATTCCCTTGAATCATAGATACAACTTATTTATGTGCACTAGGTTGTTAGCGAATCTTAAGCTTTTTGACTAGAGCATAATTTATGAAATTTTGAGTTGCAGAATCATCAATCATGATCCACACTATAGTCCCATTAATATGAACATGGAGTTTAACCAAATCATGGGGCCCAAATTGCTTCGACCACATAGATTGAGTTAAAGAACACGTATGCTTGACATCCTCATCCATATCTTCCACTTCTTTGTAGCTAGAGCTACCATAAATAGGAAGTAATTTCTACACTAGGCAGATTGCTTTTTTGCCATGCCGTTGGCTGGCATGAGGGAGGATCTCAACGATCAAGGCAGATAGAGGTTCCCAGTACTTCCCGGGAGGTCACTCATCCCAGTATTGTTCCCCTTGGAGGTCACTTAATTGTGGTGATCTCTTGCCATGAAGCTACACCCTTGTAGTATCTGAAGAAGGGGAAAGACTGAGGTTAACATCACCTTGAACATATTTTGGTCCCTCAAAGCTTCATTCTTTGCTTTCAAAGCCTATTGTTGAAGCATTTTTTGGGTGATTTATGGAGCCATTTTGGAGAATGTTCATGCATAGATCTCTTCACATAGTTTCAAGAACATCAAGAAGAATGTTCTTTGTACTTCTTCAAAAATAAGTACTCACCTTTGGGGCCGTGTTTTCAGCCACACTTGTAAAATTACAAGTTTCTCAAAAGGTCTTCAGTTGTGGAGGGAGCATCCACTACAAATTTATGCAGGTTTTTGAACCTAAACAACACAGTTGACAGACACTTGCAAGTGTTGTTGGCTAGTTTTTGGGTTGTGCATTCAACCTTTCAATGTAATTTTACTGCATATATTGAGCATATATACACTATGTATGCTTCTGTGTATACCACTTATGTACATCCATGAAGTCATTGATATAACACTTACATTTTTTGCATAAAGCCTTTTTACGTTTGATAAAGAGGGTCGTGGTGAGGTTTTCTTAACTGGTAGACACCCAGATGTCAAGGTCTCTTTGGTGATGCAGGTGGAAGACTTACCCAGCCTTACCATAGGAGATGTATGATAGTTGTTCATAGGTGCTCGATAAGCCTAGTTGGCTTCTTTCGGGTAACTCATTATATGTAGTGGAGTCGATGATTCACTATGCAAGTAAACATGTTAGTACTTGCAGTTCTATGTGAAGATTGTTGAATTCTCTCCGAGAATCTGACATTTGGTCATCCTTCTTTGAGCCTTAGTGGTGTTTGGACTCTTCTAGCTCCATTATCATTCTATTCAGTTGTCTACCGTCATGGCATCAGAGGTCTCAAGCATGTCTAGTGGATCAGGGTCTAGTGCCAGTGTTCCAAGGAGGAGCTATAACTTGCAGGGCAAAGACCATTTTGAGATCTAAAAATTTGATGGCACAAAATTTTCTCTATGGAGAATCATATTAAAGATGTGCTAATTCAAAGGAGGCAATGGAACCTAGTAAATGGAATCTCAAAGAAGCCTGCTGACATGGATGAAGATGATTGGGATGAGTTAGATGAAATGGTTAGGTCTACCATTCAATCACACCTGACAGATAACGTTTACTTTACAACATTAGACTATGAAAGTGCAGAGGAGCTTTGGAAGAAGTTATGCAATACATATGAAAAAGAGACGACATCAAATAAAGTGTATATGATGAGAAAGTTATATAACCTTCGCATGAAGGACATAGATAGTGTTGCTGCTCCTAAATGAGTTTGATGCTATAGTCTCCCAGTTACATGCTTAGAAAATGGATATGGATAATGAAATGAAAGCATCTTGTTGTTATGCACCTTTCCATCATCATGGGATACGTTTTGCATAGCTATTAACAATAGTGCACATGGTGGTAAACTAGTCTATGCTGACATATGTGGAGCACTCTTGAGTGAGGAGATTCGTAGAAAATCTATGGTTGGTAGTGAGAGTGGAGATGCATATAATGTTCATGATTCTTACCAAGGAAAGAATCAACAACATGGTATGAGCAAGAACAAGGAAAAGAATGGTCAATGGAATAAGAGTAGAAGTAAATCAAGGAAGAGAGATATCAAATGCCATTATTGTCATAAGAAAGGACACATGAAGAAAGAGTGTTATGCATTAAAGAATGCTAAAGGTAAAGGACAAAATGTTGATGGGCATGTTAAACAGTTACCTACACCATCTAGTGTGACTATGAAGATTGAAGAAATTAATGCTATTTTTGATGATGATGATGTGTTGACACTTGATAGTATTGTGCCAACTGAGTCTCTTATGGATGATTCTCTTTCCTACACATGGTTATTAGATTCTGGTGCTTCTTTCCATGTGATACCACACAGAGAATGGTTCTTTAATTATGCAGCAAAGTCTCTTGGTACCGTGAAACTTGGTGACTCTTACAAGTGTGATGTTGTTGGGATTGGAGATGTGGTTGTGCAGTTCATTGACGGTTCAAAATTTACTATGCATAATGTACACCATGTACCTCAGTTATCATGTAGGTTGATGTCAATTGGTCAACTTGATGACCTTGGTTACAAGGTGGTATTCTATGCTCAGTCCTTTCGCATATCAAAGGGCAATATGGTTATTGCAAAACGAAGAAAAGTCTGCTCACTTTATCCTTTACTTGTATCATAGAAAGAACACTTGTTAGCTGTTACTGAGCAACCTATGGCTTGCATTTGGCATGGTCATTTGGTCCATATATCTCCTACTGGAATGGAAAACCTTTCTCGTTCTGGCTACTTAGCTATGTTATCTTTCTTTGATTTTTCATTTTGTGAGCATTGTCAATATGAAAAGCAAACCAAAAATGTGCATAGAATGCACATTGACTCTTCAATTCAGCCTTTAGATTTCGTTCATACAAATGTGTGTGGTCCTATGCCCACAAGGTCATTAGGTGGTTGTCTTTACTTTGTCACTTTCATAGATGATGCTACTAGAAAAGTTTGGGTATATCCTATCAAATCAAAGGATGAGGTATTCCCTACTTTCAGAAAATGGCTTGCTTTAGTTGAGACTGAAAAAGGAACTAAGCTCAAAGCTTTACATTTAGATAATGGGGGTGAGTATACCTCACATGAATTCAGCCTTTTCTACTAGTTTAGAGGAATTCGTAGAGAGTTTATAGCTCCTTATACCCCAATATAGAATGGTGTAGCTGAAAGGATGAATAGAACTATTCATGATAGAGTAGTCTCTATGTTGCATCATGCAAACCTTTCACAAGGCTTTTGGGAAGAAGTAATATTGATTCCAACTCATGTGATTAACCTTTCACCTAGCACTACCAAAGGTCTGAAAGTGGGACAAGCGTTATGGACAGGGAAGCCACCATATTATGATAATCTTCGAGTTTTTGGGTGTGAAGCATATGTTTAGATGCTATGCATGTGTCTCACATCCACCTGATAGATATGTTCCGGGTTTAGATTTTGTTATGCTAACAGATACCGGTGAGCCTTCTTGCTACAAAGAGGCTATGCAAACAGAGGATCATGTCAAGTGGGAGCGTGCCATGAAGAGTGATTTGGATTCTATTTAGAAGAATGGTACGTGGGATTTAGTACCTTTGCCAAAGGGTAGTAAAGCTTTACCATGTAAATGGGTATATAAGCTAAAATTCACTTAGGATAGTGCTTCTCCAAACTATAAAGCATGACTTGTTGCAAAGGGTTTTAAGCAACAACGTGGTGTTGATTTCGAGGAAATCTTCTCTCCAGTGGTCAAGTTGACTACCCTGTGCATGTTTCTTGGATTCGTTGCAATGGAGGACTTAGAGCTAGTCCAAATGGATGTGAAAACTACTTTCTTGAATGGAGATCTTACAGATGAGATCTATATGGAACAACCACAGGGTTATGTAGTTCCTGGCAAGGAAAGTCTAGTTTGTAAGCCCAAGAAGAGCTTGTATGGACTTAAACAGTCCCTTACACAATGGTACCAAATGTTTGATGCTTTTATGAAGTCTCAAGGCTATTCTCGAAGCAATGAGGATCATTGTCTCTACACAAAGGGATGCTCCGATGGCAACTTGATATGCTTGATACTTTATGTCGATGATATGTTGATTGCTCGGAAGTCCTCTTATGACTCGTTAATTCTCAAAAATAAGTTGAGTCAAACATTTGATATGAAGGATTTGGGGGATGGCAAACATATTCTTGGCATGTGCATTACTCGTGATAGGAGTAAAAGATGCATATTCTTGTCTCAAAGTGAGTACATAGCCAAAGTACTTCACAGATTCAATATGCAGGGTGGAGAGGCATTGAGTACACCTTTACCCACATACGTGAAATTGAGCAATGATGATTGCCCCAAATCAGATGAGGAAAAGGAATTCATGAACAAAATTCCCTATCAGTCTGTTGTTGGTAGTCTCATGTATGCCATGGTAGGTACGAGACCAGACCTTGCATTTGCAGTGGGAGTTGTGAGCAGATATATCTCTAATCCTGGCAAGAAACATTGGGAAGCGGCCAAGATGATTTTGAGATATCTGAGTGGCACTAAGGACAAGTGTCTATGCTTAAGTAGAGGGAAAGAATTCATTATTGGTTACACAGATTCTGACTATGCTAGTTGCGTAGACAATCATAAGTCTACATCAAGGTACATTTTTCATTTTGCTGGAGGTGCTATCTCTTGGAGATCTCATCTTCAAGAATGAACAACTATTTCCACCACAGAAGTAGCGTATGTTGCAACAAGTGAGGCATGTAAGGAAGCATTAGCATGTACCTCATTTGCTCAGTGATAGTAAGAGTGCCATTGCTTTGGCTAAGAATCTGGTCTATCATGCAAAGACCAAACACATTGAGGTGAGGTATCACTTCATTAGAGATTGCTTAGCCATTAAGTGCATTATTCTTGAGAAGGTTCACACTCGAGATAATGTTGCAGATGCTTTGACTAAAGCTCTACCTTATGATAGCTTTTGACACTGTTGTCACTTGATGTGGGTTACTTGATTCATGATCTTACATAGTCAGTTGTATACTGTGTAACATGCCCATCAGGTGGGAGGAAAATCTTGTATAGTTACACTCAAGTATTCTTTATCATTCTTTATTTTTCTCCCATTGTTACTTTTGCCATATTGGCCTTTAGTGGGATATTGTTACCGTTAGTGTCCATGTGAAAGGACAAATGGCCACTGAATACTTCTTTGTATATGTTCTTTAATAAAATATATAGTGGTCTGGTCAGCCACAGACTGTAAGTTTGATCGCATTTGTAACACCTAAGAAGTCTATGTTTGTGCTCTCTATGTACTATGTTTTTCTGCATATTCTGCAGCCTCTGTGCAAAGTACAATGTGCAGCACCTGTAGCTTGGTTTTCTACTCCAAGGATATCATCGTGGAGCTCTCGAGAAGGAGAGCACATATGGGGCATGGCCACTGAAATACTTCATTTAGGAGGATTTTTTCTCCCATCTAGTATACAAACCTATAACCCTAACTAGTCATTTATCTTTTGAACATTCACTTGGTAATACATTCTATGTTGTGTTATGTTCCAAGGGCCTTTTTCTTCTTCTTCCTTGTGTTATTTGTGTGCCTTAATGGGGAGTATGAACCAAAATTGAATAAAAGGTAAATTGAGGATTAAAATGTATATAGAGTGAATCACAGGTGACACATCTATGGTTGATACGTGTTAGGATGAAAAAGGATGGCCACAAAAAATAGGCTTGGATATTTCTTGGTCTAGGTGCTAGAAGTACATTATTTGTTCATTTGATAGATTTATAAGTAGATTGAAAGAGAATGTGGTTTGAACTGAGAGATCTTAGTTTCTTCAAGATGTTTCCATTTTTGGTAAAATATTGTGCAAAATCACGCAGAAACATTGGTAATTATTCCAATTAGCTATGGCCATAGTTGAAATGACAAAAACTAAACATCAGAGGAATTTTTAAGCATAATTTATGCTCGTTCTAGTCCAATGTGCAGTATTAAAAACTCCTTGAACGTAAGGCGAGGGGTACACGATAGACCCAAATTCTTGGAACAAAAATTCTATAAGAAAACTAAATCACGCCGTTGATTCTTGTTGCCACAAGTCATATTGAAAGAGTCATATTCCATTATTTGTTTCCAAAATTTGTGGACCAAATCTGAACGAAATTTCACAATCCATAAACAATCAGATTGCTTTGTATGAAATCAATTTGGTTTAAAGTGATAATATTCTAGAATAAAAGTCTCATACTTTATGCTACATTTAGTATGAAGCACTACATAGTGAAAAAAAATGGTGATACATTGCATCACGACATTAATGAGAGTGGAAGCCAATAGCATTAGAAATTCTTGGTTTTGCTTAATGTATAAGAAAGGCAAACAAAATTGGTAACCTTTTTTACTCGTTCCGTTTGAGGTTAGAAGGATGGAAAACCCTAAGGAAGCTACTACCTGAAAGCATGCCCTACTTGGATAAACAATTTTCTATTATTTTCAACACTAGAATGCGATTAGAGAAGACGAAATTGTAAAATATTTTGTTACAAAGAGATATAACGGGTTTTGGACAAAGCTTAGAAGAACCTCCATTCAAATACTTGAATGCCTAGCTGATCATGTGAAATAATACTATGAATAAGGCTTCCATTAGGCGCTTTTATATAATTCTATTTTTATAAAGTAGTTCGTTCTCCCAAACTTTTCCGGTGTAAGTGTTACTCAATTGAACATACAAGTGAATGGGCATGACATCTACAAAACTCTCTAGATGTCACAAAGAATGGGCATGCCATCTACAAAACTCTCTATATTTCTCAAAGAATGGGCATGCCATCTACACAACTCTCTATTCTCACAAAGCAAGAACATACAACCATATGGAAGCAAGAACATACACTCGTATGAAGGTTTCAGTTGTACGGAGGACGATTTCAGGGTAGAAATTTCTTAACGACAAGCGGCCTAAATAGAGGTCTTCTCCTTTGAAGACAAGAGTTTTGTACTTTGGTTTGCAAGCACCGTCATAGAGGCCTTCTCCTTGGATCATTGTTTACAAGCCATAGCTCTCACCCAAAGGCCTCCAAGCTTCCAAAAATAGCTCACACTATGCAGATCCAACCACTCCATGGACTTGACCGCGCATTGGCCTAATGACAAGGTCGATCCCACTAATCTTGTATTTTATTTCGCCCTATCTACCTCTTAACTTTTTCCTAATAAATACAATGAATACAATTTATTTTTCATATAGGAACACATAATATTAATCGGATAGACGTGAGCACATGGCCCTACTTTGCTTCTTGGGCTTGATCTTGTCGTGGAGCAAAAGCTTCACAAGGAACAAGATGAAAGCTGCAAGCTGGCGCTTGATCCATGCTTCTCCTACCCACCGTCGTCACCACTACTACTTCCACATGTTTCATATAATGTCTTACCATCTTCATCATTAGATTTTGTCAATTCTCTCAATCTTGCCTGGCTGATTCCAAAGGCCGGGTTGGATTGTCCCTGTTTCTCGCTTTTGCTCCCATCTCTGCTACTAACATTGGCTCTCTCTCTCTCTCTCTCTCTCTCTCTCTCTCTCTCTCTCGTATGTGCTTGTTTTTGGATTTCTTTCGAGGGGTCAGCCTCACGGTGCTCGTGACTGCCAAAGGCAACCTCCTTTCCACGGTCAATTAAAATGTTTGAAATTTCCCTTCTGCTCATGGTGTACCCCTCCCCGACCAATGTACTGCCCACTTCTCTTCTTCTCGAGTCCCGACGCTCTACGTTGTCTGCAAGCCCCCCGTTCGCTATAATCTTCTCCATCTCTCCATTGATTTTTTCTTTCGACAGTCTGTCTCCGGATGACGACCACGACCTCATGAGCGCCTTACATCCTCGTTTGCCGGCCGAAGTCCCCGACAACCAGTCTTCAGGTCTCAACTCTCACATACTCTACCGCGGCCCGCAAGTTGCGCTCTTTTCCCACGTGTACTGCAGGCAACATCTCACATCAAACAGTCTCTCGCGCGCACGCATACACACAGGTTTCTCTGCGAACTTCAGCCTTCAGCTGGAGCTACAGAGACACCCTCTCTATATCTGTGCCTGTCCGCCGCGCAAAAGTCTCTACTCTCGACTTTCATCTATGAACATCCCACTCCACAGTGCAAACTGTGCGACTGTGCAGTGCGCACAGCGCCTTTCTCCGATCGTACATGTTCAGGAATTCACTCTCTTCCTTGTTACGCAGTCCTACACATTTGCCGTTCGTTGCTCATGGCTTCCGGGAGTTCCCCTTACATGCATCTTGCTGCCTGGAATTTCACATTGTTAATCCCATTGCAAATTCGATTACATCCTTGATCACATTGCGTATCCCCATTGCTCATCTTTCTCACAAATACTCAATGTCCATAAATTCTTAAGCTTCTACTCTTTTTGAATCTTTTTTCAATTTGATATCTCGCGAAGTTTCAACCGACTTTACAAGAAAGGTTTGAATTAATAGAGAGAAGAAAATTACAAGAGAAGAAATGTTCTGTATATATTAAAGTTTATTAATTTATTCCTTTGATTTGCACATATATCGTTTAACACAGAAAAGCTTTAAATTAAACAAGAGAAAACATTAAAAAAGCGTTATATGAAAGAACAAAGAAGAGACCTATTGAACTACCTCTTATGAAAAAAATAAAGAAACCTATTGATACACATATCTACATGTGTATCACAAAACCTTATTAAGTTTTTGAATTTACGTTCATTATCTGTGATTCTCCGTCGATCTCGCGCACGTCCTTTGTATGCCTGCAGAAACTAACGTTCCTGAATCCATTCGGATCTTTGCTACATCACGCGGATATAATTTACATGTTTTTCAATCTAATCCCCTTCATGAGGTTTCTTTTCTTGTTAAGTTTACTTCTTTGAAGAAAGGTCATCCACTGTTTAAAGACTCTTTTGAAATTTTTAATTCTCTTTTTCTGAGGAGAGAAGATATTTCTGTAAAAAGTAATATTTGAGAAACTATTAAAATTAATCGCAAATAGTTCTTTCCATTCCAGTGAAAGACAAAGTTTCTTTGCATTCTCCTCTCTTAAAACTTAGGAATAATCTGACATCTAATTCCTTTCACATGTCTATTGAGACTTACGTTTCTATTATTCTGAGTTTACGTTCTTAGTCCCTTTGTCCACGTTCCCAATCTTTTCATCAACGTCCTTAGATTTTTAATGTTCCATTCTTAGTTTCTTCCTCTTTCTGTAGGTGTCAGGAGATGGCCGCTTTATATGCTTCTCTCATATCCTGGGCCAGTGCCCCCCGATTGGCAAGAGTCTCTCTCTCTCTCTCTCTCTCTCTCTCTCTCTCGTGTTCATGTTCTATAACAGATTCACACGACTCATACTCACGCACACCACACGAAGCCATCAACTACGGTCCCCGGTTCCAAATGAAACAAAATATGCGGCTACATACACGTGTAGAAGAATAGTGAACAGGATCGATGACAGTGGGTCACTAGGGTTGAAAAACAGAATACTTCTCCCACATTACCATGCTGTCAGCATCTCTTCTGAGGCTGAAGTGACAATGCTCCCTACTTTCCCTCTCGACGACACACACTCTCTCTCTCCGTCGTTTTCCACGTCTGTCTCTCTGGATCCGGATTATAGACTATAGCCAAGCCAACCTCTTATGTTGGAGTTTGACTAAGTTTCCGTGAGATAGAATCATCGTGAGTTCTGTTAGCAGTTTTTCCCCAGATGAAAACTCCCTCATCGAGTCATCCTTGATCGCTCGCACACTCACAGACCAAGTCAGGTGAGCTAGCGATGTCTTGGTCTCTGCAGCTTCCCTTCATTATTTATCACTTTTCTCTCAGAACGCACAAATCTTCAGAATACCTCCTGTCCCGCCCTTTACAGAGAAGCTCAAATTGGGCCATTCCGTCTGCTCCACAAATTGTGTATTCTTAATTGCTTCGAAAGTCCTTATTCTTCTTTACTGCCTCATCAGCAAGAATGTTGTCTGTCCAATGTTCCATACACCCTCCTCAAACTCAGTGCCTCCGTGTGCACTCTCATGTCCTTCCCTCTGCACAGAATCACATTCCCGCACGCTCATCAATGTAATACTTCATTGATTGCAAACACCTTGTTTAAGACATCCGTCTGTAGCGCTGCAGAGCGACATCAATCCTCCTGCCTCAGCTCGCCAGGACACAAGAGCTCATTTCAGCTGCCCGATGCTTTCTAATCTGCCCTGTTTGCACCAAGTTCAAATTCTTGAATCAGTGATACGTGTTTGATATTTTCTTGAAGTGCCGGTCTTTAGCTCTTAGATGTTTAAGCTGAGACGCTTGCCATAGATTGAGGAATCACTTCTACCATCAACATCCCGAAAGTCCTTATTTCTACTGTTCAGCTGCTTTTGCTCGCCCATCCCTTCCTGCCATATCCTATAAACAATCTACACAAAGATTTAGAATACCTGGCATGTTCCACGCACTCTGTTCGCACCTCTCGCAGAGCTCAATCTTCTTTATACTCAATCCAAAATATAGTATCCTATACAGCGGTAGAAAACATGGCTTCATTCAACAAGCGTGGTACTTCCAATTATACGATCCAGCATTGTCTTTTCTGCAATCAGACAAGAAGTGCAGTATGATACCCACGGACTATAACAGTAATGCTACTATCAGTGTTGGTAACGTTCCCGCCTTCGTACCCAGGTCCTTACGTCAAGACGCTAAAGTTCTAGTTGCGTCGCGAAGCAAGCGCTGAAGAGTGCCATGAGAGGCTTCTTTTTCATGCTTTTCTGCGCTGCTATGGCGACCGCTTTATATGCGCAACGTTGTTTTCCCTCAGATACAGGTAGAACCATCTTCTACGATTAAATTAATGCAGATATCGTGATCGAAGGACAGAATTCTTTACCGATTCTGTTGCAGATGGACTCTGATGATTGTAATGTTCTACTGTTTGCTCAGGTGAGCTTGGACAAAGGAAATCAGAGTCTGTTCAAAGAGCTGTGGATGAGAGCGCGCCCCTCCATGTAAGTCTGAAGATGCATCTATCACACATCCACACACGACTTCTATGAAATTATCATGATCATGGTTAATACAAGGCAATCTCAAAACGGGAAGAAACATATTATGCAGATTAGCCTGCCTCTGCACGCATAGATAGATAGATAGATAGAGAGAGATAGAGAGAGAGAGAGAGAGAGAGAGAGAGAGATCTGATAAGTTCCTTCACAACTTAGGCCACTCAGATCTAATTGAGTGCTTTTGCTGCTGGAATCTCTGCATTTGACCCTATTATGGAAGGTGATAAGATTACTTCTCATTCCAGGTCGTGGGCCACCATATTACTACAAGGATCGCCCATATGCGGAAACATGGAGGTCATAGTAGAATGCTGATAAATTCCCCTGCGACAGCAGGCGACAGCAAGCTGGGGTCAAGGCCTCCCTCTTGCAAGTCGAAGTGCAGGGGCTGCCTGCCTTGCAGCCCAGTAGAGGTAACAGTACCTCCTGCTCAACACGACATGAACGTCATCTCATCATCGTACGTCGCTACAACAAACAGTTACCTGTCGCCCTACTACAGCGTTGCCTGGCGATGTCGCTGCAGAGGCAAGGACTATAACCCGTGACTCCTCGCTCTGTCCGCCCCTTTCACATAGTGTTCATCCTTCGTTCCCAAATACAGATAAATTCTATTACTTCTATCCATCACGTCGACGACTTCTTTTTTTGAATTTCCGCGCACTATAGAGCTGTTCTCGCCCTCCATGGATAATGTAATGTCCGTTACTCGCGACTTCTGTGCCATCTTGATAATATACCCAGTCAAGCTATGAAATGACAGATTTAGTGACGATTTCTCCTTGCATGGATCCCTACTGTAAGACTAGCTATGTAACCTTGATGGGCTAATGAAACGCGTTCCCGTTCTGCCCATCCATAAGTACGGTATCCCTGACCAGGGAGAGGATCTGCTAGAAGTCGGGACGAGCTATGCAAGACAGAGGCACATAATCGATCAAAAAACCGCAGGACGAGGGGCGAGAGGCCTTGAAGGTCCTCACTGCCACTTGAAGGTCGTCACTGTCGGACTTTTGTGCAAGTGAAGGTGCATTCACCATGGCACCTGAAAGAATTAGAAAAATTGTATGCAGCATACATTGCCAGAGTGAGAAGGTGGTCGGATTCCTTCAGTAACATATTCTTTCCTCTTTCTAAATATCCCCTCGAAACTCTGAAAACGTTGATTATTACTATATTCTTACGTATTTCATTGCATCTACCAATGAATGTCCTGCAATGGCACGGTCTTGGTGGTACGCTTTTGGTTTGTTGGTAATCTCTATAGACTGCGTCTGTATGCTCCCATTATCTCAATGCGATGCATAGCGTGTTTTTATTTTTTGCTCCCTTGTTTGTGTTAAAGAGTTGAATGCATTGACAGAAAGGTAACTGTATTATAGATTATAAGCGATCAGACAATTTTTGCCGTCTGTCTTCTTTCTTGTTACATTTTCATTTCTTTGTTCTTACGTACAAGCTTTGATCCACACTAGAAAAGTCTAATACAAAAGTCCTTCTCCCGTGGAAACTTTGAACTAGATTACAAATCCATGATATAAGTATCATGTCTTGCAAGAAGATACAAGTTTTTACCGGCTATTGGGGAAAACGCATTCTTCTTCTTCCTAGAACACTTTCCAGGAGCAAGAGAGATAAGATGAGCCGAATCTTCTTTAAACTTATCATTTTCCAAGTCCATGAAATTCAGGGGTTCGATGATACATGTGTCAAGAAATCTGTTGCAGAATGGATGAGCTCGTCATGGCTTCAGGTTCATAGAGAGCTTCAGTTTATCACCTACTAGGAGTGTTCAAATCAAGGGATACTTTCAAATGTTCAACTTCTTTGCGAAGCAATTGTAGCATGCTTTGGACAGATGAGAATCTGTTTACATTGCCTGAAATGCTTGATTACTGCCAGAATGAGAGATTCATTACAAAAGGAGAACCGTTTAGGATCGCATATAGCAGCATCTTTTGTGAACAATTTCGTTTGTCGATAGATGCATCGGAAAATGATTCGATGCAAACCGGCAGGATTGATGCATTGCATAGAATGTTGATGATACATACTAGTGGAAATTTGTGTACCACCATAATTCTAAAGCTTATTCTCCATATTATTTTTTGGTTATAGTTTTGGTGAACAAGAAATCACATTGATACTGCTGTCATACAAGTATATATATATATGCACGCGCGCATCCATTTCAATAATGAATGCACACATTTGTGAGAAACTACTCTCTACATAAGCGTTGTATGTGTGTATTCCATGCCTCCCAACACTGACACCGAAAATCGTAACAAAACACTATACATGAAATGAAGAAAAGCGACTCAATAATGACCGTAATTTAAACAGAAACACACATTGAGAAAGTGAAGTGTAAACTACTTTTGATTCCATCGGTACTCGAGAACGTCACGATACTCGACTGATCTGAAAAAACAGATTTGAAGAGTGCTCTCCACTTCCTGCATAGCTTATAGTTCTTATATACATATTTATTTTCACAATCAATACTTTGAATC
Organism: Ceratopteris richardii; assembly: GCA_020310875.1. Taxonomy (NCBI): domain Eukaryota; kingdom Viridiplantae; phylum Streptophyta; class Polypodiopsida; order Polypodiales; family Pteridaceae; genus Ceratopteris; species Ceratopteris richardii. The sequence continues at coordinate 156,353,530 of CM035423.1, read as the reverse complement.
GCTTGAAAAAAAATAATCAACCATACCATTATGATAAGCTTGTCAATAGGGTAAACATAAACATACTATCTCCAAGAGAAGCTTCCCCAAACATTTTTTCATGTCTTAAACCAAGTGCACCCTCTTGAGGTTGATATGGCCCATTGAGGGTATACGATATTTTAACTTATTTACATGTATGAAACTTTGAACAGATCCTTAGGCATTAGAAGTATGCTCAATTTTAAGAATATAATCATGTATTATATGTATAGAGATCTTCCTTAAGCAATTATAATCACATTTGAGTTGGATTTATGGGCCTTTGTAGATGTAGATCACAATCTTTCAAGGGATTCCCATAGCTATGTGGATGTATCTAAATCTTAGATGTGACCTATAGGCTACTTGTGAATATGATGTTTCTTCCTTTTTTTTTTTAATATTCCCCCATGCCCTTAAATTTTTCATTGGTTGGGCTTTCACATAAGTTTATTTTGGCATCAACCACACTAATGAGCTCCATAATCCCTTTCCAATAAGGTACCTAGATGTTTTGAATCTTCACGATTTCTAAGTCCTGTGTACAACTTTCCTATCCGCATGATATATTCGACCATATTCAGTTTTAGTAATATGGTGAAAAATTTAGTTGATCTTACGTACACCCAAGTCTTTGAGAATAGATTAATTGTATGTTTATCCTTACCTCTATGTAGTTTTTCTTACTCTTTAACTTGGTTGAATCTTCCAATCTACTTTAGATATTCTCATGCAACTCTTAAAGCTCTAATACAGCCTTTGGAATATCCAATGCGTACAGAATTCCTTTGATACTGCTTTTCTCATTGTCAACATGAATCTACAAGATGGTTTTGCCTTGTATAAAGTTATGCATGTAGACACTATAACGATAAGGTAAAGCTTTCGCATAATCCAATTCAAAACGAAACTTGACAGTTTTAACACTTTCAATGAATAAATATTATCTTACACTTGATAGAAATCACATCAAAGACATTCAACTACAATAAGAATTTTCTATTTTACGGCATACAATTCAGCCAAGTTCTTCGTTTAGACATGGTGCAAGTATATGGCACTACAACGAAGATACATGAAAGCAAGGGGTGAATGTCCTTACTGTATTTGTGGAACCAACAAAGATATGCCACTAGTGTACGTCACAATAGTTAAGCTAGACTTTTATAATATTGGAAGAAGTGAATCCACAAATCTATAGTTTTGTGTTTAGTTCATTCACAGCTAAAAGCTTACATTTGATTATATCTCATTCGATAGGCGATTCAAGGGAGTAAATGAGTAGATAAGTGTTCTTTGAGATGACATTTGATTGGTTACAATTGACTCTTTAGTCTTTTGTCCACGCACCTAAATTTGGAGTTTGAATGGAACTTGTAATTTTTGTTTCTAGTAAAAGTATGCATTTTAGATTTCTTAGGTAGAAGGCCTTGTAATTTCTCTCTATTTTCTAGATTGTAAGTTTTTCTCTTTGTAAGAACCACATTTGCGTGTGGTTTGAAAGCTTGTTAGACGCTACAACCATTTAGAGAAAGCTTAAGCTCAAATGAGGTTTACCAAAATGTATATAAATGGTAGTCAAATGTGTGTTGATGAAGACCTAGAGATCGGAATAGAGCATCTAGAAAATATGGAAGGAACCCAAGCTTCTTAACATGAGCCAATGATTTTTTTAGCCAATGATCCTAGTGAATGCGCAGAGTTGGAGGGGTTATCTCTTGAGACAAATGAACGTGAGAAGTCTTCATAGAAGGAACACAAAGAAGAAGCTATAATAGGAAAGAAGCAATAAGATATTTTCTTTTGCAGGATATGGGCATGTTTGAATTTTTTATTTCACATAGGAGAGATTTTTATATATCTCTTTGTAACACTTTACTCTTGTATATTTATTTTGATAATTAACCGTTGAATTTTGAAATGACTTGCGATCCTTTTTTATTAGTGATCTTTTAGATTTTCATGTACCCATTCTTTCACGATGGGACTAAAAATTTCATGAGTATTTCTATATTGGAACTCTTTAGTTCCTTGTCATATTACTTATAAAATATCTATTTTTTTTTCTAACTGTTGAGATTAATCCTCCCCACTATTTCGTCCCTCTATTAACCTCAAAAATCCCCTTTGTAGGCCCCAGAATAACCCTATGTCCACCTCAAACTCAACAGTGGCGTTGTGCTCATAACGGGAAGTACTGCGCAATAAAAGAACTTAGAATGGAATATTCCTAAGATTTTTCAAAAGATTAGCATTTTCCCCCTCATTTTGGTAAACCACTTATACATATGCTTTTAGAAAATGAGGCTAAGTTTTACGAAAATCTAACAATCTGTTAAAAAAGAAAAAAATGACCAAAATTTTCTTTGTTCTGATGTTAAATTCCTTTCTGTAAAAATAGACACATAATTAAAAAAACACTACCATAAGGACTTGTTGCTGGTGTTATAATATAATAGATTCTTGAGTTGATAGTTTTTATCGGATTTTTGTTTTTGTATTATAATTATTGTCCATTAATGATACTTTGAACTTAAATATCAAACATTGAGTCTATTAATCTAGATGATCTTCGTCTAAAGTACAAGCACAAAAAGTAGATGTGCTAGCATCTAAACCTTCATAGATCTCATCTTCTTCATTGAATGCAAGTAAAAACCTATCCTCATCCAAATACATGCCAAAGTTCTTGGAAACCTTGTCTTTGCCTTTGATTCTCCTCTTGATCGACAAACCTCTTGTGGTATGTGCACATCACACAACATCCAAACACCTTCAAGTGTTCTAGCTCCAATTTCTCCCCATAATAAGCTTCATAAGCTGTGAGCTCATGCACTCCACTTGTGGGAACCTTGTTTATAGGATACATTGATGTATTTGCAACCACTTCCCAAAAAGATAATGGTAATTTACCTTCATTTATCATGCACCTAGCTATATCTACAATGTGCCTATCCTTCCTTTATGCTAGTCCATTTTGTTGAGGGGTGTACTTGTTTGTTAACTCCCTTTTGATGTCATGATCCTGCAAGTAGTTTGAAAAATCCTTAGAGAAATACTCTCCCCCTCCATCAGACCTTAGATTTTTCACTTGATTCCTTGTTTCCTTCTCGACTTCATTCTTAAACATTTGAAACATGGAGAATAGATCTAATTTCTCTTTAGTGATGTAGATCATCCATACATTTCTGGAGAAGTCATCAATGAATGTGACAAAGTACCTTGTTCCACCTAAGGAAGCCTCCTTGCTAGGACCCTAAACATGTGTGTGTATGAGCTCCAAGGTCTTTGTGGTCTATGAGTACTCCTCTTAAAAGGCTATCTAGTTTGCTTACCTAGTTGGCAAGCATTACAAAACTAATGCATAAAATCGCCATCAAAGTTTAGTAAACCTCTCACAAATCGTATTTTTCTTGTGTTCTTGACCTTAGAAATATTCATATGACCTATTCTTTTGTTGATACTATTTAGGTACTGATGTGTGTGAACACAATAGGACCACCGGGGCACTTTTTTCCCTCTTTAGGAGGTTTTTTACCCTATTTTGTATATACGCCTATAACCCTAACGTTTCAGTTATGTTTGTACATTCTCTTGCTAATAAATTCAGTATTGTGTGTTGTGCTCCAAGCTTCTTCTTCTTACTTGAGCTACTCACGTGCTTTCGCAGACCTCAAGCTCCAATAATTGGTATTAGAGCAAGTCACCGCTTCATAAGGCATTGCCAACACCCCTCTAGTCATAGTCTCAAAATCGCACAAAATCTGGTGAGCATACTCAAGGAGATTAGGATTCAAAACATCTTTGATGTGTGGTGTTGAAATTAAGCATCTCAAAGTCTGCTACAGGTTAAGTAGAAATGGACAAGGTACCTCTATTCAACTTTTTGAGATACAATCATTTTTTTTGCATCAGGGTATTTTAATTAGTGGCCATGGCTGAAAGTAGTGATGTATTATGTATGTTGGTTGTTGAGGATAATTTGGATGGTACCAATTATCCATTATGAATTTATATGATGTGTCATGTATTAATTGCAAAACGACTGTGGAATATTGTGCAAGGTGTTGAAAAACATCCTAT